>CAXKVY010001429.1:0-462628 GCA_964058915.1 Tetropium fuscum
ACCTTGACCGGCCCGTCTGGAATGTTCTCTGTTTCCGCGTACCTTTGAATTGCTCTCGCTATAGTTGTGTGAGACACTCCCAACCTTCCAGCTATGCGGTTGTAACTCCACCCTTCACCATGTAATGTAGCTGCCTCAACACATTCATCACGAGTTAAATTTCTGGTTTGGCGTTCCATTATTCACTAATTATTGCTGGACTGTCAACAAAAAACTAATGACACAGTTGTCAGTTTATGACGTGTAATCTTCGATTTCCATAGCGTGCTAGCTGTTTGAGTTGTCCGATAAATGCATTTCATGTGAATAAAAGCATATCGTCGTTGGCACGGTAATAGCTGCTATGTGAATTTTTTTCACTTTTTAGATTAACACGGTTCTGTAATCGCTGTAATGTGTTCTATAAACTGAAATAAATGCTATGTTGAAAGAATAAACAGAAACTTATAAAATTTGATTTGTAATATCTGGCATGTATTTATATGGCAGAGAAATATCTGCTATGTGCGAGTTATACACATGGCAGTTATTGCATGTTAATATTAATATACTCCCCCCCTCTAACTCTTGCACATAGCAGATATTGACCTAACCACGGACCTAATATACTACGCAATGAACCACAGTGAATCCAGTGTTGTGATAATAATAATTAATTATATTATTAATAATAATGTGCTCTCGTGGTGGAAAATTAATGGTGCAACTGGTTCAGATGCCTGAAAACAAGTATGGTATGTATGGTATCCATCACCAGATAAAATGAGACTAGTTATATAGAGAATGGAAATGAAAATAGCTATATAGACTGAAAAAGAAATAGAAAAAGACGATGAAGGTAGCATTCGGGAAGAGCATAATGGTGTGTTATTGGAAATACGTGGAAATGAGACTGTTAACGCAGAAAATAGAGGAGACAACTTAAAAGAAACTACAAGAAACTTAAGCGAATTTAGTGAGAATGAATTAAATCGAATTAAATGAAAACAAAAAAAAGAACGAAAAATTTTAGGGAAATATCAAAGTTGAAAAGGCCTCGAGGAAAACAATACACCGGATATACACGATAATCTACTGGTAAAGTGAAACAAAACCAGATTGGGAAAAAAGGGCAGTAAAAAGCAGATGCCATCACATCTAATAAAGTAACGAGTAGAACATTTATGTGTTCTTCTGTGACAGAACAAAACCGTGAAAGGTTGTTTAAATTCTTCTGGGATTTGCCTAATTGGGATGCTAAAAAGGCTTATATCAAAGGACTGATTACTTCAAGAAAACCCCAACGAAGAAGAAAAACTACTGGTGAAGTATTAGCAAAAAAGAAAGAAAGTCATGATTGTCATTCCTTTAGAAAATGGAGAACGGGTATGTAAAACAATGCTCCTAAATACACTGGATCTTGGCAGGGATACCTTCTTACGATTGTGTAAGAATGGATTGATGGATAACACTAACTTAAGTGAAAAAGAAAATGACGAGGTAACAGATCGATTGCGTACAGATAAATTTAGGAATAATATGAAATAAAGATAGTGTACGAGAATGGCTGGAGCAGTTACTCAAAGTTACCAGTCACTACTGTCGCAGTTCCTCGAAAAAAGTCTATGTGGAATCTGTGTTTAGATCAACATTTCACATGTACCTACCATGTTTATGAAAGATATTGCGAGAATCAGAATTTGAGTTACATTATTTAGAAAAATTTTAGGAGAAGGAAACATTGCAATACATAAGCCTAGAAAATACCAGTGTGATACCTGTTGCGGATGGAAATCTGGTAATGTTTCAGAACAGTTATATTCTGAACACGTTGAAAAAAAAGGAAGCTGCTAAAGCGAAAATTGAAGCAAAGGAATCGGCAGGTGAGGAAAAACTGGTGGTTACTATGGATTTGCAGAGTGTTTTGTTGGTCCCTAAACTAGAGGCCTATCAATCTACTACAAACAAAAGCTGCAAATCCACAATTTCACTGTTTATTCTCTTAATGATGGAAATGTGGATTTATACGTTTGGCATGAGAGTAACGGCGGTGTGACTTCAAATGAGTTTACAAGTTGTATTGTAGATTATATCAGAGCAACTACTCAAGACAGAAATTATGCACATGTAGTACTAATTTTTGATGGCTGTGGTTATCAGAATCGTAACAAAGTATTGTCTAGTGCCTTGTTAAATCTCGCTCAGCAGTTGCAAATTATAATAGAACAGTTGATATTGGAACGCGGTCATACTATGATGGAGGCGGATTCAGTCCATTCCTCATTAGAGGCACATTTTAAGCCACCAATGTTTGCCCTCAGTGACTACATTGTCAGAATGAGGCAAGCTAGACTTCAGCACCCTTATAACGTCCACAATATTGACTTTACATTATGGCAAGTATTAGGCCAAATCGAATAAATAATACCCCTTCGGGGTATACTATATTTGCCGTCAGGAAAAATGCAGTATATGATCCGTCATACAGATGAATGGACTTATTTTACTGAAGGGCGTACTAGCCATAAAGGTAGAAAAGACAACCTACATAGCATTCCAAAGCCTCTATATACACGACCGATAAAAATTAAAAAACAAAAATACAGCACCTGCAAGAATTAAAAGCTGCAATGGAAAGAGATTATCACCCTTTTTATGATGGACTGCCACACTAGGCCCCATATTTAACTAACTTTGGTATATCTTTTATTGTAGGTATATCTATTTCTATTTTCTCTCTAACTCTATGCTGAATTTATAAGAAAAAACCTTGTGTTGATCCTGGTGTTAGAAAATAAACAGTTTTAAACATTTCATATATATTTTTATTACTTTTTATTTCATATTTATATTTATTACTGCACTTGAATTTATTTTTATTACTTTTTATTTCATATTTATATTTATTACTGCACTTGAATTTCTAAATTTAGGTAAGTACATAAAAAATTAAGGTAATAATAATAATTAATAAAGTACACAATTAGTAACCAAAGCATTTTTTATATATCTGTTAACTGAAAATAAAAAACATTATCTGCCATGTGCACTACCAATCGAAAAAATTAAATAATTATAAATATTGAACATTGTTGAATTCTCAAGTAACAACTAACTTATGTATTCAAATATATCATAATTTAATAACTAATTAGTTTTGAGTTGATCGCAATTTTCTAATTATAATAAAGTTTTAGGCTTATTGTGTTTTCACAATAAGCCTAAATAGCCTTTTATAATTTTTACATAGCAGCTATTACCGTGCCAACGACGATATGGTGTTTCAAAACGGTGTATTTCATGAGGTAACAGAGATAAACAAATGAATAAAAAAAGAAAATGTAGAAAAAACATGAGGCTAAATTGGCTATAATTGCAATAACTTGCAATACCTTGTATAGCCCACAGGACGTTTTGAAATTTCGGAAAAAACATAACATTTTTATAGCACCTGGTATAATATCAAAATCATTCGTTTTACCAAAACAACTAAGACAGTGATATTCCTAAGAGAAAAACCTACAATTTGAAAAAAAAATCGACAAAAACGAACAAAAATTGTCGAAAATACATAACGTCAAATTTGAGTTAACTTTTTGGTTGTGCGTTAAATAAGTTGCGCAGTGTATATTTCAATAATTTTCATTTAATATTAGTTTTTAGAATTAGTTTTTATGAACTTTGAAATGTATTTGCTATAAATTAGGTATATATAATAACAAGAACTAAAATTAAGTAAAACAAAACAGTCCATATGGATATTTTGGAAACACAAACAGGAATATTAAGTTAATTTATTTAATTTTTTTTTTGATATTCCCTACCTTGGTGATATTTCCTACCATTTATCATTTTAAAAAACTTTTAACATTCATAAGATTTTTAAAAGCAAGTCCATTAAAGGTAAAAGTTTACACCATTTAAGTAAGTTTTCATACTTTAAAGTTAAGATATTATCTGAACTTAAAAGTACTCTACAAATGAATTATTAATTCATTTGGCTTTATATCTGAATTTTGTAGAATGCCGAGTTTAACAAAAGAAATGGCTACCTCTATTTTATCAAGTACATTATAAATTGTTTGATATCTGAAATATTTAATTTCTCATACATGTGATTAAATTACGCGGTTCTGTGAAATATTATGAGCAAGTTAATTAAAAATGTTTATAGAGGAATTTAGCAAGTATACTTGATTTTCTAAAATAATTTTTATAGAAATTGGTACGGTGGTTAGTTTATTCCTGGTTGGATGAACTTGAATCTGAAATGATATGAGGTTTCTTAAGCTCCTTAAGATGTGTTATCTCAGTATTATTAGTTTCACCATTTCTTATTTTTGCTTTATTATGTTCAAGTAACTCTGTTAATATATATGGTCCTTTAAATCTATTTTTTTTGTTTAGAACGTTCTTCTAGTCTCTTATAAACCGTTTCATTAATTTTAAAGTGGAACTGATTTTCGACTTATTTATTAATCCTATCAATAGTTTTTGTTTATTTAATTCTTGATTTGCTGCAATTTTTTTATACAGAGACGTTAGTTTATCTTAATGGCTTGTATTATAGTCAGAATAAAATGTCATAGGACTGAGGTCAAAAGGATCTCTGAGATTAGTATGTCCAAACTCTAATTCGAAAGGAGTATATTTTGTTGCAGAATGTATTGTATTATTATAGGCAATTAGTGCATAGGGCATTAATTGTATAGGAGTCTTCATGAGTTTGTTTTAGGATTCTCAGGTGTTCGATTAACACTTTGACTGCCATGCCGAATTCAGATGAAGATCCTCTGACGCCGTGATACTTTTTTTCAGTAATGTTTTTAAAATACCCTTTTTGTGACTAGTTACATTCAGTTTCTTTGACTTTGTTTATTTTATGCCTTTTTGCCTAGTCTACAAAAAATATACACGTGGCGTGGAGGTGAAGAAAATGTTTCTACGCCACGTGTATACGGAAATATGCAATGAACAATACTAGTGATGTTAAATTTCAGAAACATTTGAATGTTGCGAATATTTCGGAAAGTTTCAGGAATTTTTGGAAATTTTTGGAAACTTGTTTTCTTATTAGGATTTTGAAAATAAACGTAGTAAAATAAATATTTTTGATGTAATTTATTAAATAATATATTTTGTAAACAAAATATCCAACAAAATCAGTCGCATGTGAGATCAATTTAACTTAAAGTACTTTTTAGACAAAAAAAAAATAAAATAAAAACAAAAAACTCTAGAAACAAACAAACATGGATTGTAAAAACAGTAAATATTTAAAAAAGCAACAAAAGTAAATGTATTCTGTGGTGCAACGTCGTAACAAAAACTTACAAATCTAAAATATAACAAAAATTGAACAAGTTATTCTACATCAGAAAAATTGTCCTGATTCTGATCATCACCATCACTCATATCCATAATATTTGAATCTGAGTCATGTATCGTAAGTTCACCCTCACTGACTTCTGTTTCAGTGTCATTTACATCAGATTCCGATTCCGACAATAATTCTACCACGTTGTTTCTTTGGTCCGTTGTTGTGACTAATTCTGTGTTTGAATCTGAGTCTGCTGGGGTTACGTTTTTAGTCTTCATATTTCTTAATTTCTTATTATGTGCTACATACATCAGCATGCCCGCTCTTTTTGTTGTAAGTCTATTTCTCTTTTTTGTATGGATAAAAGAATAAGTACTAAAACTGCGTTCCGTAGCAGCAGACGAAGCTGGTAGCCCTAATATAGCAATAGCCAAATCTTTCAAATCAGTTTTGCTGCACATTCCTTGCCACCAATTAATGCAGTTTACTGATTTGGCCGAAATCCAAATAAACTCCATTGACCATAGATCTGCTCTGGCACAGTATTTTGTAAGTTCAGTAAAAATGGCTTCCTTTTTGCTGTTAAATTTAGGATGATTTCTCAATATACTGTCAATACACTGCATTGCCAGTAGATGCTGTTCGTTGCTAAGAGTGCCCCCTGCTAAGACCGGATCAAGTAAATTTGCCGCAAAATGCAACGGTGTAAGCGCCATTTTCTTTCTTTTTTCAAATTTAGCAAAACACTCTTTTTCTTCAGCTTTAGTTATTGGTAATAATGGCACATTTTTCATGAAAACATTTTCTAGATCTGCGAAGGCTTCTACTACCTGGGATATTTTGAAGGTATCCCCTTCAAGTAGAGTAATCCACTTAACGATGGGTTTCAATGCAATTGCAGCCTTTTGCAATTTTACCCAAAATATTTCATCGTCAAGACAATTTTGTTTAACATTTCTAGAAAATTTTAGGTTTTCTGTTACCATCAATACCTGTAATGCACCTTTACTTGCAAGTAAGCTATTTATACAATTTAAAATGGAACCCCATCTAGTTTTAACTGGAAGTTTCAGCGTTAACACCTTACCAGAATTTTGCACTTGAATTTTATTAAATTGTGCAAGAAAAAGGTGAGATTTAGTAACTTCTTTCACTATTTCCTTGCAACACCCTTCAATATGTTTTAGAGAATTTAAGTTCATTAAGTCAGATACCAGCAAGTTCAACGTATGGGAAATACAAGAATACATTTGGATATAGTTATATTTGTTTTCTATTAATGATTTAGCTTTTTCCATTGAAGTCGCATTGTCTGTAACAACGCCCATGAATTTTTCTGGACCTACTTCTTCTATAATTTTGATTACTTCTTGAGACATATACTCTCCGGTATGTCTTTCACAATCTGTAGCGAGGGTTTTGAACAATACTGGCTCAGGTGTGGTCAAAATAAAATTAATAATTGCCTGATTTCTAATATTTGACCAACCATCACATTGGATGCCCAATGAAAAAGCTTTATTCACTTTTGTTAGAACCGCAGACTCAATATTTCTAAATTCACTATCTAGTAGCCCATTAGCTAACTGAAAACGTGAAGGCAATTTGTAAGATGGCTTAAGTGCACTAACAAATTGGATCCAGTTGTGATTTTGTGTAAGAGATAAAGGGCACCCTGAGGAAAATATGGCCCTAGCCAGTAGTTCGTCTAGGTGTTTCTGCAAATTACAGAAAAAAATTTTCATTTTCGGATTCATTGTAACATTCTCCAATCCCAATACGTACCGAATTATTACTTGTCAATCTTGTCATTGAAGCAAACGATGTACTTGGGGTGGATGCAGAAATATTTTCATTTTCTGAAAATAATAGAATTATCTTAAGTGGCAAATAGATAGCATGTAATTGCATAAACAAATTAAAAAAAAATCAGGTAGGTGGTTCCAGGGTAGGTACCATACTATCCAAAAAAATGCACTTATAAAGAATTTTTCGAGGATTTTTTTAAAGAAATTCGTGATATCGCTAACCCAAATAAAGCTATGATAAATTTGCTGATGCTTACCTTTAGCAGAAAATCTTCTCTTTATTTTCCTAGGGCACTTTATACATTTTGCTAAATGGTCCGTTATTCTGGTGGCATTGCGAGAATACTTTGCATTGCAAAACATACATTGAAATTGTTTTTTGTTATTGTTGTTGACCAGGACTTTAAAATAGTCCCACGCGGGGCTTTTATTTTTTGGCATTTTTCTTTACTCTTATAACTTAAGCGCAGCACAGATACAGGTTCAGCAAGCAGCACAGATGCACGATGCACATCACATATTATCACAGTAATTTTTCACTTCAAATAACAGAAATAAATAAAAATAATCACCCGGCGTCCAGCGTGAGCGCGAGCGCGTATTAGAATGCAGCGATCGTGTCACATTCACATGACATCTAGTCTCGCGTCTCGCCGAAGCAAAGAAGCACGTGTGGTTATTATGCATCTTGAAAACATTGTTCGGTGCGACGCGTAATATGAACCGCGAATATTCGCGGTAAAAATTGCGAACTTTCGCCTGAAAGTTGCGGAAACATTCGCTTTTTGGGGAATATTCGTTTATTCATGAGCGAATATTTCCGAAAGTTTCACTAAAGTTGCGAATATTCGCGTGGAAATTTTCGCGGCTCACATCACTAAGCAATACGCCGTCAATACGTAAGGCCGTCAATACGCAAGGCCGTCAATACGCAATAAGCAAAACGAAACAGGTCACCACTAAATGCCAGTTATGTGTAGAAAAATTTCTTTGTTTAAAATGCTTTTTTGAAAAACAATATATTACCAAAAAAAAAATAGCTGCGTTACCTCTAAATTTGAATATTTTTGTAATTTCGTATAATCTTTTTATTTTTCTTAATAATAAAGCTTTTGTATACCATAATATACACGCGGCGATTTGGACCCCACCTTGTGTGTATGCTAAGAGATACACATGGCAGTTAAAGTATTAATGTTGAGTGAAATCTTTCAAGGGGAGAATTTGCTTCATGATGTTTAGGCGTAGTGCAATGAGTTTTGATTTTTTGTACCTTTAAGAGTTCTTTTATTGTTTCATTTTTTAATTATGTACCGTTGTTTTCGATTATAGTTTCGGGGATTCCGTAGAAAGAGAAAAACAGCTAGATTTTCTTGTACTGATATGGCGTCTTTAGTACTTGAGAATGCTTGTCAAAATTTTGTAAATCTATCTATAATAGTTAGGAATATTTGTTTTTCGAATGAAAAAAAGGTCTATATGTAAAATTTGGAAAAGTTTATTTGGTGTTTCAGTTAATACTAATGGGACATGGATTTTGTCGAGAATATTTAGATATTTGACAAATGTCACATTGGTTAATAAAATATGTGATATCAGTTTTCATGTTTTCCAGTAATAATTAGTTTTTAGCTTTTTGAATGTTTCATTAATTTCGCGATGATTAGTCTTGCTCTCATGTTGATGTCTGATTAGCATTATACGTTCATCTTTTTCAATTATATCTATTATTAACATATTTTGTACATTGGTATAATTTTAGAGGTCAGAAATATTTCATATATCGTCGTTGGCACGGTAATAGCTGCTATGTAAAATTTATAAAATTTTCACAATAAGCCTAAAGCTTCATTTTAATTAGAAAATTGCGATCAACTCAAAACTAATTAGTTATTAAATTATGATATATTTGATACATAAGTTAGTTGTTACTTGAGAGTTCAACAATGTTCAATATTTATAATTATTTAATTTTTTCGATTGGTAGTGCACATGGCAGATAATGCTGTTTTTTATTTTCAGTTAACAGATATTACGTATATAAAAAATGCTTTGGTTACTAATTGTGTACTTTATTAATTATTATTATTACCTTAATTTTTTATGTACTTACCTAAATTTAAAAATTCAAGTGCAGTAATAAATATAAATATGAAATAAAAAGTAATAAAAATATATATGAAATGTTTAAAACTGTTTATTTTCTAACACCAGGATCAACACAAGGTTTTTTCTTATAAATTCAGCATAGAGTTAGAGAGAAAATAGAAATAGAAATACCTACAATATACCAAAGTTAGTTAAATATGGGGCCTAGTGTGGCAGTCCATCATAAAAGGGTGATAATCTCTTTCCATTACGGCTTTTAATTCTTGCAGGTGCTGTATTATTTTTAAATTTTTATCGGTAGTGTATATAGAGGTTTTGGAATGCTATGTATGTTGTCTTTTCTATCTTTATGGCTAGTACGCCCTTTAGAAAAAATCAGTCCATTCATCTGTATGACGGACCTTATACTGCATTTTTCCTGACGGCAAATATAGTATACCCCGAAGGGGTATTATTTATTCGATTTGGCCTAATACTTGCCATAATGTAAAGTCAATATTGTGGACGTTATAAGGGTGCTGAAGTCTAGCTTGCCTCATTCTGACAATGTAGTCACTGGGGGCAAACATTGGTGGCTTAAAATGTGCCTCTAATGAGGAATGGACTGAATCCGCCTCCATCATAGTATGACCACGTTCCAATATCAACTGTTCTATTATAATTTGCAACTGCTGAGCGAGATTTAACAAGGCACTAGACAATACTTTGTTACGATTCTGATAACCACAACCATCAAAAATTAGTACTACATGTGCATAATTTCTGTCTTGAGTAGTTGCTCTGATATAATCCACAATACAATTTGTAAACTCATTTGAAGTCACACCGCCGTTACTCTCATGCCAAACGTATAAATCCACATGTCCGTCATTAAGAGAATAAACAGTGAAATTGTGGATTTGCAGCTTTTGTTTGTAGTAGATAGATAGGCCTCTAGTTTAGGGGCCAACAAAACACTCTGCAAATCCATAGTAACCACCAGTTTTTCCTCATCTGCCGATTCCTTTGCTTCAATTTTCGCTTTAGCAGCTTCCTTTTTTTCAACGTGTTCAGAATATAACTGTTCTGAAACATTACCAGATTTCCATCCGCAACAGGTATCACACTGGTCTTTTCTAGGCTTATGTATTGCAATGTTTCCTTCTCCTAAAATTTTTCTAAATAATGTAACTCAAATTCTGATCTTCGCAATATCTTTCATAAACATGGTAGGTACATGTGCAATGTTGATCTAAACACAGATTCCACATAGTGACACACACACAGATTCCACACTTTGAGTAACTGCTCCAGCCATTCTCGTGCACCAACTTTATTTTTCATATTATTCCTAAATTTATCTGTACGCAATCGATCTGTTACCTCGTCATTTTCTTTTTCACTTAAGTTAGTGTTATCCGTCAATGCATTTTCACACCAACGTAAGAAGGTATCCCTGCCGAGATCCAGTGTATTTAGGAGCATTGTTTTACATATCCGTTCTCCATTTTCTAAAGGAATGACAATCATGACTTTCTTTCTTTTTTGCTAATACTTCACCAGTAGTTTTTCTTCTTCGTTGGGGTTTTCTTGAAGTAACCAGTCCTTTGATATAAGCATTTCTAGCATCCCAATTAGGCAAATCCCAGAAGAATTTAAATAACCTTTCACGGTTTTGTTCTGTCACAGAAGAATACTTTCTCTTCTCTCTCACACTCTGTCACAGAGGAACACTCTCTTTCCATTCTCTATATAACTAGTCTCATTTTATCTGGTGATGGATACCATACATACCATACTTGTTTTCAGGCATCTGAACCAGTTGCACCATTAATTTTCCACCACGAGAGCACATTATTATTAATAATATAATTAATTATTATTATCACAACACTGGATTCACTGTGTTTCATTACGTAGTATATTAGGTCCGTGGTTAGGTCAATATCTGCTATGTGCAAGAGTTAGAGGGGGGAATATATTAATATTAACATGCAATAACTGCCATGTGTATAACTCGCACATAGCAGATATTTCTCTGCCATATAAATACATGCCAGATATTACAAATCAAATTTTATAAATTTCTGTTTATTCTTTCAACATAGCATATATTTCAGTTTATAGAACACATTGCAGCGATTACAGAACCGTGTTAAACCAAAAAGTGAAAAAAATTCACATAGCAGCTATTACCGTGCCAACGACGATATGTTTGAGTAAATATCGGTATTAAGCCATCTTTACATTGAAAATATACCTACGTTGGTTTTTCTGGACTAACAAAGTTTTTCAGATGATACCTATAGCACTGCTGCTGTCATTTAAAGGTATCTTAAATTTTGTTATATTATTATAGTCAATTTTTGTTTGATTGTATTTAATATTTGGATGGGGATTTCTATCAATTAAAATTTGGTTTAATTAATTATTAATAATGTCGTCCAGTATTTCGATTCCATTATGTTGTTATTAGTTTCGTTACTACTTGTATGTGCGGTTTCATCTGTATCGTTAATTTGTATGTCTTGAATTGTATTAATTTTAGGAACTGGGTTAAGATTTACGTTTCGGCTGTCTAAATTTTCTCTATTAGATAGATTTGCTGGATTTTTTTTTGTACTTCATGTGATTCCTGTACTATAGAATTATCTGGATTTTGTAGGTTAGGATTGTCAATAGGGTTTTTGCTAGGCCTCTAAGATAATATAATATTTCTTGATTTACATTGCCTGGATTGTTAATTATTGATTCTGTTGTATTTAAATTTAGTTGGATTTAAGATAATGCGTCGGCATTAGTATTCTGTTTGATTTTTTTTTTACAATGTCCTAATCGTTTAAAGTTTTGTTTGAGTTTATTTATTAGTTATGTTTATTATAATTGGAACTATTATTATTTAAAGTATTCTCGAATGATAATATATTATAAAAATTTATTTCATTTACGTTAATTAATTCTATGTCAAAAGGATTTGAAATTGTTAATTTGATATTTCTCTCACTCGTATTGATAATAGTCGTTATAGCACAATTATTTTTAATTTATACTAATAATTCTGATATTTCAGTATTTGATGTCTTGCAATAATTTAATAATCCTATGCCATTGTCCTGGACAGTGGGCACTTTGATCATCTTTAGCGTTCTTGCAGGAATTGTTATTATCTGGTCTGACTGGAATTTCTTAGTTGGAGTATTGTTTCGTCGTAACGTAGAAAGGATATGCAAGGTGGCATTAGGTGTGATAAGTTGGAAGTTATATAGGTCGACCTTAGCGTTTATTTGTGATAACAAATCTAGTCCTATTAATCCGTTGAATTTATCTGAGAAATCAAAGAGATAAAACTTATGACTTCCTTAAGTATTAAAGCTGGGAAACAAAGGAATATATAAGTATATTCCTTTATAAGTATAATTTCATTGTGAAATGATACTTGAAAAAGTTCGTGTTTAATAAAATTTGGAAAATATTCATATGCTAGTTTAGGATTTATAAAGCTTCTGGTACTGCCTATAAATTAGAAATTTACAGTTTAATTCTGGGATGTATGGACTTCAAATGTACGGAAGTTCTGGTGAATAATTATTTAAATGTATTATGTCGTATTCTCCGTACTCAGGGTATTGTGAAAATCCTGATTTCCACGCTCTGCCCTACACCCCTGCACACTAATATGTACCATATAATAAGTATGAACAAGAATAACTGATATAAAAAGTAAATAATGTAAACACACATACTTTATTATAGTTTTCGATATTATAAATTTCCGATTATTATAATGAAACACAAAACATAGATTACGTTGTCGTCTAGCAAGTAAAACGCGAGAGGCGAGGGCTTCAGCTCAGCTACCGACCTCAAACTGATCCGTTCGTAGACGAAGGCGGTCGAAGGCATCGCCTAACGATGAAGGCTATGTTGGACTATTTTACTGCACGGGAGCGCGACAAATAGCACTACGCCCTACTTCTCATTCCTTACAACATAGAATTCAGCCGATGGGATAGAGTGCCTGACCTGACTTATGGTATGAACGTGAGTGGGCTAAGCGGTGTACATTGCCGTATTGCTGATACAGTCATTTTCAGTGGACTAGCGCGCCAATATTCTTCGCTAAAGATGTGACCTGTATCCTTAATATCTATGTAGGTCGAGACCGCCTCATAAGGGGTAGGCCGCGCGTTTCACATGACCCTCCCCACAAATGTGATCAGTGTCACGTGAAGTTACGCAGCCTGCCCCGGTCCTGGCTGATGGGCCCCACCGGCAGAGCCTTGCTTCTCGCGCTCTTGCGGTGCACTTTTAGTAATATGTAGGTATATTAGGAGAAATTATTACTGTAATTATTAATTATTGTAATGATTTTGAGGCCTACCGTCCCTACCGCGACGAGTCGCCACTGTGTTTGCTCACCGATGAAAAAGGCGATTTTAGTTTCTACTCGATCAAATGCAATATACATACGCTTCGACATTCGAAGCGAAGAGTATAACAACTAAAGACAATGCTAAAAACAAATTCAAATAATTCATTTACATAATAATATTACGCAGGTAAGTGTAATCATACGTACTGAACCATGTACAAGAAAAGTTGTTTTAAAGATTTATCTATTCAAGGGCGGACTTCAAAATTGCTGTGGGTGTTCACTAAATCACCAAAGCGTTTTAAAACATTAATTATTAATTTGTTTGTGTAATGAAAAGAACACATATAATTTCTACATATTTATATTTTTGGTCAAAATTGAGCATATATTTTACAAAAATAAAGTGGGTAAATACATAACCAGTAGCTAAACAAACAAAGTAACATTATATTTAATTAAAGTAGGTACATAAATATGAATGCACATGCGAAATAAGTAGTTACATAAAATTTAAAAATGATTAACATTATCTGTAACAACTAACAAATTATAATATTCTGTTCGTAAATACGAAGCTCTGGAAGAGGCGCCTAAAATAACGGTATTCTTTCGAAATTCCCTGTTATAATTCGGAATTTAACTGAAAAATTGCAAGCTATAACACCAAATTTTAAAAATCCGAGTTTTCTCGGATTTAAAAATATAATCGACAACTGAATTTTAATATCGTCGTTGGCACGGTAATAGCTGCTATGTGATTTTTTTTCACTTTTTGGATTAACACGGTTCTGTAATCGCTGCAATGTGTTCTATAAACTGAAATAAATGCTATGTTGAAAGAATAATCAGAAATTTCTGGCATGTATTTATGTGGCAGAGAAATATCTGCTATGTGCGAGTTATACACATGGCAGTTATTGCATGTTAATATTAATATACTCCCCCCCTCTAACTCTTGCACATAGCAGATATTGACCTAACCACGGACCTAATATACTACGTAAGGAACCACAGTGAATCCAGTGTTGTGATAATAATAATTAATTATATTATTAATAATAATGTGCTCTCGTGGTGGAAAATTAATGGTGCAACTGGTTCAGATGACTGAAAACAAGTATGGTATGTATGGTATCCATCACCAGATAAAATGAGACTAGTTATATAGAGAATGGAAATGAAAATAGCTATATAGAGACTGAAAAAAAAAGAGAAAAAGACGATGAAGGTAGCATTCGGGAAGAGCATAATGGTGTGTTATTGGAAATACGTGGAAACGACTGTTAACGCAGAAAATGGAGGAGACAACTTAAAAGAAACTTAAGCGAATTTAGTGAGAATGAATTAAATCGAATTAAATGAAAACAAAAAAAAGACCGAAAAATTTTAGGGAAATATCAAAGTTGATAAAGGCCTCGAGGAAAACAATACACCGGATATACACGATAATCTACTGGTAAAGTGAAACAAAACCAGATTCGGAAAAAAAGGGCAGTAAAAAGCAGATGCCATCACATCTAATAAAGTAACGAGTAGAACATTTATGTGTTCTTCTGTGACAGAACAAAACCGTGAAAGGTTGTTTAAATTCTTCTGGGATTTGCCTAATTGGGATGCTAGAAAGGCTTATATCAAAGGACTGGTTACTTCAAGAAAACCCCAACGAAGAAGAAAAACTACTGGTGAAGTATTAGCAAAAAAGAAAGAAAGTCATGATTGTCATTCCTTTAGAAAATGGAGAACGGGTATGTAAAACAATGCTCCTAAATACACTGGATCTTGCCAGGGATACCTTCTTAAGTTGGTGTAAAAATGCATTGACGGATAACACTAACTTAAGTGAAAAAGAAAATGACGAGGTAACAGATCGATTGCGTACAGATAAATTTAGGAATAATATGAAAAATAAAGATGGTGCACGAGAATAGCTAGAGCAGTTACTCAAAGTTACCAGTCACTACTGTCGCAGTTCCTCGAAAAAAGTCTATGTGGAATCTGTGTTTAGATCAACATTGCACATGTACCTACCATGTTTATGAAAGATATTGCGAAGATCAGTTTCAATTTGAGTTACATTATTTAGAAAATTTTTAGGAGAAGAAAACATTGCAATACATAAGCCTAGAAAAGACCAGTGTGATACCTGTTGCGGATGGAAATCTGGTAATGTTTCAGAACAGTTATATTCTGAACACGTTGAAAAAAAAGGTAGCTGCTAAAGCGAAAATTGAAGCAAAAGAATCGGCAGGTGAGGAAAAACTGGTAGTTACTATGGATTTGCAGAGTGTTTTGTTGGCCCCTAAACTAGAGACCTATCAATCTACTACAAACAAAAGCAGCAAATCCACAATTTCACTGTTTATTCTCTTAATGACGGAAATGTGGATTTATACGTTTGGCATGAGAGTAACGGCGGTGTGACTTCAAATGAGTTTACAAGTTGTATTGTAGTATCAGAGCAACTACTCAAGACAGAAATTGTGCACATGTAGCCATCAAAAATTTTTGATGGCAAGTATTAGGACAAATCGAATAAATAATACCCCTTCTGGGTATACTATATTTGCCGTCAGGAAAAATGCAGTATAAGATCCGTCATACAGATGAATGGACTGATTTTACTGAGGGGCGTACTAGCCATAAAGGTAGAAGAGACAACCTACATAGCATTCCAAAGCCTCTATATACACGACCGATAAAAATTAAAAAACAAAAATACAGCACCTGCAAGAATTAAAAGCCGTAATGGAAAGAGATTATCACCCTTTTTATGATGGACTGCCACACTAAGCCCCATATTTAACTATCTTTTATTGTAGGTATTTCTATTTCTATTTTCTCTCTAACTCTATGCTGAATTTATAAGAAAAAACCTTGTGTTGATCCTGGTGTTAGAAAATAAACCGTTTTAAACATTTCATATATATTTGCCATGTGCACTACCAATCGAAAAAATTAAATAATTATAAATATTGAACATTGTTGAATTCTCAAGTAACAACTAACTTATGTATTCAAATATATCATAATTTAATAACTAATTAGTTTTGAGTTGATCGCAATTTTCTAATTATAATGAAGTTTTAGGCTTATTGTGAAAATTTTATAATTTTTACATAGCAGCTATTACCGTGCCAACGACGATATACTGAATAAATATTGACGCCTCATAAATTTGATGAAAAATTCCGAGTTAGGTCTCTCAGAATTTTAAAGCTCGGAATCTTTAACTAAAATTTCCACTTATAACTCGGATTTTTTTAATTTCGAGTTACAATAACGAAGTCATATAAATCGGAATTTTAAAATTTTACGTTATTATAAATTAGAACTCGGAATTTTAAAAAAATGAGTTTTAGGTCGGAATTTTAATTGAAATTTCCCAGTTATAACTTAGAATTTTAAAATTCTAGTTATTATTCAAAATTTTACATAAAATTTTTGTGTTATCTCTCGGAATTTTAAAATTCCATGATCTCGGATTTTTAAAAATGTGAATTATACCTCAGAATATTAAAATTTTATTATAAAATTCTGACTTCTCAGAATTTTTTAATTCTGATTAATCACGCAGAAAAATTCCGAAATATAACTCAAAAATTGATGTAAAGTTCCGAGATACGTATCTCAGAATTTAAATTTTAATTCTGCCTATAACTCGGAATTTCTTATTCAGATTCCGATTTATAACAAATTTTTAAATTCCGAATTATAAAAATAAGAGATCTCCAAATAGTAAAATTTTGCGTTAATATAACTCGGAATTAATTTTTTTTTTGAGATCTCGGAATTTTAAAATTCCATATTATATCTCGGATTTTTCAAAATCCGAGTTATAACGCAGAGAACTAAAATCTTATTTAAAAATTCCACAATCAGAATTTTTTAATTCCAAGTTCCAAGTTTTAAATTCCGAGGTATAACTCAAAATTTGGATATAACATAACATTCAGTAATAACTCGGAACATAAAAACTTTGAAATAACTCGGAATGCTGAAATAAACTAAGAGATAATTTTATTTTAGGTGTTCCATCCAGAGCCTCGTATCATCAGAACCGTTCATTCTAATACCTTTCTAATGACTCTTTGCCTTTTTTATTTTGCTATTGGTATTGCCCGTGTGAAGTTCTAAAAACAGCAATAAATAATAATTTTAGATTAAGGCTACACGTATATTTTGAACCCTTTTTAGGATTTATTATTTGCAATAAAATATAAAGTGAAAAGTAATTTCTGTGGGACAGGAATTTCTCTGTGGTGATTAAGCTCCGGAACACCCACGTAGTCGGCGTCCCTGTATCTATTCCAATGTAGATAACTTTTATCGTCATTTTTACTACCTATACAAATGATGTACAAAAGTCATATTAATAATCTATAATGGCTATTATAATGGACTGTCGATGTGTACCTACCTAGTACTCGTATATAGACACAATTTTTCTCGTACGACCCAATCTTTCTCTCGAAGACCCGCGGGAATTAGTTATTAGGTAGGTAGTAACGCTATATCATAATTTCGTACGAAGCTCGAGAAGGGCTTTCGTAAGAAGCTCTTTAAAATTTCGAGTTATAACACGGAATTTTGAAATAAAATTTTGATTTATAAATTTCAATGTAGGTTAACACGGAATTTTACGTGTTAATTCTCAGAATTTTACGTCAAAATTCCGAGTTAAAAGAGGGAAATAAAATTCTGAGTTATAACTCGGAATTTTAATGTAAAATTTCGAGTTATATCACGAAATTTCAAAATTCTGACACTAATTCTTCCTAATCTGCATACTCATTTTAGGCATTAAAATCCTTAAAACAAGTATTAGCAATAATTTCCCTGCCACATTTCTAGCATAGCCACTGATTTAAAAAAAAACATTTAATCAGTACAGATTTAAATCGACATACCTATCTAACATACCTAGCACTATTTGTTTTCAAATCCGACTTGACTATTTATCGAAATTAATTAAATATTTATATACCTATGCCTGGAAATTGCCTTACCATTGGGTATCTTATCAGTGTACCAATTGGGTGAGCTATTTTAATTGACGATTTGTTTTAATTGCACGTCGATAAAAGCGAAAATATTTATAAATTAGCAATCATTGAACTGCTAAGAAGACATTTAGTGCAAATGCAGCGGTAGCAACAGTGGTTCTGGTGTCCGTACGGTACGGTATAAAAAAGCAGCATGAACACTAAAAATTACAGGCCGAGTTTGACGGAGACTGCAGATTTCGCCACCGCCTTATGTCTCACAGGTAAGTCCAACAATTTTCTGATAATGACTAATTAAGATAATAGAGATTGAACTGGCAATTCTGGCTTTCACTAGATTTTTCAAATTTTTATATATGCTGTTTATCCCCATTAAGAAACTCTAAAATTTAGGGAATTTTTTTGTGAGCTTACAGATTGTCTCAAAAAACTAACCAAAATTGGTCATGAATAAATCAAAGATAATATTTTTATTTGATATCAAGAAATATTGTACACTGCGCAACTTATTTAACGCACAACCAAAAAGTTAACTCAAATTTGACGTTATGTATTTTCGACAATTTTTGTTCGTTCTGGTCGATTTTTTTTTCAAATTGTAGGTTTTTCTCTTAGGAATGTCTTAGTTGTTTTGGTAAAACGAATGGTTTTGATATTATACCAGGTGCTATAAAAATGTTATGTTTTTTTCCGAAATTTCAAAACGTCCTGTGGGCTATACAAGGTATTGCAAGTTATTGCAATTATAGCCAATTTAAAGCCTCATGTATTTTCTACATTTTCTTTTTTTATTCATTTGTTTATCTCTGTTACTTCATGTAATACACCGTTTTGAAACACCATATGCTTTTATTCACATGAAATGCATTTATCGGACAACTCAAACAGCTAGCAAGCAAGCTATGGAAATCGAAGATTACACGTCATAAACTGACAACTGTGTCATTAGTTTTTTGTTGACAGTCCAGCAATAATTAGTGAATAATGGAACGCCAAACCAGAAATTTAACTTGTGATGAATGTGTTGAGGCAGCTACATTACATGGTGAAGGGTGGAGTTATAGCTGGAAGGTTGGGAGTGTCTCACACAACTATAGCGAGAGCAATTCAAAGGTACGCGGAAACAGGAGAACATTCCAGACGGGCCGGTCAAGGTAGATCTCGTGTTACCTCTGCTATCCAGGATCGCTTTTTAAGAGTAAATGCTGTAAGACAACGATTTATAACTGCAACACATTTAAGAGCACAACTTCAAGACGCAGGTGGTCTACTCATATGCGTTCAAACTGTACGCCGACGACTGAGGGAGGCAAATTTAAGACCCAGGATTGCTGCTCGAGGACCCGCATTAACAGTAGATCATCGAAGAGCCAGATTGAATTTTGCCAATGAGCATGTTAATTGGATGGAAACAGATTGGGAACGTATTCTTTAGACTGATGATTCAAGGTTCAGTTTGTATAATTGTGACAGACGTAATCGCGTCTACCGAAGACCCGATGAGCGATACAGTCAATGCAATTTTTTGCACACAACTTTATATGGAGGTGGATCCGTCATGGTGTGGGGCGGAATATCTTTGACTGGGCGAACGGACTTGGTAACTGTGAATGGAAATCTCAATTCTGACAGATACATCACAGACATTTTTGAAGCACATGTTTTGCCTTATGCCCCCTATATAGGACCCAATTTTTTACTTATGCAAGACAATGCGCGTCCCCACACGAGTCTTATCGTGAGAAATTATCTTGAAGAAGTAGGAATTGATCACATAGACTGGCCAGCCCGTAGCCCCGACCTTAACCCCATTGAACATGTTTGGGATTTTATCGGTCGGCGGTTTATCAGAACTTTGGTTTTAAGTATGAACCAAAGATGTCGGGAGGTCATTCGCGGAAGGGGTGGAGACACCAGATACTAATTCTCTATTTACTTTTGTTTTGTTTCCTGTTATTCGTTGTTTTATTGATTAAAGCAATCCATTTTTCTAGGTATGTTTTTTGAGTTTTTGTCCTTTTAAGACCTTTTTCTCTTCTAAAACACCTTGCATCTCTCAATAAATTATAAGATATCAAGGAAAACAGAACGCAAAATGAGGCATTGAACCAGTATAATGAGTAATAAATAATGAGCACTTGACAAAAAAGAAAGTGAAAGTTAATAAATTTAATAAAAACACGTCAACTCAAAAATTGGATATTTTATGAAGTAACAGAGATAAACAAATGAATAAAAAAAGAAAATGTAGAAAAAACATGAGGCTTTAAATTGGCTATAATTGCAATAACTTGCAATACCTTGTATAGCCCACAGGACGTTTTGAAATTTCGGAAAAAAACATAACATTTTTATAGCACCTGGTATAATATCAAAATCATTCGTTTTACCAAAACAACTAAGACAGTGATATTCCTAAGAGAAAAACCTACAATTTGAAAAAAAAATCGACCAAAACGAACAAAAATTGTCGAAAATACATAACGTCAAATTTGAGTTAACTTTTTGGTTGTGCGTTAAATAAGTTGCGCAGTGTATATTTAAAGAATAGGAAAATGTTGTATATAAGGAATTTATTTATGGTAGGTACAAGCAATAATTAATATAACTTCTTTCGCTATATTTTATATAAAAACTTTTACATCTGATGAGAAACCGCCATATTTTCATATTTGTTTATATAAGTACCCCAAAATCTAAATATTACCGGGCATTTCTTTATAGAGTAGTATAAAAAACTATTCATGGGATTTTCTTGATGAAAAAAATGTGAACTATCGACCTAGAACTTTTAAAATTATTTTTAGAGGCCGTTAAAAAGGCAAAATATAGTCAATTAAAGTTTGTAAGGCAATTATATTTGTCGTAGAGTAAGTTATAAGTAAAAGTTATTAGTAAGTAGTATAAGTTATTGGTAAAATTGAAACCAGTGGTATTGGACGATAAAAAATATACTTTATATTTACTTCTTTAGATACATACATTACTTTAAAAATAAATAAAATAATGTATATTATTTCGATGAAAATGTATTAAACGGATGCCATGTATACTTTTTTGTACCACCCTGTAAAGAAATACTTGGTAATATTTTGATTTTAGGGTACCTACTTATATAAATAAATATGACAACATGGCAGTTTCTCATAAGTTGTAAAAGTTTTTATATAAAATGTAGAGTAAGAAGTTTCCACGTTGTTAAGCTTGTACCAATTAGTAAAACACTGTATAATGAATTAATTTTTGGGTGATTGTAAATAAATTCCTTATACACATTTTCATAGTTTTTAAATATATAATATTCCTTAAAAGCGAATAAAAATATTACCTGGAATTTATTTAATTTACATGACCAGTTTGGGTTAGTTTTTTGAGACACCCTGTAATCTCACAAAAAATGCTCCTACATTTTAGCGTTTCTTTAGTGGATATCAACAACCTAAGCATATACAAATAAGAAAATCTACTGCAACCCAGAATTCCATATAGATAATGTGTAAGTAAATGTAAATTTTCGAGATATGTAAAAGAAATGAATTAACTTGCATTTTACATGATTAATAATATTAGCTACAACTGCTTTATAAGCAACTTATAAAACAGGCCCGTAGCCAGGCTTTAAATTTAGAAGGGGCTCATGTATTTTCAGAAGGGCGCAAGGCAACGGATGTATATACTAATTCTTTATAATCATTTAAAACCATAGACATATTAATACGGGGAGACCCAACGATTCATTCATAAAACGCTGGAAGAGCCGATCTATTATTGTTCTAAAAACTGCAATGAGTGCGAGAGAGAAAATGGAAGACAGCTGTTGCGGCGGTGTCCTTTCGGCAACGCTGCTTTGTGTGATCAAATCCCATCCAGTGGCGTGTCTACTTATCTTTAATGAATGAGTTAAGGTAGGGTGCATAGTTACATAAGAAAAATACTTAATACCCTGTATCTGAACGTTGCAAAAAATCAAATGAAAATGGAAAACACTCAGAGCATAGTTTAATTCGTGTACATTAAGATGATAGTTAGTAACTGCAATAAAACTTTGTCATGTGTTTTGTAGAAATTTATTTATAATTTTAATGCAAAAAGTAGTTATTGGACGTATTTGTTAGTTAGTGGATGGTTTAATATTAAAAAATTTTCCTTGCGTGTTTGTTGAAACAACTCATAAAGTCTGTCTATTTATTCCCTCTCTTCTCCTCCTCGTTTTAAATTTTTCATCGTCAAATTCACATTGCTCATTTTCAATGTCACTGTCTTCATTCTCTGAAATCTCATCATTTTCTGTATTGTAGCATATGTGACATAGACATGTCATCACCTTCTTCTGGAATGTGAACATGGTGTTTAGGGGGAACACAACATTTGTGTCAAAATTGCTTACATCTGTCATATAATAAAATGACGTCATATATTTAAGAAATGCTATTACTCGACCTATTATAAATGCAACAATCCTGATAATATGAGTGCTGTATTTAAACTAAAAAATGGAAAAACGTCTAGATTGTGCATTAGAATAACATAAGAAAATACTATAACTAAAATAAAATCTCAACATTTTGGGATTTACAAAATTCATAAATGTATATCATACTAAAGTCAACATGAACTACTATAAATATAAATAATAAAATAAAAGCAAATTTTTTTTCAAATTCTATGGACTGGACATATTAAAGACAATTCTATAAAAAAATCACAAGTTTCCAAAATTTACAAACTTCATGTCGTATATACAAACAATACAGTAAATCAAACTTTGTTAATCAAACCTACTAATCTAATTTGCATTGATTATGTACCATATATTACACATTGATTATGTACCATATAAATTACATAATAAAAATTAATTAAATAATTATTGATTCATTATTGCAGCAATATAAAAAGTTCATTTTTAGTTTCAACGCCGCCCCTGACCAAGCCAAGCCGTTAAAACTTGTAGGTAACCTTAAAAATACTTACATTACTTAATAATAATAATAATAATAATAATGTTTATTTGCATAAATAGTAGATTATAAAATATGAACAATGTATATATGTATATAAATGTTAGACAGTATTATTAACTAGCTACATCTGAAAACAAACAATTTAAATTCATAATAATACGCAACAATAATAAAGTACACTAAATACTTATAAACACATAAAATTACAAATAAACGAATATACTCAATAAGTGACTTAACACTTGTTTTGAGGTAAGATAAAATAACTAAGATAAAATAGAACTAGGATAAATAATATAATATGATACCACTAGTATGAATTACAATATAGAGTCACGAGTATTTACAATTTACGAGTGGTTACAAGTAATATGAGTATGTACGAGTAGTAGTACAAAAATCTCAACGTTTCAGTTATAAAGATTATAAGGTAGGTAAGTTATTTAAGAAAAGTAATTGTGAAATATGATTCTTGACTGTTGAAATATATAATGTTTAAGTTTTTTTTTGTATGATGTAATATTAACTGTATTTTTAATTTCGACAGGAACTGTGTTATAGATTTTAGGAGCTAGATATTCATAGGATCGTTGTCCAATAGATGTTAACATCAAAGGTATAGTATGTAGGTGTCTTTGTCTAGTATTGTAGGTATGACCCGGCAATGATATGTTATTTTTTACCCGATGATACTTTATGTTGAGATTGTAATAGTACAATTGTCTAATATCAAAAACTTGTACCTCTTTATATAATAGATTACTAGGGTGTGTTAAGTCTTTATGTAGTATTATTCTCAGGAATCTTTTCTGAATAATTTCCAGAGGACGTAAATGAGTTTTAAGTGCACTGCCCCACGCTAATATACTATAGCGCAAATGGCTTTCCACCAAGGCAAAATAAAGTATTCTTAATTGTTGTATGTTAAAGATATTTCGTAAGTATTTAAATCTATAGAGTATCGTCTGTAGTTTCCTTATAGTATATTTTACATGTTTATCCCATCGTAAGTGCCTGTCAATGACAACTCCTAAATATTTAATTTCTGTTGAGGGCATGATGATATGTTCTTTCTTATGAATTTCAATTTTTATTTGTGAAAATGGAGGAAGACCAGAAGCGTAGCAGCTAAATGGTAAGTAGTTAGTTTTTTCGAAATTTATTGTTAGTAGCTTGTGATCGAACCAGTTTTTAATATCCGTTAACTCCTTTTCAACATTTATTTTTAATTCTTCCCATGAGTTGTCTTTGAAAAATATTGCAGTGTCATCCGCGAATCCGATAATGTCTGCTCTACACAAGGATAGAGAAAATAGATCATTTATATAGATAGAGAACAAAACCGGACCCAACACTGTACCTTGTGGCACTCCATATTCTACAGGTAGTGTATCACCTATTACATTATTTACTTTCACGCTCTGATGTCTGTTGGTTAGGTAACTTTGAAACAGTTTTAAACTATTCCGTCTGATACCAATGTCATCAAGTGATTGTAAAAGTAAGGAATGACTAACTGTATCAAACGCTTTTGATAAGTCAATAAACGTACAGAGACAGGGTTTTGATTAATTTAGTGCAGAGTGGATTTTTGTTGTTAAAGCTACTATTGCATCTTCAGTCGACACATTCTCTTTAAATCCAAATTGGTTTTCAGAAATTATGTTATATCTTGTAATATAAGCATTTAGTCTCTTTTTTATAATTTTCTCAAAAACTTTGGTTACATTTGTTATAAGAGATATGGGTCGATAGTTACTGCCGTCCTCTTTATCTCCTTTTTTATAGATAGGGACAATAATGGATTCCTTAAAAGTTGTTGGCCAGTGATCAATTTCCATACATCGGTTGAAGATGAATACCAGGGCTGTCAAGATGTATTGGCTTATTAATTTCAGAGTTTCAGCATTAATATTGTCCACTCCAGGTGATGTCTTATTTTTTAATTCTGATATTATTACATGTTTGATTTCATTAGCATCTGTAGGAACTAAGACAAAAGAATTTGGCCTAATATTTCTTCTTATTATGAAATTGGGGTTTTTGGAAATTTTATTAGCTAATGTTTTGCCCATGCTTGAAAATAATTTGTTAAATTCATTTGAAATTTCTTTGGCACAATTTAGTGTGCTTCCATCTTCACTTTTTAAGCGTGAAATATTACGGGATTTATTTTTGTTGTTAGTAATTTCTTGTACTATATTCCACAGTTTTCTTGTGTTTAGTTGATTTTCATTTATTTTATTTTTATAGTAATCATATTTTCTTTTTTTTATTAAGGAGGTTAATTTATTTTTATAATTTATATATTGTGTTCTTAGTTCTATATTATTGGGATTTCTCTTTACTGTTGTGAACATATCATTCTTTTTGTTAATAGAAGTTACTAAAGCATTAGTTATCCATGTTGATTTCTTTGTATATTTTCTTTTATTTTTAATGACTGTAGTACATTTGTCAATAGTTTCCATTGTTATATTAATAAATTTATTTGTTGCAATGTCAATGTCTGGTTCATTATAAACTGGATCCCAAGAGATTTCTTGAAAACGTTTCTGCAAGTTTGTATAGTTAATAGTACTACTTAATTGATAAATATTTTCTGGCTCTTTAATTTTTTGTAAAACTATTTGTAATATTATAGGATAGTGATCAGTGATATCTGTTTCTATTATCAATGGTAAGGTAAAATCTATGTTACTTATTTCTTTACATTTAATAAATATATGATCTAGACATGATTTGGTATTTTCTTGTACTCTGGTGAAGTTATTGATTGTAGATATATAGCCAAACTCATTGAGGATGTTTAAGTACTCAATTGCATAGTCGAAATCCTGAAGAATATCAATATTTAGGTCACCCACAAACAAATTATAGTTTTCATCATTTTTATTCTCGACTTGCAAGTAATTTTGCAGGTGAATGTTGAATACATTGGGATCTAACGATGGAGATCGGTAGAGAGCTGTTATGATAATGTTATTGTCTCCTTTTATCTGTATTTTAATTCTGAGAGCTTTAGTTTAACCTATAGGAATAACACGGCATGTATATTGTAGATTCGATTTAATATATGCAACAACACCATCGTTCTGATTTATATCTCTCTGATTGTATATCATATCATATTCATCTAGGTTATATAAAGTTGTATCTTTTATGTTCCATGTTTCTGTCAAAATAATACAGTCAAATTTTGTACCTATGCTCTTTAGAAATATTTTGAACTCATCGAGATTTTTATTTATGCTTCGTATGTTATTATGTATTATTTTAAAGTTTTCTATGTTGTTGTTTATATTTAAGATTTCTTTACATTCTTTGTGATTTTGTAAATTGAAAGTTTCTATATTAGTTGTTTTAAAGTCCCTTATGTACTGATCCATTTGTATAAGATAAAAAAAATGACAATATATAAAGTCTGTTGATATTATGTTAAATGGTGTAATGCCACCATAAATTTTGAGAATAGATATAGTTTAACTAATATTAAATAATAGGTTATTAAATAAGTTTTTATAACAGTGAAAGAAAAAGAGAAAAAAATAATTTTTAAAGTAAAGATTAAAGTATACTTATTTCACTGAACGGTTTTTAAGTTTGTCCTTAATGCATACAAGAGTCTTCGTTGATTTTTTTATTGCGCCGGTATTGAGGGTCTGTAGAGCTTGAGCTGCCAATCTCGATTCCGTAGTATCTATAATATGACGTTCTTTTATGTCTTCTTGACGTTGTAAGGTCGGGGTCGACGGTGCACTGTTTGTTGAGGGTAAGTGAAAGTCTTCAGATTCTAATTGTTCAGCAGTATATGTCTTTCCGTCAACTATGAGTTTACCATTTTTTATTTGGGATTTACTATTCTTTTTCTGTCGAAACTGATTTAGATGTTTTCTCAATATTTTATTTTCTTGTCTTTTCTCAGGTGTTAGATCATGTGTTATAGTAATATGTGTTCCTTTTAGTTTGTAACACTTTTCTATGACTTTAATTTTATTTAAGTAACTTGAAAATTCCACCTTTATGGGACTGTTATCTAGATTACCTAGGCGATATATATTGTTAAAGTCTGTTTCTTTTAAGTTAACATTCAATAATTCTTTCAGCGGCTGGGAAATGGACTGTGGTGTGGTAACTTTATCTGTTTTCAATCCAAATATTACGATGTTGTTTTTTCTGCTCCTTTGGTCTTGTGCTTCTATTCGTTTTTTAAGATGATAGTTTTCAGTTTCCAAAGTATTTATTTTATGGTTTAATTCTTCTATCTTCAACTGTAGACGGGTTTCGCTAGCTTCAATGGTACGTTTAAAGTCTTTACGATTTTGTAGAATCTCATTAAGTAGTTGCTGATTTGATATTTCCTGTACTTCATTCATTTTATTCAGATGCTATTATTTGTTTTCAAGTAATTTTAGATTTAATTATAATTTAGATTAGATGCACTTGTTCGCGGCGGTGTCAAGGTTATATAATGTGACCTACTTTAAAGACTTCTGTTTAAGTGTTTACATTTCGTTATTATTTTTATTATACACACTTGCACTTTTCACGACTTACCGATGAAAAGTAACATTTTACGGACTTAAATGATCCACCCTTTTACAAACTATACAAGAATGCACCATAGTTACACTTATTGTTCACCTGAATCGCAATATATACAAAGATTCGTAGAATACACTTAAGAAAACACAAGTAAAAGCGGTGGCAACCTCGCAAATGATATGCGAGGCAAACGATATGTGAATGTTACAGTAAGCCTAGCAAACGTGCCCTTCGGGAGAAAAAGAAAGACGACAAGGATGGAACGATCTTAGATCGGAGAAAAACGTAAACAATTCTGTCTCTTGTATTAATACGTCTATGTTTAAAACGAACAAAAATACTGACAAAAATATTGATTTGGTAAGTTAAAATGGTAAGTAGGTACCTACTTACATTTAAGACATTGATAAGAGTAAATTAGCGTATAAAAGCAAAAGGTGAAATTTATTTTATAAATAGGTAACTAATAAGAACTTCAACCGATAATAAAGCAGCAAAAGACAAATAAACATATAAACGGAACGAATAATCTGCATTCCTTAGTGGTACCTGCATATATATATATATATATATATATATATATATATATATATATATATATATATATATATATATATATATATATATATATATATATATATATATATATATGCATGTATCCAACGAGAGAATGGACTTGCACTCGAGCGAAAATTCGTCTGTTTTGGTCAGATCTCCGCCCCTTAGAACATTAGTTCAACGCCCTCAACGTCTTAATTGGCTCAGTAGGTAGCCAGGGCCGGCGCCTGGGTCCGATACCTACCTGGTACCTAATTATATAAAGTACCTACTACTGCCTACCTATTCACAGTTTGTATTTGTAGTCTCGCAAGTACGGTTATTTTAGTTGTGTTGTTTACGGTTGTGAAATAAGTTTTAAATCTATTATAAGAATGGCAGCAGCCAGAGACAAGATAAATCTACCATTATCGCCAATTAAGAAGAATAAAAGAGGCCAGGTAAAGAAATATAATAATAAATATGTTTTATTTAATACGCATTCTATTCACCACCAGTAACCGTGGTCAATGATTTATTTTTGTTTTTAATTTTAGGTCGTACATCAAAGTCAAAAAATAATTACAATAAATTTATATAAGAAATTAAAGGAAGACAATCCGCAAATGTCGTACGAAGAGACAGTTTTAACACTAACCAAACAAACGGGCATTGGAAAAACTACAATGAAAAAAATTTTAGTTATATATTAAATTATATATATATAAATATATATATATATATATATATATAAATATATATATATATATATATAAATATATATATATATATATATATATATATATATATATATATATATATATATATATATATATATATATATATATATATATATATATATATATATATATAAATATATATGTATAAATATATATGTATATATATATATATATATATATATATATATATATATATATATATATATATATATATATATATATATATATATATATATATATATATATATATATATATATATATATATATATATATATATATATATATATAAATATATATAAATATATATATATATATATATATATATATATATATATATATATATATATATATATATATATATATATATATATATATATATATATAAATATATATATATATATATATATATATATATATATATATATATATATATATATATATATATATTGTCATTGACTTTCTTTGTGGTCGATCAATTCTAGGAAAGATACAAAAATTTGAATCGTAAAGGGCGGTGCTGCAAGCAAATATTGTAGCGGCTATCATCATATGATAAGCTTTTTCGAATGCAACGTTTTGTTTATAGATTTCATCAAAAGCAGCGAGGTCCTCAAGTTTAGCTGATAGTTCCCAACAACGACTAGTTCCTATTTTCATGGCAATGATTACAGGTAATCTTATGCCTTTGTGGTTAAGGTCTGCTTCTGCGGCTCGGAGGGAATTTATCAGTACAGTGTTTTGTTCAAAACTTCACTGTAATTCTCTCAACAATATCAACATAACGTCGATTACTCGTCGAGATTTTAAAGTCTCCATAACAATGAAATTCTTAAAGAAACCTTGTTTGGTATCCGTAGCGGTCATTTCTGCATCAGTTTGAAATTCGTCGCTGGTACTCAGCTCTAGTTGGAAGTTCGAAGTGTGCGAATGTGTTTGTGCTGTAGCAGATGGTCTCACCATAAATTACCTGAGAAGGCCCCTAATTAAACCCTAATTAAGGGAATTATTACCTGAGGACCAGAACTACGAAGTGGATGCACCACATAAACCGTCTTTTACAAGACGTTAGATAGAAAATCGTTGAATTGCCTACCAAGGCTTTTCAAATTTTCCGTCTTTTACAAGACGTTAGATAGAAAATCGTTGAATTGCCTACCAAGGCTTTTCAAATTTTAACTTTCTTCTAAGACATATTAATAATTTCTTATTTTTCACAGGTTTACCAGCCAGCCCTAACAACTGCCGAGGGGGAGGCAGCTATCATAGACCGGGACGAGTTCCTGTCTAGTCCAGAGATGGTATCACCGGAAAGCCCAGCTCAGTCTGAGCAAGAGGCCCTCGTAGTAGCCCTTCAAGATGAAAACGCCTAGCTGCGGAGGCTGTTCGAGGCCCACGCATAGCAGCTCAAGGCCCAGGCGATTCAGCTCCAAGAGCTGACACATGAAATCGCCAGGCTCAGTAGAACCCTGACCAGAGAGGCGGCATCAGAAAAGCCATGCCAAGACGTGGACATGGAATCCCAGGGCCAACCTCCAAGCCAGAGCCAGCTCAAAAAGAGGTCCAAGAAAAAGTGTCGGCCGAAGAACGACACATTGGACGAAGGAGAGACCCAATCGAAGGCCCCCACAGCAGCCGCCAAGACCAGAGAGGCCCAAGCAACAAGGCCCGAGAAAACCGCGGAACAAGACAACGGAGCACCTAAGAAGGACAAAGTGCCCCCCCATCATCCTCAGGAACAAGGATCTGTGGATAGCGATGAGCGACAAGCTGATCATAGCCAGGGCGAACTTAGTCAAAGCTAAGCTTCCAGCCGAAGACATCCGCATAGAGCCCATGACCCCAGAAGACTACCGCAAGATAGTGCGAATCTTCAGGGAACAGAAAGTGGAATTCCACACTTTCGTCCTCGAGAGAAGCTGCTACGAGTAGTTATTCGAGGGCTGCCATCCGGAATGACAGGAGCGGAGATCGCAGAAGATCTGGTAAAACAGGGCTCCACCCATCTTCTGTGCAGAGGATGTCAAACCGTAGGACCAGCGAGAAGCTCCCGCTGGTACTAGTACAGCTATCAACCACTGAAGTGGCGATCCTGGAGGTGTCCCGATGCTGCCAACTCGTCTTCAGGGTAGAAAGGCAGCGAGCACATTGTTTATAGCCTGGTTCTTTTACAGTTTGGTATTACTTGTCCATATTCGGATTTGATTTATTTTGCTTCAAATTATAACATAAAAGAACGCTTTTAATATACAGATAGCTGTGATACACTTTGTAACACTATGTTTAATTATTTGTATGGAACTGTAATAAAGTGAGCTGGATGAGACTATAATTTGTTAGAAGCACAACAGGATTTATTTCTCAATTTGACCTCAATAAAAGTACTGTTTTAATACATTTATTAATGACCATCGTCATATATGTAAGTGACAGAAAATTATAATGTTCGTTGGGGCAATCGCCTCATATCGAGTTACTGCATAATTAGTAGTTAACATGACTATCAAATCATGACAAATTAAATGCAGGTGAGAGAAGCAGGCGTGGAGATACCTTGGTACCATTTACTTCTAGACAATAAATCGTACAACCAAAACATAATGTAATTGCTTATGGCAATAGCCATTTTGTTAATAACGTAGGCAATCAACAAAATAATATGATTGTGACCACGAAGGAGTTACCGAAGTCTAGTAATGGCACAAGTAAAATTTCACGTGTGCCCAGGGCAATTTCCCTCTATAATTGGAGACTTGTATGATTGTCTGACAACCGGGGCAATTGCTCCACATCGACAAGCACGAATTCGTGCAGTGTTTGCTGGGACGTAACAGGCCGTCGGCACACTTTGTAGATAGGCGCGAAATAGATTCATGGCTTGACAGACAATACACAAGGCGTGTATCGTTCCATCGGCAGACACCGAATGAAACAAAGGGCACGCGTCAAACCTTATTATATATAACCACGGTACAAGTGGATTTCCACGCATGCCTCCGCACAACTTCCCTGTATACTCTGAGATTATGGTTAATACCAGACTTGTATGATTGTCTCACAACCGTGAATCTTCGAAGGGTTTGTCGGGGCAATAGCTCCACATCGACAAGCACGAATTCGTGCAGTGTTTGCTGGGACGGAACAGGCCGTCCATACACTATGCGTAGAATAGATTTATGGATGACAAGACAATACAAAAGGCGTGCATCGGCCATCGTTAAATACCGAATGATATGAAACAAAGGGCACGTGTCAAATCTTATCATGTGAAATATCTGTCGACCCTTGGACCACACAATGGTCAGCAAACTACTGAGACAGGTAGACTGTGAGGCGGTTACTGACCCTTGTAGTAGACGAGGCGTCTATATAACGGAACATTTGACGGCAATTTCGGTAAGGGTGTTATAAAGCGAGGCGTTCTGTTTGTACGATTCATTACCCAGATTAATTAGTGCATTAGAATGGCTTGCTCCCACTGATTCCCTCATATATGGTAATATGCTAGTAACAGGAGTTTAACATTAAATATGATGAACCTAAATTACACTACGTTTCAAGGAACACAGAAAAGATTAGGGCACAGAAAAGCTTAGATTAGGATTAAAGGATTAGGGATTAGAGAACATAGAGTCGTGGGTTCAATAATAAATTACTATAGTACGTAGTACGAGCTGCCAGGTTCTACATTAATAATTTAGAACGTTAGATTTAAATACTGAAAACATTAAAAACAGAGTAAAACTAGGTAGTAGGTCTAGAGCTACTCTCGTTTGTTTAGAATAACGTAATTTAGATAACACGACCATTGCACGAGAACTGCCTTAAAAAGCCCTTGCTAATCTGTTGCCATACAGGCATAAAATTAAATAGCATATTAGGAGACTGTAATTTCCCGTATTTAATAAACTTTTATCTTATTTATTTTCTATTTTATTTTAATAAGGTTTATCGCGAAAATAACAAAACGGAATGGACTCTAATGATTTGTAGATAATTTAGTTTAATATAACATTGTAAACCCAAAAATAAGTAAAATTCGATTAGTAAATTAGGAAATTTTCTCATAAATGCCCAGTCCCTATACAGGGCGTTTCAAAAGTGATTTAGCGGCGGGCCAACATTTAATGGTTTTAGACAATAGTTGGGGTTGAGTTGAAGACAATCGCTCTTTACCCCTTGTATTTAGGTGTGGAAGAACCCTACATAGGGGGGCGGGTTAACAAAATTTACACTTCAAATTCAAATCACTGCAAAATTGTTATTGTTGTGATTTTTAATCGTAATTTATAACAGAAAAACCACCGAATTCGTAATTCAAATATCTATATAATTATATAATTGTGCAAGCGAGGGATAAGCAGGCCCCTCTAGTAGCGTCAGTTGCTACTAGTCATCAGACATTACTAAGTATAATGTCTTACACAATGGATTTACAGGTAACAATGGATTTACAGGTTTGTTACCTGTTCAATCAAGTCATTCAGTATGTAGTTTAGCCTACTTTTGGCTAGGGTCGCTGCTCTAGGTGCCTGCATTGCAGGACGCTGCTTGTCACAAGACATTACTTAGTAATGTCTGATAAGTAGTAGCAACTGACTGCTAGAGGGGTCTGGTTATCCCTCGCTTGCACTCTACTGCTTGGTCTGCTTGACTGTTTTGATAGTTTTGGTCATTCATCAATTCCTCCACCTACAGTGTACTGATGAGATCCAACAGCTCGAAACTAGTCTACACCTGGTGGAGGTATTGGTGAATGACCATGGCTATTTTCAGGTGTAATTCAATACAGGAAGGAGTGTTAGCTCTCTGAGTAGTTGTTACCTGTAAATCCATTCAATCTATATAATTATTATCAAATAATATTTATGGCGTTCTATTAGGGAAACAGTAGTTGATATCACTTATTTCCGCTGGTATCTGTGCCTTATGTACAAGATAGAAAAAGTAGTCTTAAATTTTCCATGAAAATTTAAAATTTTAGAAATGGGAAATGTTTACAATATTTTCACTTCCAGATTATGGCAAGTTCCACTACGAGATCATCGCAGTATGCGCCCTCTGTATCCTCACGGTCGGTTCGCAGAACAGCTTGTCAGCCTACGTCTTCCCAGCCGCTCAGTGCGAACTAAGTCTAACCTCTTTCGATATTGGTCTACTGAACGTCTCATTCCTCCTAGGGGGCATCCTGAGTGCCTTTCTCTGGGGCACTCTAGCTGACATAATCGGAAGAAGAAAGATCCTGATAACTGCACACCTGCTGAACGCCTCCATCACGGTGCTATGCTCGTTTGTTTCCCACCCGGCCGGCTTGGTAATACTCAGGTTCCTCAACGGTTTCCTAATGGGAGCACCAGGTAGCATCGTTTTCTCCTACCTAGCTGAGTTCCAGCCGCCAAAATACCGCTCGCCCAGTGTGTGCTACTGCGGACTGTTCTTCACCTTATCCTGGCTGGTTCTCCCGTTGTGCGCGTACGTCATCCTACCCATAGAAGTCAATTACCGACTGAATTCGTTCCTGGTGTTCACTTCTTGGAGACTCTTCCTCGTGGTATTGGCATTGCCGGAGTTTCTGGTAGCTGTTTGGTTCATCAGGATGCCGGAGAGTCCAAAGTTCTACATGGTACAAGGCGAGACAAAACAGGCACTTGCGGTGTTACGCACTATGTATTCTAGAAATACCGGCGTGAGCGGAGACTTGTACCCTGTGAAGAAGCTGATCAGCGAAGTTAAAACGGACATGAAGGTAACTGATGTTGTCGTGTGTAGAAGGAGGATAGCAAGGATGTTTCAGAAAATGGTGAACCAAAGCAAGACCCTATTTAGGCATCCGCTGGTCGCCTTGACGACGTTGACGTGCAGCATCATGTTCACCAACATGTTTGGGTGAGTATCTCTGCTTCTTGATAATGTAAAATGTTCACGGTTCTGTTTAAATCACGATTTGTGCTTATACAACAACACCTCTAATACAAGGACAAAGTGCTGCCTCGTGACGTCACCGCCCGGAGGTCTACGAGATACTTATGTTACTACGGGCTCTATGTAGTTATTTAGGTAGGTTCTGAAATCGTTTTAATGTAGTTTTGGAGATCAATAAAAAGATCAAACTAAACAAAGATATTACGGCATAAATCTATCTGAGTCTATGAAAAACACAGGTAAAGAATAATTTAAAGGGTTAACTGTTTCGAAATACAGTCAAGATTACATGTGTCTAATTATTAGAGTCTAGATGGTTAATTGTTTTAAGAAAACTGAAAAGTAATTCGTGATTAATTTTAGACATAGGAGCAACATGAACAACTTCTTTAAAATTTGAACGAATGCTAGTAATCATAAATGTATGCACAGATGTCGCTAACGAATCGTTATTATTAATTGCCGCTCCTACAACATTACCACCTTTATAATCTAAATATGGATCAATGTGAATTTCATCCATTAGTAAACTAACATATTTGTCTTGGTCTTTTAAATACTTAAAGATTTTTTGTGCATATGTTAAAAAAGTTTTCTTCTCATCAATATGAGGATCAATTAGAAAACCATTACAGACTCCTTTGATTGTTTCGGGATGGGGCAAAATTATAGGTCCTCGATTTCGTAAATATCTATATGCATGAGGACTAATTGTATATAAAATTGTACAAAAAAACAATAGTGGTAGTGGAATATCTATAACGTTCTTTTGATAATGTTCGCAATTTAAGTTGATCAGAAATAAATTCAATTCCTTGTGAAATATTTTCGTCCTCTATTTTTAAGTTTTTAAGTACATTGGACATAAAGTTCAAAACATGGTTAAGCTTTGACATGTCTGCATTATTTTCTTGATGATTATCAAGATTGTCATAATCAGGAGAGTTGTCATGTTTGGTATCCTCGTTAGTGTCTAACGAAAGAGTCATCATCGAACTGTCAATCGTATCAAGTAAATTTCTTATTTCGTCCAGATTACTCGACAAGAAAGGCGTTTTTATATTATTTACTTCAACAGTTAATGATTGTCCATATAAATATGTATTTACTTGTAAGTTATCGGCAATTACAACAGCCCAAGTAATTGAAGGCCCCGGGGTTCTATAGTGTTCTACATTGAATATGGTTAAGCCATTTTGATCAGTAATGGTAAGCCACCCCTCACCCAAATTAAAAACCTAAAATAATTGCTTGCGTTCCTCAAAAGTTGTATAACACGTGAGTTTCTTATTTATGTGTTAAATATTCCTGTTTACTTTCTTCAATCGCTTGTTGAAAATGTATTTCATGTAATTTCAAGTTTTTCGTCTTTGCTTTTTCGATAGGATATTTTTTTTGACAAGTAGGTATTTGGGACAGTTCGGAAATTTACTTGGTACGCTAGTTTCTTTTAACCGGGGTAATGCTAAAATAACTGAAACGATCTCACCAGTTTTTGTATCCTGTTGGGAAATTTTGTAAATAAAATCTTCCTTTTCAAAGTGGCACTCACACACTCGGGAATTGTCACTCGGCACAAAACTTTCACGGGGAATTCCAGAGAGCCATTGTCTCTGGGAAAACGAATAGAACTTTTCAACTGGTTTCGTAATTTCCTGTACAACCGGGAACACAACACTTTTGGGGCATTATGATATAATACCGAAACAAATAAACCGTTAAAAAAGATCAAGAATCGATTAGGAACTAGGCAAGCGCGTGTGTAATAACAATATCCCCTCTAGACTAGAGGTGTTTTTGTTGGCGCGTGGCGGCGTCCTATACTAAAATCCAAAACAAAACATCGTTAACAGGGTTGCCAAATTACAATTGACGAGAGTTGTTAGTTGCTTGCTTCTTAATGACTTTTTGCGGCCAATTTGATTTGTTAATTGACTAATGAGAAAGCTACTTTATTTTGTTTACATTCTAAATACAATACAACATATAGGCACAGAAGTGTCGCACTGGAACACATTCTGGCATCGCCGCTTCGACCGACCTTGACAAGCCTGTTGAATTAGCTTAGAGAGTATGTTAGCCTCCATCTGGGTTAAGCCCCCAGAGCGTGACGCCACCATGATATTTAAAGTAAGCACTTTGTCCTTATTAGAGGGGTTATTGGCTTACATCGGAGCTAAGATATGAAATAAGGCCCTGAGACGCATCGGGGACAGAAGGAAGGATAGTTGGCCATATAAGAGCAATATTCTTTCCTCGTCTGCGAACAGCCTAACCTCGAGCCGGCCATTGGGATTTGTTATGGTCACTTTTCATTAGTTGATATGGGTTAAATATTTTAGAGCAAATTGTAGATATTTACGTCACGAATAAATAGAATATCGATGGCCTAACTGTATCTGAAAAAGTAAATTTTACAGGGGAGACAAAAAACTATTTAATGCCAAAAGTAAAATACCATCATAACCTTTTTTACTGACGAAAAGTAGTTAATGATCATTAATAAATAAACATGATAAAAAAATTTAAATTTCGGAATAATTTGCATTTATTTTGTATATACGGGATATTGTCAATAATTAATTAATACAAATTTGAGATACAGGTTTTTTTTATGTCAAGATGCACAATTTTATTAGGTAAGCGGATATTTGAGCAAGCTGCATTAATAAAAAGGATAAAATGATTAGAAGATTTATTACATTTTTAATAAAAAAATAAAAATAAACAAACACATTACTATATTTCCTTAAATTTCAGGAATAAACAGGATTAATTTCCTGTTTTCTATTAATATAACCACTTAGATACTAAATCTATAAATCTTTTGGTAAATTATCATAAAAAATATGGCAATCTGCAGGTAAAATTGATTTTAGATCTTGTAAATGATTATATTTATCACTTTTTATACATAATATCTGTTTGTGCAATTTAGTGTAGCTTGCTATTTCAAGACCTTTTGCATTAACAACACGCACCGGTAATGGTTTGAATTTATCATTAAAATTTATTTAAAAAAAATGTTTTTTATCTGGATCCTACATCAATACTCTTAGATCAGTAACTGTTGGATCATTCTTCATCTTTCCAGGTCTAATACTTTTGTATGCTGCTTCGCAGCTGGAATAATTTTTATAAAAGTCATGAGTTAGCAAATGAACTCGAAAGGGAAACGGTTTTACATGTGCATCTTCAGTAACTCTTATGTAATCATGGGTGAGATAAATCTTTCGATTTTTAAGTTTCAAGTCTATCAAATGGTGCACACTGTCACACTCCATTTGAGTGTGACCTTTTTCTAGGTATTTCTGTTGTATCATCTGTTCTCTTTTTATTGAAAGATTTAGGTGTGCATTGGAAAGTGTCGCATTTCTGTTCTTGATAACAACATCCATCGGACCAGAATATAACAGGTAAATTAAAAGCGACTACGCGCTCCCTCTAACCTTTGTGATTAGAACTCGTGTATATTACAGGTTTATTTGCGGTATAGCCAATTGTATTAATCGGTACAGCACGTATTGTTATTGATTTCTTCGTGCATATTAATTGTGGTGTTACCGTGTTCTTGATTTTCGGTTCTATTGTTCTCTGTGAGCGCGTATAGCGAGGTCAACAGATTCATGGGATAAAATTGTGACTCAAGGTGTTCCGGTTCCTCCTTCGTCTTCGAGGGGAGTCATTTTATTTTTCCATCCTGTTCGAGCTTCGTGAGGTGACGCTACGTTATATTTCACGTTTACAACGGGCTTCTTATGAAAATAAATATGTTGTTATTTCCATATAGTGGGATTTACTAAGAAAGTCCCCATTATCTACTACTCCTTTATTTTATAAAACTTATGCGTTATTAAGATATTTTTGGGAGTTCTTTCTAAACAAACTATCGGACATAAAAAGCACCTAGATTATGTCCCAAATTTGATGTTCAATGACTTTTAAACCAGCCTATCGATTTTGATATTTTTTTTTGTTTGAAAGGACGATTCTTGCGGATGACTATTTTGTAATTGGCTTTCCATAAAAAATTTATTTTTTAATATGTAGAGCCTTTAAAACCCGATTATGATTTTGACACGAAATTTGAATGTCGCTGTGGAGTGAAGTTTTATTTGTATTGAATTCTTAGGTTGGTCACGGTGTTTACCATTCTTTTTTCAATATTTTCTTTTTTGAATCACATCTCTAGACCCTTCAGCAACGAAGATGCGACATTTTAGATGAAACGGTGTTATTAAGTTTGATATTTAACAAGGAGGCTATGGTAACGGTTAACACTGAAACGTCAAAAGATTCAGTTGAAATTCTCGTGAAAAAAAAATTCAGTTAACGTTCTAAAAGAAAATGCCAGTGCAAATTAGTCCAATTCAAGTAGCTAGACTTGTGGCTTTGGTAGAAGATGGAAGGAATCAAAGATATGCAGCTCGTATTGTTGGTCTACCAGAAACAATTGTCCGAAGAGCGATCCAGCGCTACCGAGAAACGGGCCAATACAGCAGACGTCCAGGTTCGGGTAGTTCCAGGATTATGCAAAATATTGACGATCGATTTATTGCTCTGCAAATATCGAGGAATCCCTATCAAACAGCTGTGATCACAAACCGAAATTTAAGAAACGCACGAGGAACAGTTGTGTCAGATCGAACAATTTGTAGGAGATTCAGGAGTCTCGGTTTTATCGCAAGAAGACCTGCTATTGGAATGCGATTACTTCGACGACATCGAGTAGCTCGTTTCGATTTTACTCGAATTCATCTTGTTTGGAATGAGTTGCAATGGTCTCAAGTTTTATTCACTGACGAATCAAGATTCATGTTGAGATCAGTAGACGGGCGTCGGAGGGTTTGGAGAAGGCGTGGGGAAAGATACGAGGATGGTATGTTCAGTGAAAGGGAGAGTTTTGGCAGTGGTTCACTAATGGTATGGGGTGGAATTACCAGCGATGCCCGTACAGAATTATTTGTGTTTCCACCACGGCAATCTCTAAATGCAGTTAGATACATAGAGATCTTGAATGAACATGTTGTCCCATTTGCACCTTACATTGGCGAGGAATTCCCCTTAATGCAAGATAATGCACGACCGCATACAGCGGTGATAACACAATTTTTAAACGATGTCGGAATTAATCATATGCCGTGGCCCGCTAAAAGCCCTGATATGAATCTCATTGAGCATTTATGGGATGAATTGGGACAACGTGTTAGTAGACGCAACCCAGAGAATCTGAATGGATTGAGGATTGCTCTTACAGAAGAATGGGACAATATCCCTCAAATCACTATCACAAATTTGATTGAAAGCATGCCTAGGCGTATGGAAGCTGTTATACCAGCCAGAGGAGGAAATCCTCGTTATTAGTTAGTTTGTTGTTCAGTTATTTTTTAAGTTTATTGTTTTAAACATTAATAATTACAGTCGTTTTACTAAAATGTCGAATAATTCTTTGTTTGTTATTTCTTTTTGATGTTGTTTGTACTTGTAAGTAACAATTATTTCAGCGTCCGTAATCGAAAACGCTAAACATTTCTTAAACGATGAACTTTTTAGACATTTTCAGCTCCACGGCCTCCTTGTTGAATATCAAACTTAATAACACCGTTTCATCTAAAATGTCGCATCTTCGTTGCTGAAGGGCCTAGAGAGGTGATTCAAAAAAGAGAATATTGAAAAAAGAATGGTAAACACCGTGACCAACCTAAGAATTCAATACAAATAAAATTTCATTCCACAGCGACAATCAAATTTCGTGTCAAAATCATAATCGGTTTTTAAAGGTTGTACGTATTAAAAAATACATTTTTTATGGAAAGCCAATTACAAAATAATCATCCGCAGAAATGATAACTAAAATATCTGTAAATAATTATGTAGGAAAATAGTTGAAAGATAATTGAGTTATAATTATATTATAAATCATATAGAATAGAGAGTTATAGTTAAAGTACTATGCAAGAAAAGTTAGTACTTATCAAAGGGATATTAGTGAAAATGATAGTACAAGGTGTCCAGAAAGGGTATCGGCACTTTGCTATTGGTATAAATAAAACACAGAAAATTTTTCTAATCATTTTTTTATGAAAAATAAAACTTTCGGCAAAGGAAATTTATGATTTAAAAATAATATTGTCTAAATGATGTCCATTATGTTATATGCACTCCTCGAATCTGGAGCGAAGATTATTAATAACTCGTCCACACATTTCCATCGAGATTGCTGTTATTTCTGCCGCAATATTTTCTTTTAATTGGAGTATATTAGCTGGATTGTTCTCGTAGACCTTACTTTTAAGGTAACCCCATAAGAAACAATCGAGAGGCGATAAATCGGGGCTCCTAGGTGGCCAGTTAATATTGCCTCTTCTTGAGATTACCTTATTAGGGAATAATTCCTGAACGGCCTCAATAGCCCGATTTGATGTATGGCAAGTGGCGCCATCCTGCTGAAACCAAGTCCGTAAATTAATGCCTTCAAATTCTTGTAGGGATGGCGCAAGAAAACCTCGTAACATTGCACAATATCATTCGGTATTAACTGTAAGTGGGCGTCCATTTCGATCTTCAAAAAAGTACGGACCGATTATACCGCTAGCAGACATTGCAGCCCATACGACGACTTTGGGGCTGTGGAGTGGACGTTCATGCTTCCTTCGAGGATTTTCGGCAGACCAGAATCGGCAATTTTGTTTGTTTACATGACCGTTGAGATGAAACTTTGCCTCGTCGCTAAATAAAATGTTATCAAAACTCTCAAACATTTCCATCATGTGGTTAGCAAAATTTAGCCGTGAAATGTAATCCGTCGCTTTCAATTCTTGGACCAACTGTATTTTAAAAGCATGGAGGTGCAAATCTTTAAAATGTCGTGTAAAGAGGATCGTTTGACCCTCAGTACCTGACCTCGTTTCCGTACAGATTGTGTTGGATTTTCTGTGACTGACTGCCGTACCCGTTCGATGGTTTCTGTACTTCTTACGACTCGTGGGCGCCCTGTATTGTGTATTTTCACTGTAGATCCAGTAGCTTCAAACATTTTTATCCATTTTCTAATGCTATCGGGGCTCGGTGCTAAATTAATGTTTCGCAAATGGTAATGGGCGCGATATAGACGACGAGCTGTCACCATAGAGTTATTGTTCTGGTAAAATGCTCGTACGCAGAAAGCGCGTTGCTCTCCGGTAAACGCTTCCATTGCAACTGAAATTCCTTTACTCGCTTTACAGTTCGATGCCCCACTCCGGCACCATCCCCACCACGTCCGACCGTAAACGGATTAACAAGGTGCTGATACCCTTTCTGGATACCTTGTATATACGAAGTAGTAAATATCGGGTCCGCCAATAAGCGCGCTCGATCTTTAAAATGAAATAAAGCAAGTTGTGTGAGAGGTATAAATGAAATTTATTTTTTGTTTGAAAGAGTATTCGAAGGCATTATGTATGGAAAATAATATCGGTCAAATGTCCACCTCGGCTTCGCTGGGTGGCGCGCATACGAGAAGTCCAATTTTCAATGACTCTGGCGCACAAATCGGGCTGTATTTCATCGTTGGCGTGGCGTATGTTGACTTTGAGGGCATCAGTGTTTTGTGGTTGGTTTGCGTAGACCTGTGATTTAAGAAAACCCCACAAGAAATAGTCTAGTGGGGTTAAATCGCACGATCTCGGTGGCCAGTTGATGTCGCCTCCGCGCGAGATAACCATTCCTCCGAAGCGCTCGTGCAGAAGATCCATTGTGGCGCGCGCTGTGTGGCTCGTAGCGCCGTCCTGCTGAAACCACATATCCTCGACATCCATATTGTCGATTTCATGCCAGAAAAAGTTCGTTATCATGGATCTGTATCGTTCGCCGTTTACCGTGATGGACACACCATCGTCGTTCTCGAAGAAATACGGCCCGATGATGCCTCCGGCCCAAAATCCACACCAAACAGTTACCTTTGCTGGGTGCATTGCGACCTGGTGGACCTCCTGTGGATTGTTCTCGGCCCAATAACGGCAATTCTGCTTGTTGACATTCCCATTTAACCAAAAATGTGCCTCATCGCTGAAGATGATTTTGCGACCAAAATCGGGGTCGACTTCCAACTGCTCTAAAGCCCAATCAGCGAAGATACGGCGCTGTCTATGGTCGTTTATTTTGAGCTCTTGTGTCAGCTGGATCTTGTACGGATGCATGCCCAAATCCAGATGCAAGATTCGGCGAAGTGATGTTTCCGAAAGGCGGAGTTCCTGTGCGCGACGTGAAATTGACTGTCGCGGATTTTCACGCACACTATCGCTCACAGCGGCGACATTCTGGGCAGATCGGACGTTTCGACGACGCGTCGGTGTTGGCTGATTGTTCACCGAACCGGTTGCCTCGAATTTGTTAATAAAACGACGGATAGTCGACTCAGCAGGACGATCAATTGCACCGTAAAATTGGCGGAGCGCGCGGAACGTTGCTCGAACCGATGAATGATTTTCGTAATAAGTTTTAACGATTTGCACATGTTGCTCGCGGCTGAATTGGTTCATGGTGATTTGTGAAGATACACTGAATAATAACAACTACGTTTGCCAACTCTACCACAAACAACATGGCCGCCATGAGCTGTCAAAGATCGAGCGTCCCTATTGGCGGACCCTTTAGAAATGTAACATCTAGTAGATAGTAAATGTGTAAGAATGCTAAACATCAAAATACTCAATAACTAAAGTGAGAGGGTGTAAATGGCATAGACAATACTACATAATAGGACATGAGGGAATTGTTTATTATTGAAAAATGAGAATAAAGAGAGCGGAAGAAAAACAAAAAGGAAAAAACCAAGGAAAAGAAATAATAACTGGGGAGAGAAAATTGATTTTGGAATTTTGAAAACTAGAGCAAGAATATAAAGAATCAGAGGAGGAGAAAATAAAAGGAAATAGATGATATAGGTGTATTAGGAGTTTGCAGATAATAACTCGAGAGAGAATAGCATCATAGGATTTGCAGAGTTGTATAATAATATGAAAGTCATAGAAATGAGATAAGATGAAAGCAAAATTAGAAGGACCCTAGGAAAAGGACAAACCTGAATAAATACGTATTGAAAAAGTATTAAAGAAAGTGAGGTACCTTATCACATATTGAAGTTATGTCTTGACCAAAGAATAACATATCCAAAATTTTGAACAGTTTTAAATTTAATTGATCAATTACTAATATTAGAGCTCTTATATATAAACTTTTAGTGAAACATTTTGGACTTTTTATATTAACACATTGGCGGACAAAAATATTTTGTACAAAAGTACAAAAAATATGTTTTCTGTTTTTTTAATTGAGTCTGCAATTGCAGACACGTCCCAGCACAGCAAATATTTTGTCTTTTTGGGACATGTCTGCATATGCAGACTACATATTTTTAAGAAGTTTTATAGCATATTAACATAATATGAAGCCCTCATATAAGAAATTAACTTACATTTATAACAGAAATTTATTTACATTGATAAAAGCATAACGTAATAAGACAAACTAAAACAATGAATTTGTATGTAAAAACTTAATTATCATTGGAGTGAAACTCTTCAAAACATTTTCCAACACAAAGAGGCGGTTTTGTCCCACAACCTTGACATCTCCAAGAAGTTTGCCCCCTTTCCCATTCAAAGAACACTGCCTGCATCTTAGAAAATAACTCTTCCTCGAATAATTTGGCGGTAGAGGAATTTTCTCTGGCAAATGTTTCATTTCCTCTGGTTGTACATTCCTTGCCGTTGTAGCCCTGTGACAATTCATTGCTCCTCGTTTCACCAGTTTTCTTCCATCTTTTAATTCGGCAGGAATACCAAGCAGACTTTTGATTATATTGTCTCTAAAATCGAGTAACCTCATCTTGGACTTATCAATTTTTCTATATAGTAGAAAGCTATTTACAACAGTAATGTCTAACAAATGGAATATAACTTTCTTATACCATCTAACCGACTTTCTAGGGCAGCTATAGTACGAGGTTAGCTGGTCACTAGAGATGGGCAATCTAGTTCTTTTTGAAGATCTAGTTCGCACGAACTAGTTCGTTGTAAAGAATAATTATTTTCTTTAATTCGTTCACGAACTAAATGCGCGCGCAAAACATGCTAGAACGTGGTCGACACGCCGCACAGTGGTTCCTTATGAGGAAAAAACCTCAAATCGTAAAGGATATTTTTGTAGCAAATGAACACTGATAATTTCAAGAGTACTAATGTAATCATCTATTAACATCATTTATTGGATTTTGATTACTTTTTTAGTGTGAGAAAAAACTCTAGAGCTTAAGAATTTTTTAACTACGAAAATTCACCAAATTTGGGTTCAAGATATAACTTATGTTTACTATATCTACAACTTGTTTAATTAACTACTATTACAAAATACTATCAAGGTAACATTCTTAAAAAACATCACAAGATTCTCAGAAAGTTTCTTTCTATATTGAAACCTCGAATAATATGTATCTCTGAAACACATAAAATTCCTGCTTTTAGAAGTTTTTTTTTTAATTACAGAAAAAGCTCCACCGAGCTCCAAGCTATAATTAGCACCCAATTGAAGCTAATACTATAGACTACTTATCCTCCGAAATTCAGCTGCAACTACTTGCGACTTCAGCTTTTATCCCACTTTAACCCTGAAATTGAATAAACTTTTATTGGTCTTGAAAAAATGAAAATAAATTATAGTACCTAATATAGTAAAGTTTATCGTCAATAAGTTCAAATGGTCAATATAGTCAATGGTAATATAGTCCATGTTCACAATAAAATTGTTGTGTTTCGGTCGAGCAATAATAATTAATAAAAAAATCCCATATAATATGCATGTATATCCCACCATCCTGTATAATGTATATTATTAACAAGTAAATGCAACTCTCACGTCATCATAATTACACTGAAACCCTTTCTACCTTAAACGCGACGTTATTTATTTTGAAAAAATTGATAATTAAAATAACTGATTAACACTTTAAAATGACTCACTCTGTATTAATATAAGAAAATTATTTTGCTCTAAATTTGCATAAATAAGACTCTTATTGATTTTCAAAATACCAGAAATCTCAAAAAATGTAGATAATAAAATGAGCTATCACTACTGTTATTTAAGAAGTTTAAAGAGATGGCCTTGAGAGTTAGAGAGATGGGAGGATCAAAGTGTTTTCTTCCATGAAAGTCTTTACCTTTGACAGGAAATTGACGGGCCTCTCATGAAATTCAATTAACCCGTATAGGAGATATGAAGTTTTTCCCAAATATTACCTTTGGCCCCACTGTGCGCCGTGCCACGCCATGCTTGATTTCGCTCAGTCACTTGAGAGCTTGAGAGTCCAGTCAGTCGTCAGTCACCAAACACTCACTACTGGATAGGGCTGGAACCTTTGATGTAACTGTAACACTCGGAGTAGTTTCCACAAACACCAAAACACTTTCACTTCGCTCGACGCGCGTTTCGCCAACCAAGTTGGCATCATCCGGAGACGATTAAAACTAATCTTAAATTACAAAATCTACCATATTTATACTATTTTTCCGGTGACGTCACTAATGATATCACCGTGAAATTTACGCGTGACTAATCACGCTTCAATGATCGGTTGCTAAACAACGCGTAAAGCGGGCTACGGTATGATATCACCGTCAAATTTACGCGTGACTAATCACGCTTCAATCATCGGTTGCTAAGCAACGCGTAAAGCGGGCTATACGGGATAGGTCCCTTGTCGCTATTCATACTACTATTACACTTTACAATTTCTATGCTCTCAAATGCATCCAACTGTCTATTATTGGTCACATTTCTAACTAATCTTAAATTACTAATCTCTATTCTATGATTGTTGTCAAAAGCATGTTGTGCAACACTAGACTTATCTGTTCTTCCATATTTTAGATGAGCCATATGTTCTTTAAATCTGGTGTTAATTGACCGTCTCGTTTGTCCAATATATTTTCGATCACAATCATTACAACTAATTTCGTAAATCCCGGACCTTTCATTTGGAACAATTTTATCCTTTGGATTGTCTAAAAGTTGTTGTAATTTGTTGCTCGACGAATGAATCGCTGTTATCCCCACGTTTTTAAAAACCTTACTCAAACCATGAGTAAACCGGGGTTCGTACGGGATGGCTACATATTGTGGAGCCTCTATATCCTTTTGAAAGGTCGTAGAATTACGAAGTGTGTCCTTAAATTTACGCTTCATAATTAGTTTTTCAACTATATCTCTAGGATAACCATTACTCACAGCTATATCTTTAATTAATACTTTTTCTTTTTCAAATCTCTCATTACTGAGAGGGAAACTTAGTAAACGATGGACAAGAAAATTGAAACTTGCCATTTTATGTTGATAGCAGTGGTGAGAGTCATTAGGGATATATCTGATCGTGCTGGTATCTTTTCTATATATATCAAATTCTAACCTATTATCACTATTTTTAATTACTAATACATCTAAAAATGAAAGTTTTCCATTATTTCCTAGTTCATATGTAAACTTTACAGAAGTGAAACGACTATTTAATTTGGAAATGAAGTTTTCTACATCCGCAATCTTAGTGGTTGCTTTATTTGCAAAACAAAAATGGCTGGATTTAGAAATAAATTATATGTACAGTAAACGGAGTATGCTTGAGATACAAGCATATGATCTTTACAAGAAGCTTACCTTTAAGTTAAATAATTTAGATTATGAACAATGGTGTGAATTTCAGAGGAACATGTTTTTATCAATCAATGCGAAATTTATCAAGAAAATGTCTTCACAAAATAAAAAATTTAAAAAATTGATTACTAATGTACCAAAAAATGTTCCTCGGAAGGTCGTTGACATTGTGGAAAATCACTCGTCACACTCTTTTGATAAAGAAGAACTTGACCTTCTAAACAAGGGTTTAAACTTTGCTATAGCCCCTTCTGATAATATTTTGGATGATGTCGTGGCAGGGATTGAAAGTTCAATTCAATATCTGCCTGATTCATCCAAGGGTCTCGTCAGAGTGGCTTGTAGGAACCAAATTACTAAAAATATTATGACTAACGTAGGCAATAGAAAGTCATGCTCAAAGAATCCTAGAAAGACTATCAAAAGATTGCGCGAAAAAGACTGTTTTTATTTAAAAGCAGATAAAGGTAATAAGGTTGTTATTTTAGATAAAGAGGACTATTATGAACGGGTAAACGACCTAATTAGTAATGGTCCTTATAAAGAACTTACTAGAAACCCTTTACCAAGAATGACCACTGAAATAAAAAATGTCCTCAAATCATGTAACAACCTTATTACTCCACCTGTTAAGAATGGGTTACGTGTGTCTAACCCTACTGTACCTAGATTGTATTGTCTACCAAAAATTCATAAGCCAGGGAAGTCCGTGCGTCCAATAGTATCGTCTATTGGATCTCCGACTTACCACTTATCAAAATGGTTGACTAAGGAATTTGAAAGTTTGCCCATTGCACAGCCTAGTTTTTCAGTTAAAAATTCGAATGATTTCATTGATAAGGTCAAGAATATTCAATTGCAAGAGGGTGAAATTTTGATTTCCTTTGATGTTTGTTCATTATTTCCTAGTGTACCAATTCCACAGACCTTGGACTATCTTGAGGATTTACTCGAATTAAACAACTATAGAAGAGAAGTAATAGAAGAATATATAAACCTTACAAAACTTTGTATGAAACAAAATTGCTTCCGTTTCATTGACAAGTTTTATGAACAACATGAAGGACGGTTCCTTCATGTTGTTCAATGGGTAACTGTTTATCGCCTTTCATTGCTAATGTCTTCATGAGTCGTTTTGAAACTGAAGGAAAAGAAGAATTCGAGTATTTTCCTAGGATTTGGCTTAGGTATGTGGATGACATTTTTGCCGTGTTTGACACTAAGATTGCGGATGTAGAAAACTTCATTTCCAAATTAAATAGTCGTTTCACTTCTGTAAAGTTTACATATGAACTAGGAAATAATGGAAAACTTTCATTTTTAGATGTATTAGTAATTAAAAATAGTGATAATAGGTTAGAATTTGATATATATAGAAAAGATACCAGTACGATCAGATATATCCCTAATGACTCACCACTGCTATCAACATAAAATGGCAAGTTTCAATTTTCTTGTCCATCGTTTACTAAGTTTCCCTCTCAGTAATGAGAGATTTGAAAAAGAAAAAGTATTAATTAAAGATATAGCTGTGAGTAATGGTTATCCTAGAGATATAGTTGAAAAACTAATTAGGAAGCGTAAATTTAAGGACACACTTCGTAATTCTACGACCTTTCAAAAGGATATAGAGGCTCCAAAATATGTATCCATCCCGTACGAACCCCGGTTTACTCATGGTTTGAGTAAGGTTTTCAAAAACGTGGGTATAACAGCGATTCATTCGTCGAGCAACAAATTACAACAACTTTTAGACAATCCAAAGGATAAAATTGTTCCAAATGAAAAGTCTGGGATTTACGAAATTAGTTGTAATGATTGTGATCGAAAATATATTGGACAAACGAGACGGTCAATTAACAGCAGATTTAAAGAACATATGGCTCATCTGAAATATGGAAGAACAGATAAGTCTAGTGTTGCACAACATGCTTTTGACAACAATCATAGAATAGAGGTTAGTAATTTAAGATTAGTTAGAAATGTGACCAATAATAGACAGTTGGATGCATTTGAGAGCATAGAAATTGTAAAGTGTAATAGTAGTATGAATAGCGACAAGGGACCTATCCCGTATAGCCCGCTTTACGCGTTGCTTAGCAACCGATGATTGAAGCGTGATTAGTCACGCGTAAATTTGACGGTGATATCATACCGTAGCCCGCTTTACGCGTTGCTTAGCAACCGATCTTTGAAGCGTGATTAGTCACGCGTAAATTTCACGGTGATATCATTAGTGACGTCACCGGAAAAATAGTATAAATATGGTAGATTTTGTAATTTAAGATTAGTTTTAATCGTCTCCGGATGATGCCAACTTGGTTGGCGAAACGCGCGTCGAGCGAAGTGAAAGTGTTTTGGTGTTTGTGGAAACTACTCCGAGTGTTACCAAACACTCAGTAGGTCATCGGTCGGTACACAGGCACAATCAATAGTTGTATCTGAGCTCTTGCTTTTTAGTGCTAGACACATTTGTTTCAATATACCTAGGTGTTATATATTTTTCTGGCAATAAAATAAATAAAATATGCCTCCGCGCAAACGCAGTAATTTATGGAATCATTTTGAAAACATTCAACTAACTAAACAAGCAAAATGTAATTATTGTAGCAAATTAATTAGTGTATCTAGTGGATCTATTGGGAATTTAACGCGGCATTTAAAGGCTAAACATCCCACAATTTTATTAACTAATGCAAAAACTAATGAAAATGACCAAGTGGAAGAACCTATAGATGATACGAATAATAATGAGCCCGGACCAAGTAATCGAACAAATTTGAATATATCCAGTAAAAATATTACGGAGATTAGTTGCAATATAGACCAAAATAAACAGCAGGTTATAAATAATACCAAACATCAAACTCAAACAAATATAAAACACTTTGTAATTAAACCCATTCCGATGCAAAAATCTAGACAATTTGATATTCAGCTAGTAAGAATGATTGTAAAAGAATATCACCCATTCTCAATCGTGGAAGATACAGAATTTTGCAAGTTTGTTAAAATGCTTTGCCCGGGCTACAATTTACCATCAAGAAAAACTATTTCTACGAATTTACTTGAACAGTCGTATTTATCAATAATGGAGCAAGTTAAATCACAATTAAGGGAAACTGAAGCGGTGTGTCTTACAACAGATTCGTGGACATCTATTAATAATGAGAGTTTTACGGCCATAACTGCACATTTTTTAAATTCAGATTTAGAATTGAAGTCAATTTTATTAGAATGTCTTTCATTTGATCAGCGACACAGAGCTGAAAATATATCAGTTCGATTACAAAATTGTGTAAAAAATTTTGGCATTCCAGATCAAATTGTAGCGTGTGTTACGGATAACGCAGCAAATGAGGTTGCCGCAATACGTATTTGTAAATGGCGTCATTTCCCATGTTTTGCCCACTCCCTCAATCTAGTTGTACAGGAAGCATTAAAAGAAATATCCCAAAAAACAGGCAAAGTTAAGTCAATCGTGGAATATTTTAAAAGAAGTTCACATGCTCTTTCTAAATTACAGTCGACTCAAGAACAAATGAATTTGCCCAAACTAAAATTGAAACAAGACGTTGTAACTCGGTGGAATTTTACTTATGAAATGTTCAGTATGAAATGGACCCTATCCCTTATTTAGTTAATAAACTTGCGATGTCGTGACCTTCGAACTTGCGATGTCGTTTTGTTTAAAGACGAGATACCGATTTTTAAATAACAAGTGGTTAGGGTATAAGCAGGCACTAGTAAAGACGTGATGCGGGGTGGTTGAGATAAGACGGGATATAGGGAGACGAGGGATTGCATATGGGGAAGCAGGTAGTTGGGCTCTGGTGTGTGTTGGTGTTTGACGTGAAATTTCCCAGGTTAGTTAATATACTTAATTTGTAATGTTTATTATTAAATTTATTATCTCGAGAATTTATGCCATCTTTTTATTAAAATTATCCGTGTTATATTATGTTTTGAACTACAAATAATCATGATACGTTATGCATAAACTATGAACATTTTACTTGTTTATTTAGTGTGTTCAGCTCATTCTGTTTTAAGATTATTTCATTTTGTTTTATTCAGTTCGATCTAAGTAATGCTGTTGACCTTTTTGTTCCATTCATGACTACGAGTAGGTTTTTCATACTTGTGGGTTTTGGCTTATAACAGTGACTTAATTGTCGCTTATTGTATGAGATGATGAATGTTTGCGCCTTGTTGAATTTATTAACACTTTTCTCCCGTGCCTGGGCGAACACGCTAGTTGCCTCCCGTATGGGACCTTCGTTTTCGCACCAAAACCTTACAACTACTAGCTGGGTTGCCTCCCGTATGGGACCTCAGTACCTTCTGACGAAAGTCGGCTAACTAACAACAAACTCTTCAGTTTTGTATCTTGAGAATGATGGTAGGTTAAAACACAAGTATGGCAACCCTTGTAAGTTTTAATTTTACTTTCACCTAAGTGTCCAACAGCATTATTGCGATTCTTTTGAATAGAGATCGAGGGTTTCTCTGCCGTGCTCTTTCCCCTCGTGAATTCAAGGCTGAGTACGGCATTTATTTATTTTCTATTGTTCATAAATTAATACCTGTTTAAATAAATAAGTAGGTGTATTAAAAATGCTTAGTCTTTTCTTTTTCATCTCAAAACTCCCGCTTTTCGTTAGTAACCAGTGCATCTCGGACAGGGTTAATTTAAATTAAATACAACGTAGGGTAGGTATTTCCCCTTTTGACGATCACGTACCCCGACCATGTGTTTCTCTGCTTATTATGTTTAACCGACCCGGGTTGGTTACATTACAAGTAGAATTCTACAAATTAAAGATGCCGTCGTTTCCACATTAGCTATTTTAGAAAGTAATCTGAAAATGCTAACTAGTGACGAATGGAGTGTTGTAGAAAAAGCCGTGGAAATCCTTAAAATATTTTATGAGATTACCAAAGACGTAAGTGCAGAAAAAAAAGTTACCGTATCTAAGATAACCCCTTTGGTTCAAATCATGTTAACAAAGACAAACGGTTTTTCCACAGATGTAACCGAAGCAAATGCGCCGGTTCAAATTGTTCAGATGGTTAATAAATTAAAACAATTATTACAACGACGCTTTACGTTTATGGAAGAAAACGAATTGATATGTCAAGCTACTATCCTCGATCCGAGATTTAAGAAATATGGGTTTTCCAGCGAAACCAAATTTTCATTAGCATATGAGGCTTTAAAGCAGAAAGTTTGTGCTGTGAAATTAAATAACACGTCTATTCATAACCAGAATAATCTAGAGCCAATATCGTCATCTGATGGTAGCCAAAATAATCGCGGTAATCATCATTCTTCTATTTGGGAGGATTTTGACATTAAAGTTAAACACGTTTGTACGCCAGATAATCCTATGGCATCAGCTATAATCGAATTAGATAAATATCTTAATGAGCCTCTGTTAAATCGCATTGAAGATCCGATATTATGGTGGAAAGAAAGGAAGAAAATTTATCCCCGTCTTTTTCAAATGATTAAAAAACGTCTTTGTGTAATGGCGACCTCTGTTCCTTGTGAACGTATTTTTTCGAAAACTGGCCAAATACTTACCCAAAAGAGGAACAGACTAACTTCTTCTAAAGTAAATAAAATTGTATTTTTAAATCATAATTTATAAACAGGTTTTTAAATTAGGTATATCTAATTATCTACCTACCAAAGAATTTTTTTTTATTTAAAATATTTATTTCTGTTGTTTTTTCTGTTTAAGAAAGTTCTGTTTTTTAATTTTAAGAATTGAAATGTATTTATTTATTTCTGTTTTATTTTCATTCTAAGTGTAACATTTATTTGTTCAAATGTTTAGTTCTTACTGTTAATAAACAATATAATACATATTATACACCATATATATCATAATTGATAATCATAATAGTCATAACACGCCACTGATTGACAGCGTACATAACTACAATAAATCCACTCCGTTTGGATAATTTATCTAAAGTTTTATTCACTATTATGTCTATCTACACATTCCAAATAGTTCAAATTTATTTAATATAACCATTACGAGCAGCGATTTTTCACAATTTCAAAAGTTAGTTAAATTGTTTGTTTGCATATTCGCATTTATTTGCTTTAATGTTATGCTTAAATGATAGAAACCTATCTCTTCTCGTTGATACTGGTAATATTATTTGCCAAGAAGTGCCAAGAATTAATAAATTTAACCTGTCACATACACCCTGTATGTACTACATACACTTAACCTACATTATCCTACTTAACACTATTTTGTCTACCTGTATTATTATTCAATTATTTATTGTACCTACATATTTAATTGATGTGGCGAATCGTGTCTAAGCTTTTTAAATACATATCACCCTGTATATCTAGTGTAACGGTTTTTCTTGCTTACATTTTCCACCAAAAATCCATTTTGTTTTACCTATAACGTGTTAAAAACTTCTATCTAGCTTCTATCTTTAGCTAAAAGGAAAGCACACCTTAGAAAACACCCTGTATGTAATATTTATTTTGACTAATTTTGTGCAGTTTTTCTTGTAATTCATGTTGCAAATCGTGTGTAAGTTAACCTTTTCAAATATGTATCACTCTGTTTATCCAATGTAACGATTTTTTCAGTTTAATATGAGTATGCATAACGCAATGTATATATTAAATGAAAAAAATTTCAGCCAAAAACGCATTTTGTTTTTAAATAATTTTTTTCCATCTGGATTAGCGATTAACATTACATATTATTAGATAACATTATTATTAGAAATGCGGGTTACGAGGCCGAACAAGAAAGACTTATTAAGAAGTACAGTCCGATGATGATCACAATAATAACTCGATGATGACGATTCCGATATCAGTGACATCAATCAAGTAGAAGAAAGAGCAGCACGTATTTCTGGTAATGAATCGACTTTGAAAGTGCCAAATGACAATTGTAATGAAGTTTTTTTCTTGGGAAAGGATAAGTGTATAAAATGGAACAAACACGTTCCCAAGTCAGTTCGTAACAGAAGAGAAAACATAGTTGTTCGTCTTTCTGCTGCAAAGAACTGAAAACCCCAGAAGAGATTTTCAAATACTTTATCAATGATGAAATAAATGATAGATATTATTGTCGAAAATACAAACCACTAGACCTATAAATTCAATGGCAGATAATTTTCCACGAGAAAGGGATGCAAGCTCACCAACAAGATTGAAATTGAAGCATAGCAATTGAAGAAGTATTGTGGTATACTAAAAGCAAATCACCTGAATGTAGAAGAGTTATTTGTGGCAAGCAGATGGATCTGGTGTAGAAATAATTAGATTGACGATATCTATCAAACGTTCTATTAACGATATAAAATACTCGACAAGAAAGGCAAAAACTTAATAAATTGCCATCAATTCATGTTTTCATTTTTTTGAAAAATTCGTGATCAACTGCAATACGGGATATAGTCTCTCAGAATATGTTACCATAGATGAGAAACTTTGCGATGCAAAAATGTATTCACCGCTAATATGGAGGTATATGTAGGACAACAGCCAGAAGGACCATATAAACTAAGTAGGTAATAGTCCGAACGACTCTGCTTCTTGTTCTTGTTCAAAGGCTCTGCAAAATAATACGGCTTTTCTGGCAGGAATGTAACATTGGCCAATTGACCCACTGTGCGGCGGTTTGGTTTTATTGCTTTGTTTTTAACAAATATTGAAATAACTCTAATCGGAAAGCTTCGATTGAAAATCAATATAAGAAAATCGATTTGTACAAAATCAAATATAGCCTCTAAAAAGTGCATTTTTTCCAGGGTTTTCGGCATGGGACTGTGGCTACCCGAACTATTCATCAAGTTCCAGAAATACCAAGAACTTCACCCAAACACTACGGTGACCGTGAAACAGTTGGCATCCATCCACGAAGCCACGAACGTTACCTGCTCCCCATCTTTCGACCCTGCGGTCATCCAGTCTACTTTGGCTATGGCTGTTTCTTCGCTGGTATACAACACTATTTCTAGTTGGCTGGCTAGCAGAATACAAATGAAGATCATCACCATGGTGTCTATGATGCTCGGTGGCGTTAGCGCCGGCTGCATCTACTGGATGACGTCTGCAATGCAGAACCTTGTGGTAGTCTGCATATTCCAAGCTAGCATGATCACAGCTAATATGACTATAGGGAGTATTGTAGTAGAGTTGTTTCCTACCGGAGTTGCTGGCATGGCCCTGTGTTTAATCATGTGCGCCGGGAGACTAGGGGCTAGTTGCAGCAACGTCATATTTGGGTACTTGATGGACAAACGCTGCGAAATCCCGATTTTTGTCGTGGCTGTCGTAGTAGTAGTAGGTGGTGCACTGTGCTCAATAGTTCCGAGTACGGGGAATCATGATAGACCGAAGGAGAGCATAGAAGATAAAAGAACTTCTGATATATCTGTGATTGCGTAACTAGAACAATTTTTTTAGGTACCTACACTTCAGGGTGACTATTTACTCTTACAATTAGATGTATTTCACATAAAATATAAACCCTGAAAATGCTTTAAGTACCTACCTATTATAGGCACAGAGTTTTTGGTTTCTGATTGTTGCGTTTTGATAAAACAGGTATAGAGTATTATTGTAGAAAAGTTTCTCTAAAATTGTTAATTTTATCTGTACTGTAACAGGGCAAAATATAGTGCCTGAATGTAAGTTTTCCCGAGAATATGAGCCTTGATCTTATTTATTTATTACTATTTTGTACATTTTGTTAAGGTACAATAAAAACTAAGTATTTGTTTCATAGCAGGTGTGTCTTAAATTTAATCCAACGAACGAGGAAATGAACCAAATAAGTGGGGTAAATATGATAATTAGGTAAATGTATCACCCTCACAATTAACGCACGAGCTGAACTATCGCGTCAATGAATGGTTTTCCTCAGAATTCCTCAATTTTGACTCCCGACTTGTAGACGCGGAAAATGAGTGAAAAAAGTGAAAAAATCACTTTTTATGACACGCAGGTAGAGACCTCGGGTTTTTTTGAATTCGATTCTAAAAACAAAAAAGTTCGGGGGATAATTAGGCTTGGTCAAAAAAGGCATTTTTGTATGCAAAAATGCATCAAAAACTGCATCAAATATGCAGCCACGTTTTACCTCAAAAAAAACTTTTTTAAAAGGGTTCATTTTTATTACTCGGGGGTTTTGGGGTACGCTGATCACGAATCTGACGTCAAAAAACATCCTGGATGTACCTGGGGGTCTGTACACCCACTATTAACCTCGCCTCCAGGAATTCCCCCTCAAGTGATGGCAAAAATTCGTTCAAATATCTTACCCGGGGGTTTTTGGGTTCGCTGATCACGAATCAAAAAACATCCTGGGTGTATCTGGGGGTCGGTACACCCCCTATCAATCTCGTCTTCAGGAATTCCTCGTCAAGCGATGACAGAAATTAGTTCAAATAACCTACTTGGGGGTTTGGGTTCGCTGATCACGAATACGGCATCAAAAATCTTCCTGGGTATACCTGGGGGGACTGCACACCCCCACAAGTTAAATAAATAATCAGCAAAATTTTCATATAATTTTATGTTTAATACATCAATTTTGGATCTGTATATTTTTGTAATATTTTTTAAAATCTTCACATATTTACAGTAGGACCAAATTTTGTATTTTAACTTTTAAGATTACATACAATATTTCAAGTCTGTTAACTACATGTCATGTCTATAATACAGGATAAATTAAAATATATTTTTTTTGTGATACTCGTCGGTATTAATAGCAAAATGGATGTTCTCGTATTGTGGACCGATGGAACGAAAAATGTAGTTAATTCTAGTGAACTGAACAGTGAGAAAAATAAAGCAATTGCGATAGGTACTAAAGTTAAAATGTTTTACAATAAAAAGTGGTATGGCGGTAAAATAATTGCTGTAAAAGATACTCATTCAGTTAGTGACAAATTTAGTAGTTCTGACGACGAACCTTTGATGCAATTAAAAATAAATTGTAACACCTCTTTAATTACACTACCTTAATTAAAGGGCCTCTCATCCAGGAGATGTGACGTAATGAATTTTTTATTTGTTGCCTATCGGCTGCTCAGTTAAATACGGAGGTCGTGGATAAGTGGATTTGCTAGAGGCTTGCACTTAGATACCTTTAGATATATCACCAGAAAAATCACAGCTTGACAATGACCGGCTTGATCTACTCCTACTTAAAATTTTGTATAAAAATACTTGGACGCCAGGTCAAGAGTACTTTAATAGTACAGAAGACCGTTAAAACAATAAAAAAATGTTCACTCTTGACACAAGGTCAAGTCGAGAAATTTATCATTTACAACAAAAGTGAATTGTAAACCTTGGTAAAAGTAAAGTGGAAATATTCCTTAAGACCTGGTAATTCCTAGGGGCAATTAATTATTCAAAAATACCCTTTCTCTTCTCTGGAGATCCCCTCGTGAGTGTGCTGGGTTTCCTAGGATCCTAGTCTGAGGCTTCGGCTTGGTGGTCCAGCTGAGCTGAGACGTCGCCTCTAAGGGTGATGTATACTGCAATGGGTGGAATGTGCCGGCTGCAGGAGGAGGTATCTTCCAGTCTAACGTTCAGGAATAGGTAATAATGGTCTCTGCTCACCACAGGAATTGATTCTCGGTCATGAAGGTGTGGAAGAAAAATTTACCAGGTTTTACAAATTTGCACAAAAAAAATATATGTATAAATTCCCGCTTGAACCGGATATCAAGAGTGAAATTTATACTAAAATGAATTTAAATAAAATAACTAGATTAATAGTTCAAAAATATGAGTTTTAATTATATAAATTTTGATTAAATTCCCAAAACTTGAGATTAGACTTTATCAAAGTAAAACAAATAATATTATCAAGACAGGAATGTGGTATGCAAATTTTCACAATATGATTAAATAAAAAAATAAAAAATTGAAATAAATGCTGCTTTTTGCCGATGCTAAATATAAGCAAATACCTATGGCTTACGCCGTCGAAGTAATATCTTTTTAAAAAAACTTAAAGTATGCTACCATTCGGTAAACAGTAGCAGTGATTCAAAATCACCAGGTAGGTAGTCCAAAATAGAAACGATTCAAATTTAAATTAAATATATATTTAATTCAATAAAAAAATAAAGTGGTAATCATATACCAAAATAGAAAAAAATATATATACGTGGCTTTTGTGCCCACAGCTCACTCCAAGTAGTTGCTATTGTTTAAACCGTAAAATTTAATATGGCATTAACCTATTTTAAGGTTCTCACAAAGCCTTAATTACTTGGCCCAGCTGGAGAACATTTACACATATCTCTTAATAATAATAAAATATTGTTGACTGTACCTGGTAACTTTGAACCACTGGACCACAACAACGAAGATATATCTTCGAGAGCGTAAGGTCGACAGGCTAAAACGAGCCGGCAGAAAAAGGAATGATTCTTGCGGATCCCGCGTATAAATGTGCTTGTTGGGACCACGCGGCATTTCGCGGGACGGAAAGGTAGGTATAACGGTAGATGGTGAGTCGCGGTAAATTTCTACAAGGTCGCGCGGTTTTATTTCAAATATTTGAAATAGGAATTCAAATATTAGTCATAAAACGGAACGGAATTTATTTACGTTACAAAATCTGTTAAAAACAGTGCTGAAAATCCAGAAAATAACTTTATTTTTGAGCAGTCAGTGCAAATTGGTAGTGATGCCGATTTAAATGGTTCTCAGTATACGCCTTTGGTAAATGTACCAATCAATTCCATTCAACATTGTGGTGGTGTTCGTGAAGATGGTGGAACGTGTGCTGTGGCTAACAATAATTTTTAGTTAATACAAAATGTTGTAGAAGATAGTGTTTCTGACAATAATTTGCAGTCAGATGATAATGAAAGCTTTGTGTACGATTCAGATCGTGATCCTCCGTATTGAGCTTCTTGCGGGGAGCGAAAATGTAAAGAAGAAGTATTTAGTGCTGCTAAAATTTACTTTGTTTCAATCACTTCGATCATAATGAATCATGCGAAATGCATAGTTCATCGAAAAAGCGCTATCGCAAAAAAAGTGACAATCGTCCGCAAAAGAAAATATTAACTGAAGTTAATGCCTTAGTCATTGATAGCCTGTCTACGCAGTTTGAAGTTGAAGGAGAAGAAAGGGAAGGTGATAAAGTGCTAAAAAACAAAACTAATGCACAAAAATTGGCTAAAAAAATCATATTAATAGGTACCCTAAAGTTGTATCTCATTACTGTCGAGCATCTTCTTCCAGGGAATATTTACATTCCGACTTATCAATCCCAAAAATGTTTGCCATGTTTTTAAAGGAAAGAGCGGAAAATGATGTTAAACCAAGTATCGTAGGATTTTCAAAAGTAAAAATCTTAGTTTTCATCACCCCAAAAAGGACCCGTGTTCATTGTGCTTGATTTTTAGACAAGGTGATAAAGGAGTGAAAGCTAACCTAGAGCAGCGGTATAAAAAACACATTGCCGAAAAACATGAAGAAGACTAAAAGATGAGGGTAAAATTCGGGCAATAAGTAATGGCCCAACATTTTTGTGCGCAACGTTCGACCTACAACAAGTTATTTATCTCCCGATAAGTAAAGAAAGTGCAATATTCTGCAAGCGTCGCTTCTCTAACTTTAATTTAACTTTTTATAACTTTTCAACAAAAGATTGTTTTTGCTACACATGGCATGAAGGTATTAGCCGAAGAGGATCATCCGAAATTTCCACGTGCGTTTACAGAGCTCTTCAATATTACGACAGCAAAGGCACTAAAATTGTATCACTTTTTGCCGATGGTTGAAAGTGGGCAACATAAGAATACCATCATTGCGACAATACTTTTGTATGCTGTTGTCCATTGCACTAACATAGAAGAGATAACTGCGTGTTTTTGAAACTAACCACGGACCACGGATAGTGCTCATAGTGCATAATATAACAGTTTTGAGTTTTTAATAACTGTTCAGATTTCTTTTATCTGATAGATAAGTATTAAAACGCTATTATTTCGTTCAAAACTCATTATTTTTGTTTTTTTTATTAATGTAATGTCAATAGATCTATGGGTATTATAAGCCCATATAAAGTAAAAAAAAAATAGTTATTTACTTTTTGCGTTATTCGTAATAACAATTACCTCAACGCAGCGAGGCTAGGAAAATGCTCCCGCGAGCGAGACTAGGCGGATGACATCACATGCCAGCTGTATGCGTCAGACTGGATGTTATTGTTATAGATAGTAAGGTTAGTGACTATTATGAGCTAGGACGGGCCGGTTATTTGTGCCGATAGTTATTGTTATTGCCGTAGCTATTATGCCGACTCGCTTTCACACCACTGGATTGGGGCTGGTTGAAGTTGGTATTTGACGCGAGAAAATCGGATACCAATAATCACGTCTACGTTCGGCAAATTATGAGATTCTACTTTATGGAAACCCTCCTCCATATTTGACAACAAGCAATAAGCAATATTTGACGTTCTAAATAATAAAGGCACTACTAGATAATACTGTGAATACGGTTGATCTATCGCGCCTGCAGACCTTTGACGTCACATGCTTGACGTCAGTTTTATATGTTTATCATTCATTTTAAAAACCACCAAAACTTAAAACAGTTCTAGCGCTAAATCATGAAAACTGATACGACACTTCGTGAGATAGACGACGATATATATATATATATATATATATATATATATATATATATATATATATATATATATATATATATATATATATATATATATATATATATATATATGTTATATGAGAATATAACCTAGGATGTAAATAACATAAGGAAGCAATTAAGATGCAAGAGCTATTAAGATAAAAGCATTTAATAATAAAACTGTCATTTAACACTATTTTAAGAAAACCATTTTAAGTTACTTTATGTAAAGGAAATGCCGTCTGGTATCAATCTTATCGACCCTCCGGAAATCGTTCCCCTTTGGTCTTTCACCCTAATAGATAAAGTTATTTCTAGAATATGGGAACGCCGAATCTCTCACGTATACACCATTGGCATCTCCTATAAATTCGAGCTTAGCTTAGCTTAAGTCAGTCAGTCATTAAATATCATTCAAGACAGTTCAGTCTCAGCAGTCTTAAGTCTACTTTAAGTCAGTTGTAATTTTGTACCAGACGTTTGGTTGTTCACGTGATTGCTAATTGCTTTTGGCACCTATCCTTCTCAGGATACTTTTGCCGGGTTTTGTAGTTAATATTCTTCTTTGTTCAGGACATTTCCGCTTTTAAAGTCTTTTCGCCTTCGACATATGTTTGGGATTTAGATGGAATTGCGGGTGTTAGTTGTTATTTATTAAGTTAGTTGTTAATTTACATATATAAGCGGGCTAATAAGCGTTGGTACAAATTTTCTATTATATGTTAGTAACTATTTTATGGGTCTTTTACGTGTGTATTTTATTATTATTATCCTTAGATGCCTCTTTTTTCTTGGTTTTTTAATTGTATTTTTTATGTTTTAATTGTTTTAATTTGATTTTTATTTTTTTTCCATGCTTTCTCATGCTTTAAGCGTTATTTTTTTGTTATTTTGCATTTCTGTTTTTTTTTCATTTTTTCATAATCATTTTGGTTATTTTTGTTGGTTAGTGACTGTGGGGTTTGACGCTGAGGTGTGGTTATGGGGCGTAAACATAGTTAATTGATGGCAGTTTTGGTGGATGTCTGAATTTAGGTGTTATTGCAGTTTGAATTGTGGGGTTTGAATGTAGGTTTAATCTATTTATGAACGGCTGTATAATTCTATTTTCAATAAATTGGTCAATTGTTGGGGTGCCTGTTAGTTGATGCAATGTGGTATTCCTGGTTCTCGATGTTAATCTTGTGTTGGTTGCTAGCCGTAGCGCTTTATTTTGTTTGATTTGCAATCTTTTTTGTTGTTGTTTAGTTATCCAGGGATACCACACTGCTGCAGCATAAGTTATTATTGGCCTTATATACGATTTGTAAAGGAGTACTGCTGTTTGTGTATTTGCTTGTAGCATTATGTTTGCAATTTTTGAGCTTCTGAATCCTACTTTCTTTTCTATATCATTTATTTGTTTGGCAAATTTGTATTGTCTATCTATATTTACCCCTAGATATTTAAGTACCGTGATGTTCTTTATGTTTATGTTGTTTATATTGATTTTTGTCACTGTGGGATCTTTCTTCCTCGTAAAGACAACGACTTGAGTCTTAGTCTCGTTTACGTTTAACCCCCATTTTTTGTAGTAGGTCACTGTTTCGTTAGTTTACTGTTGCATTAGTTTTTGTAATAGTTTTGGGCTCCTTGTCTTGGCTAATGTGGCCGTATCGTCAGCGTATAATGCAACAGTAGTCCTTTGGTCATGTGGGTGTGGGAAATCGTGGGTATAAAGGTTAAATAATGTTGGTCCGAGTGCAGAGATGATGGTGTAAAAAATATTGGTTGCTGTTCATTTGTGAGTATAGTGTTATTTAGTGTGTTTATATAGTCAAGTACTGTGTTTGCAGTTTGATTATCTATTGTATTTTGGTACAAATTTACACAGACGTTTGGTACAAATAAATTATATAAGTTTAATTAAGTGTTTTATTCGTGTAACAAGTAATAAAAGTTTTTAAAAAATCAAATTATAAAACCGACATATAAAATATATATATATATATATATATATATATATATATATATATATATATATATATATATATATATATATATATATATATATATATATATATTGTTAGACTAAAACAATAATTAGCAATTTCCACATTTAATAACAGAATTAAAACCACACATAAGTAAACGAACAGCTTCTTTTACATGTTACAAACCTAATGAATCAACTATCTTAACGACAAAGAACCAAGCCGCTCGTTCCTGACATTATTTATAAAACTTATCGATACAATATAAGTCTGTTATTTTATAACTATAACATTCGGCCATCCTGATGTGACAGCGTCCCCGCGTCTACGTTGATTCTCGACAACCCTTTAAGGAATAGGTGACACTATAGCAGCTAACAATTGTCCATACCACAGTACACAAGCCTGCGAGGGAACTTGACATCCAGGTGATCTTTCGATTGATGACATACGGTATCAGTTCGATAGTATACAGAACTATTCAATGGGACACATACCATTGTATAATTGGTAACACACAAGGATACCTTCAGATAGTACACAAGACTATCTGGTGGTACACAGGACCACTGGACTCGGTAACACACAAGGATACCTTCAGATAGTACACATGGCTATCTTGTGGTACACAGGACCACACATCCGACTGCCTACGGCTAATTCGGATACAACATTTCGTAGCGCTACGTACAAAAACAATTTTCAATCAGGTAGTGCACAAGACTACCCGGAGGTGCACAGGACCTCCTGTTTCTGGATGCAACATACTAATCCAGAGGACTCAAACTCAACAATCAATAAACCTGTCGATATAAAGGGTCCGCCAATAAGCGCGCTCGATCTTTAAAATGAAATAAAGCAAGTTGTGTGAGAGGTATAAATGAAATTTATTTTTTGTTTGAAAGAGTATTCGAAGGCATTATGTATGGAAAATAATATCGGTCAAATGTCCACCTCGGCTTCGTTGGGTGGCGCGCATACGAGAAGTCCAATTTTCAATGACTCTGGCGCACAAATCGGGCTGTATTTCATCGATGGCGTGGCGTATGTTGACTTTGAGGGCATCAGTGTTTTGTGGTTGGTTTGCGTAGACCTGTGATTTAAGAAAACCCCACAAGAAATAGTCTAGTGGGGTTAAATCGCACGATCTCGGTGGCCAGTTGATGTCGCCTCCGCGCGAGATAACCATTCCTCCGAAGCGCTCGTGCAGAAGATCCATTGTGGCGCGCGCTGTGTGGCTCGTAGCGCCGTCCTGCTGAAACCACATATCCTCGACATCCATATTGTCGATTTCATGCCAGAAAAAGTTCGTTATCATGGATCTGTATCGTTCGCCGTTTACCGTCATGGACACACCATCGTCGTTCTCGAAGAAATACGGCCCGATGATGCCTCCGGCCCAAAATCCACACCAAACAGTTACCTTTGCTGGGTGCATTGCGACCTGGTGGACCTCCTGTGGATTGTTCTCGGCCCAATAACGGCAATTCTGCTTGTTGACATTCCCATTTAACCAAAAATGTGCCTCATCGCTGAAGATGATTTTGCGACCAAAATCGGGGTCGACTTCCAACTGCTCTAAAGCCCAATCAGCGAAGATACGGCGCTGTCTATGGTCGTTTATTTTGAGCTCTTGTGTCAGCTGGATCTTGTACGGATGCATGCCCAAATCCAGATGCAAGATTCGGCGAAGTGATGTTTCCGAAAGGCGGAGTTCCTGTGCGCGACGTGAAATTGACTGTCGCGGATTTTCACGAACACTATCGCGCACAGCGGCGACATTCTGGGCAGATCGGACGTTTCGACGACGCGTCGGTGTTGGCTGATTGTTCACCGAACCGGTTGCCTCTATTTGGGCACAAGTTTTCCGCTGGTAAGACCTTTCACCAGTGTAGTCTTTTCGACAAGGACGATATCTCCTTGTTTATATTCTTTAGCTGGCAAACGGTTTTTATCATAACGAGTTTTCATTTTCAGAGCAACTGAGTCACACCTAGTTTTTGCTTGGTGTCTTATTTCTTTCAAGTTCAGTAGCTTTCTTGGTGTCAATCGAATTTCGTTAGTCATATCGGGACGAAACCCATACAATAATTCACTAGGGGCGACTTTAGTGGTGGCATTAATAGTGGAATTAAGACCTCGTTGCACTTGGAATAAATATTTATCCCATTCATCGTGTTTGCCTTCAATGCTGGCGGTTAGTGATTCTAGGATCGTTCTATTTGAGCGTTCTACTTGCCCATTACTTCGAGGGGAAGCAATTGCATTTTTAACATGGCGAATATGATATAGTTCACAAAACTCCTTGAACTCCTTGCAGTCAAACGCTTTGACCTCTGTCTGTGATAATCCGTTTGGGAACATGTACTAGTTTTATTAACTGTTCTAATTTTTGTCATGCCCATTTGCTACTAGTATTAGGCATAGCTTCCATCCAATCCACACAAATTTTGTAAATCCGTCAATAATAGCTAAAATTTGACTATTTCCTGCATCTGTTTTACAGAATGGACCAAGATGGTCCATATGCAATGTATGAAACGGTTCTTCCACCTTTCCGATTGGGTATAGTCTACCTTGTCGGCGTCCAGTAGGTTTCTTGGAAACCATGCAAGAAATACAATTGGTCACGAATTTCTTTACAAATCTTTGCATTTCATTAAACCAATAATTATCGTTTAAAGCACGGAAGGTACGTTGCCAACCTGGATGCCCGTTGTCGTCGTGAAACATTTTCACCGCTCTCCAACGAACATCTCGAGGAATTAGAATTTTTGGTTCACCTTCTACTAACTTACAAACTTTATCTTCGCGCACTACATAAGATTTATCGGCTTCGCCATTTTGGATATGGTGTCGAAGTAACCGTATATCTTCATCGTAGTACTGAACCCCGGCCATCCAATCGCCTGCTCGTATTTTATTTAGAGATGTCGGGTTTCGACTTAGTGCGTCAACATGGTGCATTACACAATCCAAATGGAACACGTGTATAGTGATAGTGCCCGTCAGGAGTTATGAAAGCTGTATACTTTTGACTATCTTTATTGTAACGGCAAAGTGAAATCAAACAACGGTCGTACTCTGTTGCTAGATTTATTCACACTGACCAACTCTCAGATCAAAAGAATGGTCTAACAAAAACCGTAAATATACGTTTTTATTTCCCTAATCGGGTTACATAAGCTAAATACGCAGTGATACGAATCGCCTATGCATTCCCAAGAAATTATTAGCTTCTATGTAGCCTAAACAAACCAAAATATTATCTAATGAGTGTTATAACTATATGTGGACAACAATTTAGATAATAATAGAAATAATATTATAACAATATACCTAATACCAATTGTAACTTATATTCTATAAATGAAATTAATACAATGACATATACCTATACTAACACTAAGTATGCAAATAGGGGTTCCGTTACATTCGGCCATCCTGCTCAGTTAGACGTCCTCGTCTTTTTCCCACGAATTTTTGGGTTCCAAGCTCTGTGAACAAAAATTAACACATCTGAGGTAGTATGTGTTCGAAGAAAAAAAAATTAATACATTTTTTTTGTCATTCATTTTTTATGCTTCATGGAGCTTTCTGTATTATTATTAAGTGTATATAATATATTTTGTAATGCTCAGTAGAGCTCTCTTACTACGTATTTTTGGTTTTTATGCTCCTTTGAGCTCAGTCTTGGTTTTTATTTTATTGTATTTTATTTTTTATTTATATAGTTTTCAGTTTCTCTGATTTTTTTATGCTTATACTAGCTTTTCTAACTCTCTAACAAATCTAATAGCTCATCTGTACTGTCCAGTTGGCTATCTGATTCTGTGTCTGACCATATCCCCCCTTTATACTATCTCAGTTGATCAACCGGCACTGTAGTTGTGTATTTTTTGTAACCTTTTAAGCCTTTTAAAGAGGTTGCATACCGGTCATTACCTTTTATTTTGGAAATTTTATAAAGCCCACCAAATTTAAGACCTGTTTCCCTGCACACCTCTTTATTCGATGTACTACTTCCACACCACAATACAAGACCACCAACCGAGAATGATTTTGGGGTTTTTCGTTTTGAATCAAATAAACGTTTCATTTTAAGTGGTTGTTTATTCATATTATTTTTAGCCATTTTTTTATCATTTTCTCTATCAACCTCAACCCTGACGTTTGTATCTAAATCTCCCTGTTTGATTTGGTCGAAGCCAAACATAAGTCGATGAGGAGTGAATCCCGTACTAGCGTTTACCGTATTATTTATACCCCATACTGCATCCGGTAGCACCGAATACCACTCAATTTCACTATTTATACTAGTGTTGATTGCAGATCCTAGAGTTCGGTTATATCTCTCGACTTGGCCATTGGATCGTGGAGACGAAACACTATTTAGGATGTGTTTAAATTGGCATTTTAACGAAAACGTTTTAAAGTTTTTGCTAGTAAGGCTTTACCGCGATCCGATATTATTTTCTTAGGTACTGTAAATAAACTGAAAAGGTCGTTTAATATATATATATACATATATATATATATATATACATACATATATATACATATACACATATATACATATATATACACATACATACATACATACACATACACATACACACATATATATATATATATATACCTTCCTTTGACTTAGTTGTTCTGGTGGGTCTTGCAAACAAAAATTTTGAGAATCAATCTATTATCATTAGTATGTATGAAAATCCAGTACTCTTAACATATGGACCTAAATGGTCGATATGCCAGGTGTGCATTGGTACGACTGGTTTGTCTATTGGGCGTAAAAAGCCCTCTTTTTTCCCGTACTGATCTTTTTTATAAGCACAATCTAGGCAATTTGTTACGTACTTTTTAATAAACCTTGTCATGCCTTGAAACCAAAATTTACTTTTAATTAAAGTGTCGCATTTCCTCAAACCAATATGACCAATATCGTCGTGGTATTTTCTTAAGATGTTAAACTTGGCTGATTTTGGAATGACGAGTTTGTCATTACCATCAAATGACTTTCTATATAGTCTATTTTCTTTAACGACCTTATTTCGTACCATAAATAATCTATTGTGGTCTCGAAGAAAAAACAATTTTCCACGTTTAATTTCAGATTTGCGTGACGTAATCTATTAAAAACGAGTTTTAGAAAATGAAGGCCTTCTTCTATCGTTTCCGAGGAAATTAGAATATCGTCCAGATAGACGCTAAGATTATTATAACAAAGTGCATCTGAAAATAAGTTATTTAATAATCTTTGAAATGTTGCCGGCGCGTTAGTCACCCCAAATGGCATGCGCAAAAACTCGCGCCCTTCTTGTGTAACAAATGCAGTTTTATTTACAGAGTTTTGAGCAACCGGTACTTGATAATATCCTTGAGTCATATCTAGACTACAAAAGTATTTTTTTCCTCGGAGACGACCAATTTGGTCTTCAATATGTGGAGGAGGCCATCTTTGTTTTAAGGTCAACGAATGTAATTTTCTGTAGTCTATTGCCAATCTGAAATCGCCATTTTTCTTTTTCACTAAAACAGCCGGACTCGTAAAATTCGAATAAGACTCTCTAATTATCCCTTTTTCCAACATTTCTTTTACTTTTTCACGAATAATGGCTCTTTCCTTTTCGGAATACCTGTACGATTTATAAAAAACTGGTTCACGTTTTTCTAAATTAATTTCAAAATCAATTAAATTCGTTGAACCTAATTCAGATGTATTTTTTGCAAAACAATCCTGAAAATTGTTTAACATTTCATAAAAATTCTCTAAATAAGGTTCCTTTAAAGCGCCAAGATTAACTTTAACGTCGGCTAAAAGAAGATACCAAACATGACTTATTTCAAGTAAGGAAAGTTCTTGAATTTGCAAAGAATTTACTTCAACAGCTCTAGCTAAAATTCTACCCTTATACCAATAAAGTTTATTCAAACTAGTGTTGGTGATATTGAGGACATCTTTGGATTTGGCCAATATAGAACTCGGAATAATGTAATGTTCCGAAAAATCGTATGTTCTCGCCGTAACCAATAAACATTTATCCGTGCTCGTTTTAACGGGTACAATAGATATGTAGAACGTGGTTCTATAACGACATTTTCCTCCAACACTACGGGGTAAAACTGTTTATTTTTAATTTCATCTAAAATAACACTATCTCCCTGGACAGTTAATATGTTATTTTTATGATTTATAATTGGTTGTCCTATTATGACCTCAACAGCAGCCATAAAATTAACAGTAAAAAACCAGAAAAATTTTTAAATTTAAAATTAACAGTACTCATTCCTTTAGGAAAAATTACTTGCTGTCCAAATCCCTTAACTACAACACTAGTAGGCTGCAATTTTATTTTTAATTTATTTATTACAGAATAGTCAGCCCCATTTATCTGACTTCCCGTATCTACATAACCCTTGCATAAGCACCCATTTAGGTAAAGATTAATAATATAACTATTATTTATAGGTACTTGCCTTTGTAGCAGCTGGACTTTTGTCGGGTTTAAGTGCCAACATTCCTCCTTACTGTGTCCTTTTCTGTTGCAATGGCTGCACTCCTTGATTTTTGGCCGCACGCCGGAAAATGAGACGGGTTGGTGCAGGGTTTTGTCGTAATTATTGTTGTTTCCCGTGGAGCTTCCAGGCCTGAAGAAAGAATTTCTGGCCATGTGTCCAGTTTTCTTGCAAATGTGACACTTCATTTCTATCATTTTTATCACTGTTGTCCTTTCGAGTTGCTGGTTCAGACGATTTTGGTGAAGATTCGATCTTACACAAGAATCCTTAGAAGAGTTCGTCAGGCGTTTTGAAGTTTCCGGATTTCGCAGTCCCTTGATATTCAAACGGTAGACCATCGATAATGCACGACACGGCATTGTGGTCTGAAATTTCGCTCTTTCTAACCAGCACACACTTTGAGTAGTAATAGTGTAACATACTTTCATTTGCGGTCTTTTTTCTTCCCATCATTTTCTTTAAAGTGTCCACGAAATTCTCGTGCGAAGGGAAATCCCGTAAAAAGGCCGCTTTTCACTAGTCCCAGGTTTTGTTGTACTCTAGCAGGCCATTATACCACATTTTAGCTATACCGGATAGTTTAGATTGCAGAAAGTATGATTTTATTTTGTCGTCCCAACTGTGCGTAATGCCTAGTTGGTCGATTTCATTAATCCAGTGTAACGAATTTACATCGCCCACTTCGGGATCAAACATGGGCACAATATCCATTTTGGTCAAATTTAAACTTGAGGTGGAAGGCACCCCAGTCGAATTGTTTTTGGAATTTTCCGTCTGTGATTTAAATTGTTCTAAAATTTCACACACTTTAGAGGTAATTAATTCCTCAATTCGCTGCTTCTTCGCCATTGTATGCATGGTGCGATTCTCTCTCTCATCCTCTGACTCGGAATTCACAGTAGGACCACCAAGAACACTTGCCGGACGAGTTTCACGGGTTCCACGACTTTGTTCCAACATATACTTTGAGCACCGCTTTTTGGGCCTCACAACGTCACTCTCGTTACCCGAAAACTCACTCTTACTAGGTGAACTCATTGTAGCACGCAGGTAAATAAAGAAAAAAAATTATGATATACCCACTTCTGAATTGTAACGGCAAAGTGAAATCAAACAACGGTCGTACTCTGTTGCTAGATTTATTCACACTGACCAACTCTCAGATCAAAAGAATGGTCTAACAAAAACCGTAAATATACGTTTTTATTTCCCTAATCGGGTTACATAAGCTAAATACGCAGTGATACGAATCGCCTATGCATTCCCAAGAAATTATTAGCTTCTATGTAGCCTAAACAAACCAAAATATTATCTAATGAGTGTTATAACTGTATGTGGACAACAATTTAGATAATAATAGAAATAATATTATAACAATATACCTAATACCAATTGTAACTTACCTAATACCTAATACCTAATATACCTAATACTCTATAAATGAAATTAATACAATGACATATACCTATACTAACACTAAGTATGCAAATAGGGGTTCCGTTACATTAGCTAAACGTATCTGATGATAACCTGACTTCAAGTCGAAAGTAGTGAAGATTTTATTATCCACCGATCGTTCGAGATGATCTTCGATCAGGGGCAGGGGAAAACGGTCTTTTACTGTAATTGCATTTAATTTGCGGTAATCGACGGCCATGCGAAAATCACCGGTTTTCTTTTTAAGTAAAAGTATAGGACTACTGTACGGTGATACAGTAGGTTCTATAATTCCCCTTTGTAAAAGATCATTAACTATTTCACGGACTTTTTCTCGTTCGAATAAAGACAATCGGTAAGGTTTATAGTTAATGGGTACTGTCGATGTGAGTTCCATGTGCATTTCAATATCAAGGTTGCATAATAAATCATAATTTTAGCCAAAACATTTTGAATATTTCTTAATTAGGTAACGGATATTTTCATTTTCAATTGTACTGCCACGCACTGCACAATTTTTATGGTCCAATTTAATATTTACCAAACCCAAATTAAAAACTTTTAAATTGTGGAACTGTTCGGAAAAGTTAGTATAACATTTTTGATACCGTCCATCAGCCGTTACTGATGTCAAATTTACACCTGGCTTGATTTCCGTGTCCTCGGATACATACATTTTAATGTTCTTATCACTAACAAATGGTAAATCTTCAAATAAATTTTGCTGTGTAAGTCTTAAATAGTTCGCGGTTTTGTACACAAAAACACTCTCACTTTCTGTTATCGGGTGTCCTATTAAAACATCAGTTGCTTGAAGAGCGTTTGGAACAACATAAAAGTTTGTTTTCATTTTCATACCTGATCGTAGAAAAGGGTTGTTGATGGTGTTGGTAATAATGTCGACTATTATGCGGTCTTCCAACTTACAATACTGGCCCAAGGTCAATTTTTGTTAGTAGAAATCCATTAAATTCTGCCTCGGCTCCCGCTCGACGTTAACCAGTTCCTTGAGTTTTCCAAAAACGCACTGTTGATCAGGGAACGCATCAACAAGTTTTTCTTTCCACTTTTTCCATGGAATGTTTGTGTTTTCTTGGTTGAGGTACCACGTTTTAGCATTACCTTTCAGTTTATTCGTCATACAAAAAATGCGAGCTTTATTGTCCCATTCAAACATATCACCAGTAGCGTCCACGTTACGTAACCATTGATGCACATTTAACTTTTCAGCAAAATCTCCACTGAACACCGGAACACTATCAATTTTTCCGAAATAACGACCCGATTTTGCACTCAACTTCCCTTTGAGTTTCCGTACTTGTTTGCGTAACTTTTTATTGTCACTTTTCACATTTTCAAAGCCACCATCGCTTGCACTCGAACTACTACATGTAGAACAACTACTGCTTGACGTGTCGGTACGTCTCCTTCTTTTTCTTGCGTCTTTCGGCATTTTCGCTATTACACTTTTAATAAACAAAACAAGATAAATACGAGGATTAGAATCGCACTTCTGATTTGTTAGACTAAGACAATAATTAGCAATTTCCACATTTAATAAAAGAATTAAAACCACACATAAGTAATCGAACAGCTTCTTTTACATGTTACAAACCTAATGAATCAACTCTCATTTCCGAGCCCTGGCCGTGCCCCATCGTTCATCCAGCATATAGTCATCATTGTTTTGACTGGATTAACGACAAATAATGCATAAAATCTTGTTGAACCTATTGAAAAACAAATATAAATGATCAATGAAACAAATCGTACACTGCTCTGAGGATCCTCAATAAAGGTAAAAGAACTTGTACAACATCTAAGTGGTTCGTTTCCGTGTGTATGTCCAGATATGTGTATATGTATGTATTATTATTTATAGTGTTATATAAACTCTCGGACATAAAAAGTGGTGCACCTAGATTTTGTCCCAAATTTGAAGTTCAGTAACTTTTAAACCAGCCTATCGATATTGACAATTTTTTTTTGTTTGAAAGGGCGATTCTTGCGGATTACTATTTTGTAATTGGCTTTCCATAAAAAATGTATTTTTAAATATGTACAGCCAAAACCGATTGATTTTGACACGAAATTTGATTGTCACTGTGGAGTGAAATTTTATTTGTATTGAATTCTTAGGTTGGTCACGGTGTTTACCATTCTTTTTTCAATATTTTCTTTTTTGAATCACCTCTCTAGACCCTTCAGCAACGAAGATGCGACATTTTAGATGAAACGGTGTTATTAAGTTTGATATTTAACAAGGAGGCTATGGTAACGGTTAACACTGAAACGTCAAAAGATTCATTTGAAATTCTCGTGAAAAACAAATAATTCAGTTAACGTTCTAAAAGAAAATGCCAGTGCAAATTAGTCCAATTCAAGTAGCTAGAGTTGTGGCTTTGGTAGAAGATGGAAGGAGTCAAAGATATGCAGCTCGTATTGTTGGTCTACCAGAAACAACTGTCCGAAAAGCGTTCCAGCGCTACCGAGAAACGGGCCAATACAGCAGACGTCCAGGTTCGGCTAGTTCCAGGATTATGTAAAATATTGACGATCGATTTATTGGTCTGCAAATATCGAGGAATCCCTATCAAACAGCTGTGATCACAAACCGAAATTTAAGAAACGCACGAGTAACAGTTGTGTCAGATCGAACAATATGTCGGAGATTCAGGAGTCTCGGATTTATCGCAAGAAGACCTGCTATTGGAATGCGATTACTTCGACGACATCGAGTAGCTCGTTTGGATTTTGCTCGAATTCATATTGTTTGGAATGAGTTGCAATGGTCTCAAGTTTTATTCACTGACGAATCAAAATTCATGTTGAGATCAGTAGACGGGCGTCGGAGGGTTTAGAGAAGGCGTGGGGAAAGATACGAGGATGGTATGTTCAGTGAAAGGGAGAATAATTTGTGTTTCCACCACGGAAATCTCTAAATGCAGTTAGATACATAGAGACCCTGAATGAATATGTTGTCCCATTTGCACCTTACATTGGCGAAGAATTCCTCTTAATGCAAGATAATGCACTACCGCATACAGCAGTGATGATAACACAAATTTTAAACGATGTCGGAATTAATCGTATGCCGTGGCCCGCTAAAAGCCCTGATATGAATCTCATTGAGCATTTATGGGATGAATTGGGACAACGTGTTAGTAGCTCAACCCAGAGAATCTGAATGAATTGAGGATTGCTCTTACAGAAGAATGGGACAATTTCCCTCAAATCACTATCACAAATTTGATTGAAAGCATGCCTAGGCGTATGGAAGCTGTTCTTCCTCTGGCTGCTATAGCCAGAGGAAGAAATACTCGTTATTAGTTAGTTTGTTGTTCAGTTATTTTTTTAGTTTATTGTTTTAATCATTTATAATTACAGTCGTTTTACTAAAATGTCGAATAATTCTTTGTTTGTTATTTCTTTTTGATGTTGTTTGTACTTGTAAGTAACAATTATTTCAGCGTCCGTAATCGAAAACGCTAAACATTTCTTAAAAGATGAACTTTTTAGACATTTTCAGCTACACGGCCTGCTTGTTGAATATCAAACTTAATAACACCGTTTCATCTAAAATGCCGCATCTTCGTTGCTGAAGGGGCTAGAGAAGTGATTCAAAAAAGAGAATATTGAAAAAAGAATGGTAAACACCGTGACCAACCTATGAATTCAATACAAATAAAATTTCACTCCACAGCGACAATCAAATTTCGTGTCAAAATCATAATCGTTTTTTAAAGGCTGTACCGGGTAAGTCTCTTAAGATTGACATCCCCCTTATCTCACTTATCCTTTGCCGATTTAACTCATCCCCTTATCTCACTTATCCTTTGCCGATTTAACTCATTCAAAAAAGGAGTAGACACGGTTTTTGATGAATTTTTATAATCTGAGAACAGATATTAAAAATCTCGTAAAATATACAGGGTGGAAAATAAAACATGATTTTTTTAAATGGAACACCCCGTATATTTTTAGACCAAAATAATGTCCTTAATTTTCTGTATCCAAAAATGTGTAATTGTTATATAATCACTCCACCTGTCCGTGAGATATTACTAAAAACTTATCACATTACGGGTGTCAATTATAAAATAAGAACAACAAGATACCTCTGGAAACAATGCATATTTGCATTGTTTATTTGTTGACAGATGTCATCCAGTTTTTTGTGAGATAGTAATTCACTCTCTTAAATATTAGCGTAAAAAATACGTAGTGTTCGTAAAGAAGCAAGTTATTTTGACAATGGTATATTCATTGGAAGAGTTACTTGAAATTTATATTCAGTGCAACAAGAATAAGTCTCTTGCTTGGAGGAAGTATGTTAGGTTATTTCGAGAAAGGCTACCTCCTTCCAAAAATAGTTTTAAAAACATTTATGCAAAGTTTAGGAATACCGAATCTCTGAAGAAATCCATCCAAATCATCCTATGCCGCAGCAATAGAATTGGATATATCACAAAGAAGTGTGATAAAAATATTACATCGCGATAATTTTAAACCATATAGTATTTTGCCCGTTCCATATTTAGACGACAACAACCTTCAAGACGGGTTAACCTTCTGCAGAGACATACTTGATAGAATAGAGGAAGATGATGAGTTTCTAAGTCATGTCTTTTGGACTGACGAAAGCAGTTGTTCTACTGCGGGAATTTTTAACAGAAAAAATGCACATTACTGGGCAGCGGAAAATCCACATATTGTAAAAAAAATAAAAAAACAAGGATACCAAACTGTAAACGTGTGGTGTGGCATCCACAAGGATGCTATTGTAGGTCCTGTATTTATACATGGGCCCTTAAATGCACAACGTTATGTGGATATTCTTCAACATCCAGTTGAAAATTATTTAGATAATATTAATTTAGTGGACAACAGATCTGTTATTTGGCAGCAGGATGGAGCACCACCACTCTGCAAGGAACGTCACCGAATATCTAAACAGAAAATATCCTATTTGGATAGGAAGGCACGGTGTTATACATTGGCCCGCTAAAAGTCCGGACTTAACACCTATGGATTTTTTTCTCTGGGGTACGATAAAACAACATATATACGAAACTGGGGTTTTTAATAATATGAATGACTTAAAAGAATGCATATGTGTAAAAATTGAGGAATGAAACCAAAATGGTGATATATTTCAAAGGGTAAGAAGCAATTTTATAAAGCGATGCCAAATGAGAAAGCTACTTTATTTTCTTTACATTGTAATTTGTTTACATTCTAAATACATACATTCACGTCATTAGATGCAAAATTTAATTCCCTCTAACGTTGAGTACAGTTATATTTTCCGTACGACGCATCGCTTGCGTCGCGGAAAACCTCGGCAAATTTCGGAAATTTTCAGGTTTTCCGCGCATCTGTTGCAAACCCTGATTCCTGGCTACGTTATTTATTATTAAATTTATTACAAATATCTTATTATTAAATTTGTTACCAATAACATATTTTTTTAGTAGACATCTATTTTAATATTATATTATTATTACCTAATTGCTATTATTATATTATTATTACCTAATTAAATATTTAAGTACCTACGTAAGTATTTAAATATTTAAGTCAGTAAGTATTTAATTTTGCCAAGCATCTAAGCTTTTTATATATACATTCAGTTGAACAATGCATTTTAACAAAAATAAATACATTGTTGCGATAAATATATATTTTCAGTACGTATATTCCTATATACACATCAATTTTAATCCTGGGTGCGTTTAGAAAAAATATTTCTTTTGGAAATTGTATCTTAATTCTTCCTAGTAATAGGTACCAATAATACAAATAACTCGTAAGTATATGAGACTTCAGAAATCAATGTTTTCATTTCATCGAGGGATGAACACATACCTATGCCTGTGCTATTTAAGGGATGTTTTACCCCGGCCACAGTATGCTCTCCTAATACCATTCACCCTCCACTTGATCGCCCTATCAAAAGGATAGGTTTCTTTACCCCTATTTATTAACGCGTGCTGGTCGTTATGTGAGTAGAGGATGAAAATCCATATAACACCACCCGGTCAGTTTAAGGGTGGGTTTATAAACACTTCTGTACCATTCTGGTGGCCTTTTATCGTGGCATCGTAGCTATTTTAACACCCCTCAGTTTTCACGAAGAACGTGGCATTTCTTATAAGGGTTACAAGAAATAATTATAAACAGTAGATATCACAATTATTATATATAGTTAATTTAATAGTGGTGGTATTATATGTGTATACATTACATAAGTGATTTATATACAGTTGGGGTATAAAGGGCAGAATTCAGAGAATCTTAAAAGTTCTCTGTTCTTCCACTCAACCCAGAAAAAAGAGAATGTATTCATGCAACCTAGACATAATTAATTTAGTTATACGTTTATATATAAGCAATTAGTTAATTTAATCATTTTAGACGCAGCAACAACCTATATGATAAAACTTTAACTAAAATTATATATTACGTATTATGTCTTGTAAAAAGCATTTTTTAAGGCGTATCTTAATATACTTAATAATTTTTTTAAGGCGTAATATACAATTGAGGCATAATTTATATGCGACAACACAAGAGCTTCACATAACAACCTTTTTGTTTTCTTTGTTAACATATCCTTACTGGCATAAATTAATTTTAGATTAGCAAAAGATTTCTTAATAATATGGTTAATATGTTCTGTAAATTTTAATTTTGAGTCTAAATATAGACCTAGATTTTTTTATACGTTTGTTACATCAAGGTGGTCGTTTTTTATGTTAATATCAACCCGTCCCACACACCTCTCTCTTGCTTGTTTCGTACCAAATATCATTACTTTGGATTTCGATGAATTTATTGATAAACAAAAATCATTTGATAACTCAATGAGTGATGATAAATCTCGATTAACTCGGTTACAACCATTTTCAATGTCATCTTCTTTAAATGAATAATAGTCTTTTAAGCTGAGCATCATCAGCATAAAAATGTGATTTGCAAGTCTTGAGAGCATTTTGAAACTCAGCTGTGTATAAAATAAACATGAGAGGGCCCAATATCGATCCTTGTGGGACACCTTGACTTACTTGTAATATATCGGAGTTTTATTATTAACAGTAACTTTTTGACATCTGCCAGTAATGTATTGTTTCATTAACTCAATTGATCTTGGACAAAATCCAAAGTAATGTAATATTGCCAGCAGTAGCCGTTGATCTATGCGATCAAATGCTTTACTATAATCTAGTAATACTATTAGTAGTAATGTCATTATTGTCTGATGACTGAACAATATCATCTACTACTTTAAGCAATGAGCTTGTCGCACTATACCCTTTGCGAAAACCAGACTGAGTTGAAGGTAATATATTATTCAATGCCAGGTACCCCTTAATTTGTTGGTTCATAATTATTTCACTTACTTTAGACATAGCTGGTAATATACTGATTGGTCTTAGGTCTGTTAAATCTGAGACATTATTAGTTTTTGGTAATGGTATTATTTTAGAATTTTTCCAAAGAGATGGATTAACATCATTCTCAAAACAGCAATTGATAATATGCGTTATCAGCGGCAGAATATACGGACTCAGATATAAAAGCAGTCCAACTCCAATACCGTCGACACCAACTACCTCAGATGTAACAGATTTTAGTGCTAGGTATATTTGATATTCGGTAACCATTTTAAAGGTGAAAGTATCGGTATTACATCTGATATTATTATTGTAGAAATCAACAGTTTCTTCGTTAACACTAAAATCACTTTTACTTGTAACAACTCGCCACTAAGGGAAACTCCCCGACGCCCGATCCTGCTACCGGTAGTACGCCGTATGCCGCCGTTTCGACGTATGGAACGCAAAACAATGTATTGAGTCATTATTTATCTTAACAAAGAGATTTATGTAACAACTGGCTTCGTCAGTCGGTTTTTCTTATTAGTTTTTATTTATGATTATGAGATTTCAATGAGTATTATGTACACGCAGTTTAGGCTTTAAAAATAGCAAATATGGGTAGTCAGTCAGAATATCGTCGCGTGTTGAAGCAGGCGGAATAATATGTTCTATTAATTATAAGTTAATATTAATAAAATTTTGTAGTAACTACGGGGTGTTAATTTGTGAGCATTATAGTGCAGCGGCGGGATAACAACGCTCTATCCGAAGAGACTTGTGCACGTTTGTGTGTGTTAAAAAAAACCCTTGTGATTGTTGTAAAAGAATGAGGCGTAGGGAACGATCCCTTGTGCCTGTAGCTCGCCGTCCAATAGTTAATAGACAAAATTTGGACTCCGTTGACAGTATTCCAGATAAAAACGTTCCAGGGAGTTCACGATCTAATATTTACATAACAAGCGAACGTGAGTCACAGGAACGCATTCAACACCTGGAAAATCTGGTCGACCAGTTATTACAAAGTAGTAACAGGGATGCAGTACGCGTGTCGATCAAACCTGATTGCATTCCAGAATTTACACCTGGAAACCATAACCAAAGCTGTATAAAGTGGATCCAAGATTGCTGATAACGTTGCCATTTCTTGTTTGATTAGAGTTAGATTAGTGTATTTGGGGTAGCAAAACACAATTATTTTATCCACAAATATGTAAGATGGCTCTATTTTTCCTCGTAAATGCAACTTGATAGGTACCATTATATTTTTTCCCTAATGGTACGCAGGTATCTGTAATACATTAGTACCTAAAACCTAACCTCATTCTAACCTGATCCGTTAATTATATGATTCTGATCTCAATCTAATCCTAACTGACCATATTAGTTAGGTTATGATCTCAAATTGGCGCGGGTTCCAAGTTTAAAAATTAATGTATTGATGTCTTATGGGGACTCAAGTTCAGGGCGTTGGAGACGTGATATAGAAAGTCTCTTAGTGAAAAAAGTTGAATAAATATATTGTTTGATATTTTATTTGACTGAGAGAGTGTTAAAATATTGATTAAACATTATCAAAATAAAAATATTACCAATTTTAGAAGGCGATGTATATATATATATATATATATATATATATATATATATATATATATATATATATATATATATATATATATATATATATATATATTGATATATATATATTGAAATATTGATTAAACATTATCAAAATAAAAATATTACCAATTTTAGAAGGCGATGTATATATATATATATATATATATATATATATATATATATATATATATATATATATATATATATATATATATTGATATATATATATTGAAATATTGATTAAACATTATCAAAATAAAAATATTACCAATTTTAGAAGGCGATGTATATATATATATATATATATATATATATATATATATATATATATATATATATATATATATATATATATATATATATATATATATATATATATATATATATATATATATATATATATATATATATATATATATATATATATATATATATATATATATATATATATATATATATATATATATATATATATATATATATATATATATATATATATATATATATATATATATATATATATATATATATATATATATATATATATATATATATATATATATATATATATATATATATATATATATATATATATATATATATATATATATATATATATATATATATATATATATATATATATATATATATATATATATATATATATATATATATATATATATATATATATATATATATATATATATATATATATATATATATATATATATATATATATATATATATATATATATATATATATATATATATATATATATATATATATATGTATACCGGAATAATAATTAATACACAATAGTAATATATATGTATATATGTATATATATATATGTATATATGTATATATGTATATATATATATATATATATATATATATATATATATATATATATATATATATAGTACTGGTAAAATAGATTATAAATTAGTTAAAAAGTTATCGGGTATTGAATTCCTCATGATACTTTTTGCGACATGCGAGAGTTTTTTTGGTGCCTGAGTTCTGATTTCCACGGACGGGTGCCCTCGAACAGGCAGTGTACAGGAGATCGTATAAAGCGAGGTGTAGAGCAAGCTGGAAGATAATGGAGAAATAATTGTGATCATTTAAATCATCCTAATTAGGGATCTATTTCCGATTGTCAATACTAAGGCGGTGGAAATTTGTGGTTACCGTAAGCAGTTAATGTGGGAAAAACCCATCGCCAAATCGGTGGAAACAGGATAAAAGTCCAGGCCGACGCCATGCCCCGTTGTTAGACAACATTAATTCTGTCGATTCCTGTCATCACAATAATTCCCTGACGTGTAAGAACTCCTAGCCAAGGGTAAGTAATATTTTCCTTGTGCTATGATTGTTTTAGTGTAGTGATTATATGTGTTAATTAGGAAAAAATGTCGACTTTGCCACGTCGACAACAATTGTAAATGCCACGTGTAAATTTATTTAAATTTTTATGGTTTTTATGAGAGGCAGCCCCTTTTTTTTATACGAAGCGGCCATTTTTTTTTATACGAGGCGGCCATTCTCTTATGTGGCGCGGCCCCTTTTTTTAATGCGAAGCTGCCCCTTCTTATTTGACGCGGTTTCTTCATCTTACAAGATCCGAGGTTTATCTACAAGGTCCGAGGCAGTCCATCATCATGTGGGGTTACCGGAGCGACGGAATATTTCTTATGCTGACCGTCCTATCTCCGTGGGACACGCACGCAAGTCAAACTTAAATATATTTCTTTTATATGTGTATATAATATATTTTTTTTATATTCCTTGGTGGTAATATTATCTATGTGGTTATAATTTTTTTTGCTGATAAACAAGGTTGCGCTTTATGCGATTTCACACATATATATATATATATATATATATATATATATATATATATATATATATATATATATATATATATATATATATATATATATATATATATATATATATATATATATATATATATATATATATATATATATATATATATATATATATATATATATATATATATATATATATATATATATATATATATATATATATATATATATATATATTGTCCTTAACATTATTTTACGGTTATTATACTGCGCATGCGCTTGAGCTCGAGCGACGCATCGTCGATAATATATTGTGATATACTCTTATATCTGGTTGCAATTTTCGTGCACGTCGACCAACGCGGTTGCGCTTAATTTCCGCCTAGTTCTCATTAGTGCTTTATTTTTATTTATTTCTTTTTGTTTACTTCTCCGTGGATCATTACAATGCAATTCATTTGACAGAGTTATTTCTCGGGAAACCAGCGGACCAGGCCACAATCCATGAAAACATAAAATATACAATTACTGTTCTGTTGACATATATAATATACAAGTGTACTCACCGGGGTTCCTCTGCCCCCGAACCAGCACTCAGTACACCCTCCAGTAAAACGGCCAATACTATTCTCAGTCATATCATTAATATCTATTACTTATCTACTTGACTGGGTGTTACTCTCTATCAAACTTAATAAATTCCCAATGCTTCAGCGACTAGCTAGTGCCATCCTAAAAATAAGTAGAGGCTTCCCCGGATACACAATTGCCGCTAAACAAAAGGTATCCCAACGACAAGGTAACACCTTATCGTGTCATTCGAGCCGCAAACAAGATAACCCTAAACTCGTAAGACCAGCCACTCGAAGGCACGGCGCCCAAGACCCAAGACTAACGTCTAAGGGTTTCCTTTCTAATCACGCCCAACTCTATTCCCTATTTTTTAAATAATGTCAGGGCAGTCGAACAGTAATCACTCGTGTCGACACACACACACACTGACTGACTGACTGACTGACTGTGTCGTTTCTCGCCTGCAGCTGGCCCCAGAATTTGACTAGTAAGCAATGTGAGCATTATACAAGCAAATATGAGAAGTAACTAAACATACATTCATTACGTTTTTATTGATAGAAGTATTAAATATTTTATTATTATTATTATTATTATTATTATTATTATTATTGTGTATTTTATAACAAATAATACTTTATATAAGATACGCGTTACACTTTATCATTTAGCATCTTGTCTTTTTGCATTACCTATACAAAATACAATCAATAGTATGATTTTGTTTATATATATATATATATATATATATATATATATATATATATATATATATATATATATATATATATATATATATATATATATATATATATATATATATATATATATATACAGGGTGAGTCAGTTTTTTGTAGACAAACTTTAACAGGGGATAGAACGCACGTTTTTAAAAAGAAAAGTGCCTATAAATATATGGCCGATCTAGCTTCCTAAGGAAGATACAAGGTGTTAAAGTTTCATTTTTTTTTACATTAATGTGTAATATTTTCTGAACGGAATGATATATTCACTAAATATTTTACACATATCTTAACCTGCATAGGATCAACATGTTGTATTGTTCCTGTCGAAAATACTATAGTGGATGTTACTTTTTTCGGGTACTTCGGATATTCTGCATAATGGAACTTTTTTTTCGTACGCCACTGACATTATCTGATACATATTTCTAAAATAACGGCCCCTTAGTAACAATTTTGATCTCTTGTAATTTTGCTCTAACTACGACAGTTTTAGAGATATTGGCCGTTGTTTCTTTGACAGTGTAATGTCGTTATTATATTTTTTTTCTCGAATTTTCTTTATGACTTATAAACGAACGCTTAGATTTTTTCATGTTTGGGGGATAATGCCTGTTAATTAAGGCGCATAAAACAAGCGGTAAGAATGTTCAAAAACTTGCACAGTGGCGGGGTGGAAGGGGTGCTCCACCCCTTTCGTAAACAGAACATCTACGCCAAAGACTATTTAAAAAAAAACTGTTATTTTCATTATCTACATACAGTTTAACAAAAATAATGTCCCTTCTTACTTGGAAAGAGATAAAGAGATTTTGGCTTTTTAGAATCCTTAACAAACCATATTTAGGTAGGTTTCGTTGAAAGAATTAAATATTTAGCCGATAATTATTATTGCTAATAAATAAATTACTTAATTTCGTACCACATCAAACACTAAAAATCAAAATAACTAGGAAACGCACAGGAATTTCGAAACAGAAAAAGGGACATTATTTTTGTTAAACTGTATGTAGATAATGAAAATGACAGTTTTTTTAAATAGTCTTTGGCGTAGAAGTTCTGTTTACGAAAGGGGTGGAGCACCCCTTCCACCCCGCCACTGTGCAAGTTTTTGAACATTCTTACCGCTTGTTTTATGCGCCTTAATTAATAGGCATTATCCCCCAAACATGAAAAAATCTAAGCGTTCGTTTATAAGTCATAAAGAAAATTCGAGAAAAAAAAATTATAATAACGACATTACACTGTCAGAGAAACAACGGCCAATATCTCGAAAACTGTCATAGTTAGAGCAAAATTACAAAAGATCAAAATTGTTACTAAGGGGCCGTTATTTTAGAAATGTGTATCAGATAATGTCAGTGGCGTACGAAAAAAAAGTTCTATTATGCAGAATAGTCGAAGTACCCGAAAAAAGTAACATCCACTATAGTATTTTCGACAGGAACAATACAACATGTTGATCCTATGCAGGTTAAGATATGTGTAAAATATTTAGTGAATATATCATTCCGTTCAGAAAATATTACACATTAATGTAAAAAAAAATTAAATTTTAACACCCTGTATCTTCCTTAGGAAGCTAGATCGACCATATCTTTATAGGCACTTTTCTTTTTAAAAACGTGCGTTCTATCCCCTGTTAAAGTTTGTCTTCAAAAAACTGACTCACCCTGTATATATATATATATATATATATATATATATATATATATATATATATATATATATATATATATATATATATATATATATATATATATATATATATATATATATATATATATATATATATATATATATATATTGTTATAATTTTTTAGGGATAATTTCATAGGACGTAATAAAAGAGAGACCGTAGGCAATGTTATAGTAAGTTACCACTTGCTGTAAACCTTTGAAGTCCGTTAGTAATAAATGTGATTTGTTTATGGTTATTGCAGCGGCTTCAGTTAAAACGGATAACAATAAATAGTGAAAGCTTATTGGGTCTCTCTAAATGTTCGTTAGGCATTCTTTATCCTGATTTGTAGAAATTTGAACTAGGCTAATATAAAATGTATTGTAACCGAAGGTAGGGACACTTTTTGTTTGACCAGCTCAGCTCACGGGTCGTTGATTGTAGCGAATGTATCCTCTTGTATCTGTGTATCTGTTAAAGTATTTTTAATATAAGTATCATCCTGACAAGTGCATTTTATTTATTAGCGAGTGTTATAACATATTAAATAGTTATAATTCAATTGGCCCTTTTATTAGGATATCCTGTGTTTGGCTAATTTTGAGGTATTAAAATTCAACCATTTATTGGTGTTACGGATTGGGACTTAAAATTTGCCTGGCGCCCTATTACCATCCATAATATAGTTCAAGTAAACTATTACGAACCACCCCGTCTCCACTGAGTCGGCCGTACCCTATTTTTGTTTCAGCTGCCAATTGTAGTTTGTAGGTTAGTTTAGTCATTATTATTAATTTTCTTGTTACGCAAAAAGGCACGTTACATTGGATAAACTTATTTAATAAGAGTTTCTTACATAATAAATTATAATTTCATTGTGTTAATATAAAAATCGGCAATATTTGTGGCAACAATTTGTATTATATTTGTGTCCTAGGTATGTAACTTCCAATCTCATTTTATTTTGATTTACCTATTTCACGTTTTGCAGTTTCCATCACAGACTCATCTGTTTTTTTCTGATTGAAAATAATTTATTTAGAGTGTTGGTTAGAAAATGGGTGAAAATAGAGTACCTACCTAATCAAACTCGGAACCATAAGTGCTTTTTTCCTAGAGGCCAGAATATGTAGTCTAATGTAACTTAAAATCTTTTCAATTTGATGACTAATTAAATTTATTTAAAGTACATTATTCAGTATCAGCATCAACTGATGTATCTTGTTCTTGGTTTCCCCGATCTGAACAGAGTATTCAGTTTTCATATGTAAGGAATAAGTGCAAAAAACTATTCGATCGAAAGGTGATGCACAATACCATTGTTTTTCCAAGGCTTTTCCATTAGTATCAAGTTTTCTGTGCGGTATCTGTTTAGTTAGTTAATGAAAAACCTTACATAACAAAAATATCAATATAAATAATAATCCGGTTTCTAGGTAGGTACTTACCGGATTATTATTTATATGGAGAAATCCACATTTGAGCCCATTTTTTCCATTATTCTTTCATAAAAGTGTACATAATAGGTATATTATTACATCGTTAATGTAAAAAATCGATAAACATTGACCAAAATAGGAATAAACAAATAAACAACCCACCGGCAATATCATAACAGAACCCTTAACCTTAAATTTGCAGCTGGCCTGGCGCTCTTGCGTACGAAATGTTAAAACTAATACGCAACGTACGTCCATGGAAAACAGACAATTTAACTTAAAACTATTTATTTAATTAACTCATAGGTCTAAAAAAATAATTTGGACTTGAATTGTAGAGAAATATGTTTAAAGTTTGACGTATACTAAGAAATGCCCAAAACCCGAGAAATTCCCATCTGAAAATCACACTTTTGAATCTCCCATAAGAAATACATGGCAGTCAAATTTGCTGAAGTGTGTTTAGGAACCCATTTCAAATTTCGTGCCCGGATTTTAATAACCTAACTAATATGGTCAATTCGTAACCTATTTGGGATTTTCAAATTCTGGCTGTATACTTTACTCTCCACTTTAAATAGGTGCTTACCCTTTAAATAGGTAAAATCTGCGAGGAGCAGATATATTGTAGAATGTTTCACATTTTATAATGTTTCGCAAGTTGTTATTCTAAAGCAAACCATTCCATTGAGCACGGTAGTTGGCTGCCAAAATGTAGTTGCTGTCTACTGTTCACGGGGCAGGGTCATCGCGGTCAATAACAATACTTCCTAATACGCGTGTACTATAAACAAGAACGAGAAATGAATACGAAGCAATTTTAACGTATTGTTTATGTTATTATACATTAGTAAACCTTCCAAAACTGTATTGATTTCGACGAGGACATTTTGTAGGTGAATAAAATAAATAATGAATGCGTTTACTCTAAATACGCCAGAAATTAGCTGTTATAAATTTCGGAGTTCCTCAAGGGTCCATATCGAGGCAACTTGTTTTCTGTTATAGGTATCTATCAACTCGCCACTCGTACTCGTGATTGTATACCCACTAGTAATTAAATGGCCCTTAAATTACGACATGTTATCATTATTATTATGACTGTTGATGACATTATATTTTTGCTACTAATTTTAATGTGGAGTTAATTAAAAAGAATCTGAAAGAAAGTAGAATTTTCTTTTTTTCTACTATACACACACCCCACAAAAATTATCGCATCACCGAAAATGTTGCAGAACTTTAATAACTTTGTTGCATAATCATTTTCTGTTGATTTATTTAAAAAAAATGTTTTTTTTTATCAAATACCGGGTGTTACAATGATCTTGCGTTTTGTTCCGATAAATAGTAACGCCCTGTGAAGTTCATCTGCAACAACTGCAAATTACAATTCATAGCTGACTAAAGCCTCATCTTTCAGTGACTTTCAGTGACTCTTTTTGGTTCACTTTATTATCTCTGTTATTAGAGGAGATACGTAGTTTATTAGCACAGCATGTTTCTGTTGATTCAATATAAACTTAATATTGAAAAAAATGATTAGCAGGCATTGCACAAAAGATAAGACAGTGTCATCAGTTTTACAAACTGTCAGTTTGTTTCTGTGCAATTATTGTCGAGATCGATTTCCACGCTTTTATTGATTTTTTGTGTAAATTACTTCACCAAATGAATGGTCAACAACGTTTAGCACGTCATTTAACTGATGAAGAGGCTATGAGAGCAATTTCCTTTCCAATTTCCGGTTGAAGATGGGCGAAGTCAAAGATACGTGGCCAATGTGATTGGTATTCAACAAAGTACCATTTCAAGAGTTATAAGGCGATACAAGGAAACTGGACAAGACAAGACAAGAAACAAGGACGTAGAAGAGTCACTACAGCTGTGGAGGACCAAATTTGACGAGTTACAGCCTTAAGGACTCGGCATTGTACTGCTCGAGCACTTCGAATAGAATTCGTAGCAGCTGGAAACAGAGTATATAACCAATGGGTTCCAGTAACACGCCCACGTCTGAATAGGGCACACCGGGTTGCTCGATTACAATTTGCTAGGGAGCACGCAGATTGGGGTCTTGAAGAATGGTCCAATGTACTCTTCACAGATGAATCGAGATTTTGCCTATACTCCTCTGATCGACGTATTCCAGTATACAGAAGGCCAGGTGAGCGTCATTTTCAATGCAACTTCCGTGAAACGGAAAGTTTTGGTGGTGGGTCAATCTTGATATGGGGAGGGATTTCTTTTCATGGGCGCACAGAGTTGGTGGCAGTCAATGACGGAAGACTGACGGCCATATAAGGGACATTCTGGAACCCCATGTGATCCCATATGGTCCTTTCATAGGTGATAATTATAAGAGGTTAATGTTACTGCACTGAATTGGCCAGCTTGGAGCCCTGATCTTAATCCTATCGAGCATGTATGGGACCATTTAGGATGGGCAATTAAGTAAGATCAAGTCCCATGTAGGACATTGCACGAGCTTCAAAATAGGCTAATGTTCATTTGGAACATGAATATATACACAAACTGTTGGAAGGGCTCCCAATGCGAATACAAACAGTAATAAGAGCGAGAGGCGGAAGGAAATATACCCTATTAAAATTCATTGTTTTTTCCTGTAAGCAAATTTATTAAAATTGTGTTCAATTACCTGATAGTCTGTTTCTCAATATAAACTTAATCAATAATAACATGCTGTGCTAAAAAACTACGTCTCTCCTTTCATAACAGAGATAATAAAGTGATTCAAAAAAGAGAATGTTACTGAAAGATGAGGCTTTAGTCAGCTATTAATTGTAATTTGCAGTTGTTGCAGATGAACTCCACAGGGCGTTAAAATTTGTCTGAACAAAACGCAAGATCATTGTAACACCCGGTATTTGATAAAAACCTTTTTTAAGAAATCAGTAGAAAATGATTATGGAATAGTCAACCTATCATCCAAAAAAAGATCATTCATATCGGGCAAACGACTCTAAACATAAAGACCATCAAACTTATGCAACATTTTCGGTGATGCCATAATTTTTGTAGGGTGTGTATTTATAACATTAAAGTTAGTAGAATACTGATGTTTTTAAAATCAGTGTTCCGAACCGTGACAAGATCTTAGACGGGTAGTTTAATTTTGAGTCACAACAATAATTACAACGCAACGCAACAATCACTTTATTACCGCGTTTCTCTAGTGGAGGCATGGAAGCGTAAAATAGGGTCTTACCTCCGAATTTTTTTACTGTGCACCGATTTGCATGAAATTTTGGAATTAAGCTCATCTTACCCTTAACTTCTAAAGTGAAAATGACCCGAACTGCGCCTATGATTTTTAAGGGGTAAAAACAACCCCTTAATGGAAAAATTCACATTGAGCCATTTTATCGCTAGAAAACGCATCTAATATTAAGGGGTGAAATTGTAAAGTATTTTCTAACACAATCACTTCATATTAAAATCATTTCCAACCCCTTGAAAACCTTACTACCCTTGCGAACAACCCCTAAATTGAAAAAATCACAAAAAAATAATTTGGTATGACATAAAAAGATTAAGAAATGATATTTTATGTTCTCTATTTTAATTATCGAATTGTCAACCCCCTTTCGACCCTTCAAATCAACCCCTTGATAAAAAATTGTTTAAAAAAATTACTTTTGATGAAATAAAAAGGAATTAAATGTTATTCCACGTTCTCGAAAATGACTATCATATTCTCAATCTTTTCAACCCTAAATTAAAACATTGAATTACACATTTAAAAAAAAATTAATTATAGAGTAAAAAATCACCATTTATTGAATAAAACATAAACTTACAAGTGGTCTGAAACTGTACCAGATTGAATTAGTAATACATTTTAAAATATTTTACAATAAAAGCATGACGATACGTAAAAATTCCATAGTCATAATTTTCATATAATTTTTAAAAAAAAAAACATTATCCTTTATGATTCAATTTCGGAGTCGCTGTCAGAATCGATATCTTCTTCTGGCTGAATTGAAGGGCTATTCTGCACGTTCCACAAGTAGTATTGCAAAACAGACCAACTCTTCGGCATCCGCAAGAGGCTCCGCAAGAGGATAAACGGACACGCACAGCAGATAACCTAGCTTTTTCGTCGTTGGCCCTTCCGAGTAATACACACACTTACCTTCATTTAACACGTTCAACGCCACCGTCGATATGACTAGCGGGCGCCAGTGGCCGCCATCGATTTGACATGCGGACATTTTACATGATAAAAGACAATGGGAACATGAATGGCCGACACAAATTTCATGTGTGTACGGCAATAGCCGTCTTGATAACAGCAAATGTAAAACAGGTTACCGCATGTCAACCACGGGTTGACACCGGCCATGGGCGCTGTATACTGATGTCAACCCGTGGTTGACGGCGGCGTTGAACGTGTTAAATGTGTTATATATACATATATGAACGTTGGTATGTATTCATGCCTACGTCTCCAAAATATGTGCCATAATATGTATATATATATATATATATATATATATATATATATATATATATATATATATATATATATATATATATATATATATATATATATATATATATATATATATATATATATATATATATATATATATATATATATATATATATATATATATATATATATATATATATATATATATATATATATATATATATATATATATATATATATATATATATATATATATATATATATATATATATATATATATATATATATATATATATATATATATATATATATATATATATATATATATATATATAAATATATATATATATATATTTCAGAAGGCATATAGGCAGAAAAAAATACGATTAGTTTTTGGACCATAACTCCTTCAATTTTGATCCTATCACAACTTCTAAAAAAGCATTTTAAAGGTAATTTAAAGAGCTACAACTTTTTTCATTGCAATGTATAGTGAAAAACCTTTTATTTTGAAACGGTGAAGGGTCAAAGGGCTTGAGAGGGGCTGTGATTGCGCTACCACGCGCTCTTTAAACAACCATATCTCCGTCAATTTTTGTGTGGCAGAAATTAAAAAAAACCAAATTTTTTGTCAGAAAAGACCTACATTTTTTATTACCACACTTTTTCACGTATCTTTCATCATTTTTGAGATATTATGAAAAAAAGGTGATTTTTTTAAAAATTCGTAAAATTCTTTTTTTCTAAAATCATCATTTTTTTTAAAAAATACGTATTTTAAAGCAGTCAAACTGCTAGAATTCATCAAACTCTTTATACTAAAGTTAATTCTAGACGGAATACGATTAATTTTAATTTTGGTGGAAATGGCACTTATGAAACCCATCGATTTTTAAAAAAAATCATTAGATATTCCCCTTTTTTTCATTACAGCTCACTCATTTTAGGTGCAAAAGACTTTTAACAGTGCTCATTTTAAAGCTTATTTCAAGCACTACAAAATCCTATTTCAATAGAATGCATAAAATATATCTGCTCGCCGCTAGATGGCATTGAACACATCGATAAAATTTCAAGCAAAATAAAAAAAGGCTTTGACCTTCAATATCTCGCTTAATTTTGCACCTAGCACAGTTTATAAAAAACCAATTTGTTCATTTTTTAATCTACAACAATTTTGTTTATTATAAAATTTTTGTTAAAATGCATATTTTTGGAGATATTTGCAAAAAACCAATGAAAAACGTGAAAAAATTTCGAATTTTCAATTTCCCATAACTTGAAAAGTATTGAGTTTTTTGAAAAACTTTATAGAACATTTTTTGCTTAAAATGAGGCCTTCTATCAATATCTGAGGTTTTTTTGGAACAAAAATGTACACCACCGAGAAGGGGTGGCAACCCTCCCCAGGGTGCCGGCTCAGTTCGGGACATTTTCACTTTTGAAATTCAGGGTAAGATGAGCCTAATTCCAAAATTTCATGCAAATCGGTGCACAGTAAAAAAAAACGGACCCAAAACGCTTCAATGCCTCCACTACTCTGGTATACAACAATTTTTCATCAGTTTAGTTGTTCCTAAACTTATTTCCATTAAACTTATTTCTAGAGTAAAGAATTCCATTCCATCAAAAAAAATATTTCGCCGTACATCCTTTCTGATACAGTTAATGCTGCGTTTGTACTGTTGCATCCTGCATCTGCTGTACCTATATGTCCCTCTCCCTCCCATGCGTGGGGCAATGGCGTTACGAGCGCAGTTTTCCGTCCCTCTCAAAAGAAAATCAATATCAGCTGCACTCCACCAACCCGCCGAAACAAAACAGCGTATAACAAACCGCACACCGTATAATTTAATTTCCTAATAGAAAGAAAGCTTTTCTTTTCAGTTAATTGAAGATTGTATGAAAAAAAGGATAAGTAGAAGAGTTTTTCATTTCCCTTATCCGGGAAAACTCTCCGAGGTATCTTCCTGGAAAAGTTTTCAGTTAGGAGAGTAGAAGTCGAGGTAGGTGTAGGATTTCCACGCTTTTCACCCTCATATCTGCTTTCTAACCGATCGATGGATGAGCAGATGATTTATCATACGAATGCGCGCCAGTTTAGTTAAAACGTGATAAATTATTATAAATAAAATGTGCGATTACTCCTCGCAGATTCAGCTGTTTTATATTTTGTCTCCTCTCAATTTTAGAATTTATCGAAGAATATTAAGTAAAGTCAATCAAATCAAATTATTACTTTTATTTTGCTGGTTGTAACCAAGTGCAATTAAATAGAAATGACATTTTTAAGACCCTACGGGACCAATTAATCGATTTTTATAAAACTAGGTTGTGCTGCTACAGTCTATATATAAAATGTATACAAATTTCACTATGTCCGAGTGCGTACGTTAATCCCAGATTACTTTGCATGCATTGTCATGTCATATACCTACAAGTAGGTATAGTGCAGTCTGCCTATTTTTGGCCCTATGTTAATTTTTCACTTCGGAGATACAGTAAACAAAAATATGTAAAAAATCGGAAATTTTTCGTAGATTTCAATAAACCAAAATACAAACAACTGGCACCTCCAGGTCTCATAGTAAATTGGGCCCAAAGATGGCCAAAAACGGTTTTTTCAATTTTACTCTGTCATGGTGCCATGAAACGAAAAAAGGTTTTATAATAAAGTTGTAGAACTATTAATTACGGATCGATCTGCGTCAAGCCGATGTCAAAAAATTAAAAAATAAATTTTTCAGATTAATTTTTCGTCAATTTGTTTCGTCATTGTCAGTTTGTCTTATGATATTTACTATGATATACACTGACGGACATAAAAAGTGGCGCACCTAAATTTTGTCCCAAATTTGATATTCAATAACTTTTAAACCAGCCTATAGATTTTGATAATTTTTTTTTTGTTTGGAAGGGCGATTCTTGCGTATGACTATTTTGTAATTGGCTTTCCATAAAAAATGTATTTTTTGATATGTACCGGGTAAGTCTCTTAAGATCGACACCCCCCTTATCTCACTTATCCTTTGCCGATTTAACTCATTCAAAAAAGGAGTGGACGCGGTTTTTGATGAATTTTTATAATCTGAGCACGGATATTAAACATCTTGTAAGATATATAGGGTGGAAAATAAAACATGATTTTTTTAAATGAAACACCTCGTATATTTTTATACCAAAATAATGTCCTTAATTTTCTGAATAAAAAAATATCTAATTGTTATATAATGACTCCACCTGTTCGTGAGATATTACTAAAAACTTATCACATTACGGGTGTCAATTACAAAACAAAAAACATATCAAGATACCTCTGGAAACAACGCAATTTATTGAGATAATAAATAAATAATATATACGTGACAATAACAGTAACGAGTAATAACAATAAACAACATAAACCTAATAAAAACAAATAAAAGTCAATATTAATACAGTAATACAATAGAGTAACACAATTTTATTTATTTACACGTAACGTAATTAAATATTTTCCACGTAACCACCACCATTCTCATTAGTCAATTATCAAATCAAACCACTTTGAAAAGGAAGATTTTATTTACAAAATTTCCTAACAGGATACAAAAACAGGTGAGATCGTTTCAGTTATTTTAGTTTTACCTCGGTTAAAAGAAAGTAGCGTACCAAGTAAATTTCCGAACTGACCCAAATACTTGTCAAAAAAAATATCGAATCGAAAAAGCAAAGACGAAAAACTTACAGAATTACATGAAATACATTTTCAGACATACATACAGACATGTCAAAGCTTAACCATGTTGTGAACTTTATGTCCAATGTACTTAAAAACTTAAAAATAGAGGACGAAAATGTTTCACAAGGAATTGAATTTATTTCTGATCAACTTAAATTGCGAACATTATCAAAAGAACGTTATAGATATTCCACTACCACTATGGTGTTTTGCTCAATTTTATATACAATTAGTCTCGTACACGTGATTGCTAATTTGCTTTGGCGTCTATCCTTCTCAGGATACTTTTGCCGGATTTTTATATTTTCTGTTCAACTTTGTTCAAGACATATCCGTTTTCTAGTCTTTTCGCCCTCGACATATGATTTGGGATTTTGAAGGATTTGCAGGTGTTAGTTTATTAGTTATAGGTTAGTTGTTATGTTACATAAGCGTTTGGGCTGAAAAGCGTTGGTACACATTTTCGAATTCTACGTTAGTAAGTATTTTGTGGGTCTTTTATAATTTTATATTTTATTATTATTTTTGTCTTAGATGCCTGTCTTGGTTTCTATTTTTATTTTTTGTTTTAATTGTTATTTTTGATTTTTATTTTTTCATGCTTTAAGCGTTATTTGGTGTTATTTTGCATTTCTTTTCTGTTTTATTTTTGATTTTTTCATATTCAGGTTTTGGTTATTGTTTATTAGTATCTATGGGGGTTTGACGCTGAGGTATGATTGGGGGGCGTAGACATAGTTAACTGATGGCAGTTTTCTAAATTTTGGTGTAATTGCTGTGTGTATTGTTGGATTTCTGTGCTGGTTTAGTCTGTTAATAAATGGTTGTATGATTTTTGTTTCTATGAATTGATCTATTGTTAGCATGCCTGTTAATTGATGTAGTGTGGTATTCCTGGTTTTCGTGGATATTCTGGTGTTTGTTGCTAGCCGTAGTGCTTTATTTTGTTTAATTTGGAGTCTTTTTTGTTGCTGTTTAGTGATCCAGGGATACCACACTGCTGCTGCATACGTGATGATTGGCCTAATGTAGGCTTTATATAAAAGTACGGCTGTTTGCGTGTTAGCTTGAAGCATTATGTTCGCTATTTTTGAGCTTCTAAATCCTACTTTACGTTCAATTTCATTTATTTATTTAGCAAATTTATTATACTGCCTGTCAATATTTACCCCTAGATATTTAAGTGCTGTGATATTCTTGATATTTTTATATTATTTATTGTGATTTTAGTATTTGTGGGATCTTTCTTCCTCGTGAAGACAACGACTTGGGTCTTAGTCTCGTTTACGTTTAACCCCCATTTGTTGTAATAAGTCACTGTTTCGTTAGTTTGCTGTTGCATTCGTTTTTGTAGTAGTTTTGGGCTCCTTGTCTTGGCTAATGTGCCCGTATCGTCAGCGTATAATGCAACAGTAGTCCTATGGTCTTGTGGGTGTGGGAAATCGTGGGTGTAAAGGTTGAATAATGTTGGTCCGAGTGCGGAGCCCTGTGGTACGCCGGCTAACACTGGGCGGGGTGTGGATATACCCTGTTTGACTGCTACTACGAAGTTGCGGTTAGATATATATGACTGTATTATTTTGATAATAGGAGTCGGATAGTTCGCTAAATGTAGTTTGTATAGCAGTCCTGGGTGCCAGACTTTGTCGAATGCTTTTTCTAAGTCGAGGGAGACTGTGTATTGACTTCGATTAATGTTGGTGGTAATGTATTCACAGATGCGAAACAGCTGTTGGTCGGTTGAGTGGCCAGGTAGGAATCCGTATTGGAATTCGCTCATGACGTTATTTGTCACTGCGAATTCCAATACTAGGGATTGGATGAGAGAGTCTAAAAGTTTGCCTAGGGATGATAATAGGCTGATTGGTCTATAGCAAACTGGATCGGTGTATGATTTATTCGGTTTGTGTATTGGGACGACCTTGGCTGTTTTCCAATATGTGGGATAGTGTGTGTGTCTCATGCACGAATTGAAGAGGTTTAATAGGAGCATGACTGCCAGGTGGGGTAAGTTTTTGAGGGCAAAGTTGGGAATATTGTGAAGACCGGACGCTTTTCTTTTATTGAATGATTTTATTTTAGCGTATAATTGTGTGAAAAATATTGGTTGTTCTTCATTAGTGAGTGCAATATTGTTTAGGGAATTTATGTAATATAATACTGTATTTCTGGTTTGATTATTGATTTCATTTGGTTTAAATTGTTCTGCAAATGTTTGCGAAAAGCATTCGGCCTTCTCTACATCTGTTTGTACTTCACCACGGGCCGGAGTCTCTAAATTTGGTTATTTCCCGTTTGATTTCTCGCGTTAGGTGATTTATTGTGTTATTATAGGCCGGATTTTTGGTCCTATAATATGTTTTCCGAACTTGCGTTCTTTGGTTTATTATTTGCAATATGTGCCTCGGGAGGGGATTGGATCTGAAGTGATCTCCCAGTGTTTCTTGGCTAGTCTTAAGTGCCGTTTGTATTATGTCTGTTATATGAGCTGCTACCTGCTCGAGGTCCTCAACTGTTGTGCATTTAGGGTTTGCTGTTGTTATTTTTAGGTTTACATGGTATCTGTATATTTGCCAGTCATAGTCTGATTCTTTCGGGAACCTGAATGTTTTCTGTGTTTCATAGTTAATTTCTATTATTGATTTAATTGCGATATCATCGCTTTGTATATGTTGTATATGCTGAAGGCTGATCTGTTCATTTATTGGAATCTGGAATATGTCCGGAGTGCGGATCGAGATCCGCTGCACTTAGGCCCCATTGGGCCCCTTGTGCTTCCTCCGTGAGGGAAATGTCTCCCTAGGTCATCGACCAGCCCAATGTTGTACAAAAGGTGATGATGTTGCCCAGGGGCATTTCCCTCAAATTGGCCATAGAAGGCCCACGTTCCCCCAATATGGATTCTCTGGTCGATGACACGGCGGGACATTCGCGAAGTACATGCTCGATCGTTTCATCTTCTTGTTCACATCCTCTGCAGATGTCACTTTGTCTCATGTTATAGAGGTCCTTACCCGGCAGTGTCCGGTTAGGATTCCTGTAACAAATCGCAGTTTACCCCTGGACATTGCCAGATAGTTCCTCGCCGTCTCTTCGCTGGGATATCTCAAGAGATTTCTGGCCAGCTGACAGCTACTTGTTTCATCCCATAACGTCTTAAATTTTATGTGGGTGTTTTCCTTTATTAATTGAAGTTTCGCTGCAACTGGTAGCGTACTTGAAGGACCAGGCCCAAGGATACTCAGGTTAGCTGCCTTCTTGGCCAGTTTGTCAGCTTCTATATTGCCGTTGCATTGTGAGTGTCCTTTGACCCAGCACAGGCAGATGTTATTCATCTGACATGCTCTCACAAGTGCTTGGTTACATTCCCATGTTGATCCTTTAGTTATTTTATCATTTTTCAGGGCCAGTAGTGATTATCTACTATCTCTGCAGATTCTTATTGTCTTGCCCGTTATTTCTCTGCGAGCAATCTCTTGTGCGGCTATGGTTATACCAGCGAGTTCTGTTTGTACTACGCTGGCATTTTTATCCATAGTCCAGCTGCATCGGAGTCGCAGTTTCCTGGAATATATACCACAGCCTGCTCCATCCTTTTTCTTTGATCCGTCCGTGAAGACATAGTTTACACCTTCAACGCCGGCCTCGTCTTCACCAGTAGTGTGTATGGTGTAAGGTATATCAAAGACAAGCCGAGGCGGAATACCATCTGCACATGCCTGCAAAAGGGGTATCTTTATGACAGCCTCAGTACACAGGCGGCTTCTGGTTTGGCCACAGCTTGCATTTGGTAGTATGCCAACAGATTTAAGGCGAGTCATGGTAGTCAGAGCCACTGTTCATTTATTTGATTAGTTACTATTACAGGGGTGGCGAACCTTTATGTATCAACGTGCCATTTTTCCTAAATAAATGTTTAATGGGGCCATAGGCGTGCCGTCAAGTAATTTTGACTTCGTAATTATTGGGAAAATAATAATACTAAGTACTATCAACTCAAAACTTTTTATTTACTACAAAAAAAAAATATATTTTGCAATGTTTCAGTTATATGCGTAATTCAGATTAAAGTAACATTAGTGCGACTTCTGTTGTTACAGAGTTGATGGCAAATAACTTATATTTGAGTTGTAAGATGTTACTTTTATCAGAATGAATGCCAAACTGGAGTCATCTGTCAAACGGTTTCTAAGCGAGTCTTTAATGTTATTCATCTCTGAAAATAATGACTCGTAGGCATAGGTAGATGAAAATATAGTTAGAATAGCACAGCCAGCTTCTTCAAACAGTTAAATGTGTCTGGTAACGAATTCCATGTTTCAAAAATTTTGTTATTGGCATTTTTACTTATATTAGGTACTTATCAATCTTTCTGTTTCAATAATTAATTCCAAATCTATCCTCGTTTCAATAAATTTTTGAATTCATATTGAACTAGACTGGAAATCAATCAGCTGCATTTAAAATTTTTCAATATTCAACGAATCTAATTGGGACAAGTTCAGTTTATCGAATGAGGTCACATCAGGGTAGGTACATAATAGACTTGAGTTTTTCCGAAAATTCTTTGAACAGAGAAAATCTCGCTGAAAATGAATTAAATGAATTGAAGAATCAATTATAGAAATAAATTCTTTCAGTAATTTTTTCTTCTGGTTTCTCACGTAAAGGCATGGTTTCTCATGTTCTGCCCCGAGCACCGCGCCGCCCACTCCGACCTGTAGGATCACTCGCGTTCGTTCGTAATATAATACTTTATAGTGAACTTTGTGATCGGTGGCGTGCCCAAAATATTGTGTCGCGTGCCATCATTGGCACGCGTGCCATTGGTTCGCCACCCCTGTACTATTATGTCTATAATGTTTCCTGAAGATGGTCTGGTTGCCCATGAGGGTGCTATTATATTGACTTGCTGGTTTGGTTTCTGTGAATATTCATATAATTTAATTGCCGTTGTTTCTAATGTATTTAATTTGGGGAGGGATATTTGGGAGTAGGGTATGTTTTTACGTACTAGTATTGCCGTGCCACCTCCTCTACCCTTTCTGTCTGTTCTTAATGTGTCATAATTTTGGATATTGAAGATATTATGCGGCTTTAATTTTGTTTCACACAAGCAGCATATATCTATTTTGTTAGTTATTAGTGCGTGGTTTAATTCATGTTTTTTATTAATTGCTCCATCGATGTTGAGCTGCATAACTATTAGTTGATTTTTATTTAAAATTGACATTTTGTTTTATTATTTATTTTTATTTGAATATACTCTGTTTTGATTTAATTTAATTGTACTGTTTTAATTTTACTGTTATGATTGTAATTCTTATTGTTAATTTAAGTTTTTATGTTGTTATTTATTTGTTTATTCTAATAGCGACATGAGTGCCTCGGCTATTAGACAGACTTTATCAAATGTTTCTGTTTTGTGTTTAAGTTGATTCATTAAGTTCTTTAATACTGTCCAAATTTTTGTAAGATTTAGTGATTTTATCATTTCTATATCCTTAAGGGGGTTATTGTTTTCATTATCATTGTTTTGATTTTGTGGGGCTTTTTGTTGCTGCTGTGTGTTTGTGAAAGTTTGCCATTTTTCTCTGTTTTCGGTTATTTGCTTTTCTGCCTCTTTTTCTGTTATAGGTACAGAGGTAGTCTTGTCGGTCGTCTGTTTGCAATGGGGGCAGTCTGTCTCTGTTGGGGTTGTGCGTTAGTGTTAGCTCTTTGGGTATGCAGCTGTTTGGCCTTGGTGTAGATGGGGCACCCTCTATAATTCGCCGGATGTTCCCCGCCACATAATGCGCAAGTGCATTTAGTGGGTGTGCAAGTTTGATTGGGGTGGCTTTTAAAGCATCTCACGCATTTATATGAAGTAGTATGAGGAGTGCCCCAGCTTTTGACACCTATGGCATTGGGGTAAGTCTGTCCTCACGTAGTCAGAAATGGTGACTGATAGGTGGCAGATATTGGTGAGTTTATAGTAGGCTTCCGCTGCATACTCGGGCACGGTTATGAGCAATATATTTGAGGGTTGCTTTCTGGCATCTCTACTGATCATAACACGTGCCAGATTAATTAACGGAAGTTCTTTTTGAAGTACTTAAATCGGTTTGTATTTCTTCATTTGTTACGTCTAGGGGTACATATTTGGCTACTAATTTTATTGGTTTTTCTTTTTCAGGGTTGTGAGTAAAAATTCTACGTTATTTTCTCGGAGTTGACTTGCCAAGTGTTTATACTGTTCCATGGTTGTTGGAAAACAGATTAAGGCTGAGTTATTGAATTTTATTTTAATATTTGGAGAGTTGGTATTATTTAAGTATTTAATCATGTGTGTTGTTTTGTGTATATATGTGTATATATGGGGGTGGCCTATTTGGTTGTTTTTTGGCTTGTTTTCTGTGTTCTGTGTTGGTGTGGTTTTTTGTTTTTGTTGTTCCTGTATTAAGGGTGTACTAGTGGAGGGTTGGTTTTTATCTAGTTCAATTATTTCAAAGTTTAATTTTTTAAATTTCCTTTTTTCTTTTTTGGATCTGTGCTTGTATTTCGGGTGAACTATTTGACTTATTTTTGCTATTAGTGGGTTGACTCGTATTTACTATTTGGGGTTGTTCTGTTTGTATTTTAGCGTAGCTACTTGCGTAGCTATTTAGTTCCGGGTTATTCGTGTAGTAAGCGTGTATTTTTGACGTATTTGAGATATCGCTATCTGAGTCCGAGTTAGATTTTAGTGAAAACGGTTCTTTAATATTTATTATTGATGTTGTTTTTGGCTTGAGTTTAAGTTTAATTGTGCTATCGGTTTCTAATTCCTCTTTGTTTTTGTCGAGTTTACGTTTTTTCTTGCCCTTGGGGCTCGGCATGATGTTTATTTCGGTTTTTATCGATGCGCGTTTTTTGTGTGCCCTTTTTTATTTGATTGAAATTATTCGCGTGTTCGTTGATTTAATTTGGATGTAATTAACGTTGGATGCTAGCTGAGACGTATCAGGTGGGTAAGGGTTTTATGTATCGACACTCACCTATTAGTATCTTCAGTATGTTTCAGATATCGCAATCTAGCAGTGCACTACGAGTGAGCGTTGCTGCCCTCACTCGTCGTTCACGGCGTCGAAGGTGATTTCCAGATATACAATTAGTCCTCATGCATATAGATATATACGAAATCGTGGACCTATAATTTTGCCCCATCCCGAAATAATGAAAGGAGTCTGTAATGGGTTTCTAACTGATCCTCACATTGATGAGAAGAAAACTTTTATAACATGCACAAATAATCTTTAAATATTTAAAAGACCAAGACAAATATGTTAGTTTACTAATGGATGAAATTCACATTGATCCATATTCAGATTATAAAGGTGGTAATGTTGTCGGAGCTGCAATAAATAATAACGATTCGTTTATTGACCTACATTTATGATTACTAGCATTTGTTCAAATTTTAAAAAAGTTGTTTATATTGCTCCTGTGTCTAAAAATAATCGCGGATTACTTTTCAGTTTTCTTAAAACAATTAACCATCAAGACTCTAATAATTAGACACATGTAATCTTGACTGTATTTCGAAACAGTTAACAGTTAACCATTTAAATTATTCTTTACCTGTGTTTTTCATAGACTCCGATAGATTTATGCCGTAATATCTTTGTTTAGTTTGATCTTTTTATTGATCTCCAAAACTACATTAAAACGATTTCAGACATACCTACCTAAATAACTACATAAAGCCCGTAATAATATAAGTATCTCGTAGGCCTCCGGATGGTGACGTCACGAGGCAGCACTTTGTCCCATTAGAGGTGTTGTTGTTGACCTACACACCCGGTGCAAGGTATCCCCCTATATGTTAATCTGCTGCGCTCGAGTAAATCCCAAAATCCCCTGTTGGGCTCCTCTACTATAAGGAGGCTATGCATAAACCAGCTTTTATTTAGTTAACATTTGACCCGTACGTGGTGCTCTATTAAATTTGTTGACGCACATGGTGGTAAATTTAAATAAACCTGACTAGTCCCCCAGTAGGTATCTGGTTTTGGAACTGTTTTACAACACCAATTTGTTGAAAAATAAATTGCCACCTCATTTTTAAATAAACTGATAATGTCACAATTTAGGCCAGTCAAAATCGACAATAAATTAACAAAACATGATGTATCTCTGATTTTTTAGTATGTTATTTGGACCCATTAGGGCTATGTATACCCAAGTTTGCAACTCTCAAAAAGTTGTGGAAAAATTTTTACACACCAAAAACCGCGAAATTTTTGGACTTGTTTCAGATTCTGCTCTATATCTCCTAATCCATGCATTTTTCGTCCAAAGATATTCTATACGTTTTTTAAGAGTATTAAATTTGTGACAAATTAAGCCCAACCGAAGCTCTGTAGATCAATTGGTTACCGAATTACGGACTTTGAAAATAGGCCAGTTTTTCCAAAAATAGAAAATTGTTAGACCTTGTTTGGACCGAAATTGCGTCAAAACCATTGATCTTACGAATAGAACTTGTAGAATATAATTTATTGGCAATTTAATTAGCTTTAAATTAAGCGCAGATTGAGGTCTGTAAGCCTCGCAGTCTCGTAAAAACGGTGAAATGTATTTTAATATAAACATAACTTCTCAAAAGTACAGTAACTTAATCATTGAGTCAATCAAATTAGATACATAGGCAAACTCGTCGCCTTGTTTTTGATGGACCTGGGCCGTCACTTTCCTTGGTCTCTTCAATAGGTAGGTCTTCCACTATTGGTGGGTCGCCGTCTTCGTCCCCTATAAGTGGGTACTTTAGTATTGGTGGATCGTCTGGGTTGCCTTGAGGCTCGTCATCGTCGTCCTTTTCAATGATGATAAGGGCAGCGTTCTGGCACGTTTCCCCAGAGCAGGTAGCACACATCACAGAACATCTGCACACATCAGAACACAGAGTCCTGCTTTCAGGCAAGTGCAGCCACCTCTGCACCCCTTCTTGCATTTGCAAGAGAGGAGTTTTAGGAGCTCTGCGGGGGCAGGAGCTTGCCAACTGGTAATGGGGATGAGTCCAGCCGAGGTCAATTCCCAACCCCAGTCGGTGGCATCTTTCTCCACCCCGAACCACTTTTGCACCTGGTGGTATGTGCGGTAGTGGTGATACGACGCAGCCTCTGTGGTTGGGGGCAAACGGGCCAAATTCGCTTTGGCGTTGGCTGCTGTCTTCATAAAAGTACGGAAGCGTACATCGTTGAGGGTGTCCCTCGTTTCGTCTCCTCCATATAGGGCAACTAGGCACTTGTCACTGGCTGCTGCGACTTGTTGGTGTGTGGCATCTGTCTGGAGGAAAACTGTTGCTTGGTTCACTAGGGCTTGATTTTGTCTGAAGTAGCCCCACATTTTCATCTTCCCCTGCCAGAAGATCTGCCCTCTTCTGGTGGTGTCGCACCCAGTAAATGCGTGGATGAAAAGTTCAAATCCAGGTGGTAGCTCCACTTTTCCTTGGTTGAATGAGCTGGTGGAGAATTGGACGCAACCCGCCTCACCTCTGCCACTCTTCTGGAAGTATATGTTTGTTTTAGTGGATCCTAGACCACAGAGGAGCACGAGCAAATCCACATCCGCTCCAAAGATGATGGCATGGTCATTGGAGTTACTTTTTTGCAGAGCAGTCACGACTATATCGCGGTCTGCGTCTTCTTTTGATATTTTTGTCTCAATCCCCTCGAGAGCAAAAGCAGAACAGAGATGCTCAATGAGACGAACCTTGTTTTTATCATTCGAGAGCATCTTCTCTTGGGGGACTGTGATGATGGTCGATGCGTCAAACACAATTTCCGCTGATGCTGCAGAGTAGCGTCGTGATCGCTCTGCAAATTTGGAATTTGGTACTATTTTGGGCGCCATCCTCAGGATACCCGTCGAAGACTACACACACATTTCTCCCAAAGTGGTTAGATATGTAGCTTATGTAGCTTGCTGTGATAGCCCGTACCGAATCATTTCGATGCCACACGACTTTATAGAGGAGGTATCCTCCATCGACGACAGCAAATGTTTTTGCCTGCACACTAACGTTCTCTGTGGCTTGAGTGAAAGCAGAGTAAAAAGCTGATTTTGTGCCTTTACGCATCCTTTCGTCGGAAAATAGGGCCATTGGATATGGAGCGAGCTCATGTGTGAAGTGGGCCTTCAACTGTAGGTCTGACTGTTTCATGATACACATGCGCTGGAAGATGGTGAGTGGCGCGACATCGACTCTCTTCTTGTGGATCTTGATGGTGGTAAGCGTTGCCAAAGAGAGGACTTTTTCTTCTCATAGATAAGAAATCATAGATAAATCAATTTCATAGATAAGAAACTGGATAGTGCGGCGTGAAAGAGGAGAGAGGGTTGGAAGAGGGGCACCAAGCCTACGCACAACAAAAAACCGCTACAATCCTTAAATCCTCAAAAGCAAGAGCGCTTGCCACTCTACCCTTTTTTGCACACATTAGCTTGTTGACTAATAATATTGGTACCTACCAATAATCTATTCAACTTACATACCTCCTATATGATCATAACACGTTTTGCATGTTTATATCTCAATTCATGCAACACAAAAGTGGTTAGGTACATTTATGGAAAAATGCGATTTTACCTTAATGGGTTCTTTGAGATGTTGAGAGAACTACGAGGCTTACAGACCCCGCTCCTTGCACCTGCGCTTAATTTAAAGCTAATTAAATTGCCTACAAATTATATTCTACAAGATCTATTTGTAGGATCAATGGTTTTGACGCAATTTCGGTCCAAACAAGGTCTAACACTTCAATTTTTTTTTGGCCTATTTTCAGTGCCGTAATTCGATAACCAATTGATCTACAGAGCTCCGGTTGGGCTTAATTTGTCACAAATTTAATACTCTTAAAAAACGCATAGAGTACCTTTGGACGAAAAATGCATGGATTAGAAGATATAGAGCAGAATCTGAAATAAAAAATTTTCCACGACTTTTTGAGAGTTGCAAACTTGGGTATACATAGCCCCAATGGGTCCAAATAACATACTAAAAAATCAGAGATACATCATGTTTTGCGAATTTAGCGATTTTTTGTATCGATTTTGACTGGCCTAATTTAGTGAGAATTGGTTTCTATATTTCAAGTTTTATTACAAATTATTGGCCAGTTTTGCTGATAACAAGTAGGCATTAATGTACTGTTTACATCACAAATACACTGCGCAACTTATTTAACGCACAACCAAAAAGTTAACTCAAATTTGACGTCGTGTATTTTCGACAATTTTTGTTCGTTTTGGTCGATTTTTTTTCAAATTGTAGGTTTTTCTCTTAGGAATATCACTGTCTTAGTTGTTTTGGTAAAACGAATGATTTTGATATTATACCAGGTGCTATAAAAAAATTTCTTCCGAAATTTCAAAACGTCCTGTGGGCTATACAAGGTATTGCAAGTTATTGCAATTATAGCCAATTTAAAGCCTCATGTTTTTTCTACATTTTCTTTTTTTTTTATTTGTTTATCTCTGTTACTTCATGAAATACACCGTTTTGAAACACCATATGCTTTTATTCACATGAAATGCATTTATCGGACAACTCAAACAGCTAGCAAGCTATGGAAATCGAAGATTACACGTCACAAACTGACAACTGTGTCATTAGTTTTTTGTTGACAGTCCAGCAATAATTAGTGAATAATGGAACGCCAAACCAGAAATTTAACTCGTGATGAATGTGTTGAAGCAGCTACATTACATGGTGAAGGGGCGGAGTTACAACCGCATAGCTGGAAGGTTGGGAGTGTCTCACACAACTATAGCGAGAGCAATTCAAAGGTACGCGGAAACAGGAGAACATTCCAGACGGGCCGGTCAAGGTAGATCTCGTGTTACCTCTGCTATCCAGGATCGCTTTTTAAGAGTAAATGCTGTAAGACAACGATTTATAACTGCAACACATTTAAGAGCACAACTTCAAGACGCAGGTGGTCCACTCATATGCGTTCAAACTGTACGCCGACGACTGAGGGAGGCAAATTTAAGACCCAGGATTGCTGCTCGAGGACCCGCATTAACAGTAGATCATCGAAGAGCCAGATTGAATTTTGCCAATGAGCATGTTAATTGGATGGAAACAGATTGGGAACGTATTCTTTAGACTGATGATTCAAGGTTCAGTTTGTATAATTGTGACAGACGTAATCGCGTCTACCGAAGACCCGATGAGCGATACAGTCAATGCAATTTTTTGCACACAACTTTATATGGAGGTGGATCCGTCATGGTGTGGGGCGGAATATCTTTGACTGGGCGAACGGACTTGGTAACTGTGAATGGAAATCTCAGTTCTGACAGATACATCACAGACATTCTTGAAGCACATGTTTTGCCTTATGCCCCCTATATAGGACCCAATTTTTTACTTATGCAAGACAATGCGCGTCCCCACACGAGTCTTATCGTGAGAAATTATCTTGAAGAAGTAGGAATTGATCACATAGACTGGCCAGCCCGTAGCCCCGACCTTAACCCCATTGACATGTTTGGGATTTTATCGGTCGGCGGTTACGAAGTGAGGGACGACAACCCCAAAATTTACAAGAATTGGAAGGACGCCTGGTCGAATTATGGAATGGCCTAGATCAGAACCTAATCAGAACTTTGGTTTTAAGTATGAACCAAAGATGTCGGGAGGTCATTCGCGGAAGGGGTGGAAACATCAGATACTAATTCTCTATTTACTTTTGTTTTGTTTCCTGTTATTCGTTGTTTTATTGATTAAAGCAATCCATTTTTCTAGGTATGAGTTTTTGTCCTTTTTAAGACCTTTTTCTCTTCTAAAACACCTTGCATCTCTCAATAAATTATAAGATATCAAGGAAAACAGAACGCAAAATGAGGCATTGAACCAGTATAATGAGTAATAAATAATGAGCACTTGACAAAAAAGAAAGTTAATAAATTTAATAAAAATCACGTCAACTCAAAAATTGGATATTTTATGAAGTAACAGAGATAGACAAATGAATAAAAAAAAGAAAATGTAGAAAAAATATGAGGCTTTAAATTGGCTATAATTGCAATAACTTGCAATACCTTGTATAGCCCACAGGACGTTTTGAAATTTCGGAAAAAAACATAACATTTTTATAGCACCTGGTATAATATCAAAATCATTCGTTTTACCAAAACAACTAAGTCAGTGATATTCCTAAGAGAAAAACCTATAATTTGAAAACAAAATCGACCAAAACGAACAAAAATTGTCGAAAATACATAACGTCAAATTTGAGTTAACTTTTTGGTTGTGCGTTAAATAAGTTGCGCAGTGTATATATTTTTTTACCTTGACTATAGTAACACAACTTTTATTCAAATTAATAATTAAATAAAATTAATCTAATAAATTATTTGTTCACTTAAAATAAGAAGTTCAGTGTCAACCTGTTCAATTTATTAGGGTTCTTAGTTTTGTTTTTAGATTTTTTTGGGGTTTAGTTTTTTATTTTTTTTGGGGGGCATGTAGAAATCATTATGGAATTTACATGTAATTAATGTACTCCAACAAATAATTCACAGAAAAAATAACACACTGTATAAAAATCCGTCTGCTTTTAATAGAACAATAAATCAATTTTGAGTAGACTAAAGACTATAATAGACTATGTGCTATGTAATCACATCGTGATCACAATGACATAACAAACAAAAGTTTGTATCCTTTAAATCCCTCGTATAACAAACTGCACTTGTCTCGTAAGTACTATAATCGTGGATATATTGAGAGATAAAATTACACCGTTATTGTTAATAGTGAAGAGTGGTCGAAAGAGCCTGTTGTGATTGTTTTTTTTGATGCCGAATCAGGTGTATAGTGCCTGCTTTGAAAGTACTAATAGAGATGTCACCACTGGACGAAGAACTCGCACAAGAATTAAGTAAGCTCAGATGCTTTGTTAAATTCCATTAGTCTTCGAAATGTTCAATTAGTTTTGATATGGACTTACTCTTGCAACTTAATGTACCAGCTGTTTTAATTTCTCGGGAGCCTTATCACAAACGCTCGTTCCACAAATATTCAATGGATGGGGTCTTATCTTGACCTCGAGCCACCCGTGATGTTACCGAGTAGGATACTGAGTAACAACACAATTAAGTAGTTTCTTATATACCTATCTGCTGTCATAGCTCCCCTATTCACTATGACCAAGTCCGTCTGGGCTTCCATACTGACGCCACCCCACACCATTACCGAACCGCGTCCATAACTTACTTTAGGCGAAAAACGGTTTTGGAAGTAACGCTCATCAGTTCTACGGTAAATTCTTTAGGCGACGTTACACGGTGTGGGGAGTGCCACGCCTGGATTGAAAACTGTCGCGCCACACGCCGTATAATTGTGCTGGCGTGGCGTGGCGTCGCGTGCTGGGTCCCGTCGATTGGCGGTAAACTTTGCACACTTCAAAGCCGCACAGCGCGCGAAGTGGACTGGCATGCGTATACAGTTACACGGCGCGGAGTCTTCGCCCGTAAATTTTAAAAATTAGTCAAATTCAGTAGATATTTAGCTAAGCAAGTGACAACATGCCGTGGTCAAACGAAGCAATATCAGAATTTTTATGCCTATACGAGCAAGAACCAATAATTTGGAACCCGAAGCACAATGAGCACAAAAATAGAAATGCTGTACATGATTCCTGCATGCGAATCCAACAAAATTTTAGTATTACTAAACCGTATTACCGTTTTCTTTTCTTCTTTTTTATCAGATCATCACTGTACAACAAAATATAGCAAGCTGCTGCACAACCGAGCATCCGTTTTCGACGAACGGACATGTTGAAATGAAAAAGAAGCCACGAGAAACTTGTCAGTCTGCAGGTCGTGTAATCGCGATTGCCAAATTTCCAATTGATGTGTCACTCCGCACGCCACACTCCAGGCGTGGCACTTCCCACGCCGTGTAACGGCGCCTTTTCACGTCCATCCGGTGATCTGAGACATAACCTCGACTCGTCAGTAAATAGCATATTGCTCCATTCTTCATTGCCCCAATATTCGTGTTCCCTAGCATATCTAAGGCGATGGTTTCGTAATAATTGCCCGTAAGGGACCCGTTGCAGGTCTCCTTGCTCGCAGTCCAATGGTTTTTATAAGCGATTATCTCGATCACTAGTAGATGTTTTCGACCACAATTGAGGGGTTCGGCTGTAAAAGATGTTAAGTAGCGATATGTTTGTTCTGAGATATAATGATTTTTTGTTATTTTCAAAAGCATAAAATCAGGGTCGGATTTGATCAAAAAAGTTATTATAGCTATGTATAGACAATAATTGATATAACTCAACTGACATCAGTTTAATACGTGTCAATTTTTTTTCTGTCTGTAGAAAAGGAAAATAAACAAAAAAATGAGAGATAACATGTTTTACTTCAATCTGTCAGATTTACAGTATGAACATAACAAAATCCTGTTAAAAACAGTATATTATTTTAAATATTTTGTACTTAAGTGTATTTTAAGACATTTTGTGTACAAAATGTCATAAACGGATCAAATTATTATGTATTGTCTTCATTTGCTGCAACAAGACTGTAGTAGTAATTATGATAGATGGGAGGTACCCATTTTAGACAAGATAATACATGCTGTAACTTAGTTTCATCTATTGCTAGTTTTGTTTGATATTTTTGTGAAGGGATTTGGATAAAATCAGCATTAGACATGGTTCGGCCCCGTTTTTTTAAAGAAATTTCCTCTGGCTCCTCATTGTAATTTTGATACGCCTTTAAAATGAAGCTATCAGTATAATCAATCTCTAGCTTAACGCAAGAAGTTATTGTAAAATTTTCTCCATTTCTGGTTTTTGTTTTTTGATTAAAAAATTGTCGATATTCTGTAAAATCTATAAAATCTTCAGTTGTCATTCTATATACTGAAAAAGGCTTTTTCTTTTTACATGTCCTCATAATTTTCTCCCATCCCTCTGGATAATATACTGCGGACTGGCGTCGTGCAAATTTTCCGATTAAACCAAAATCTCTATCGCTTGGCATCATAGAGTGACCTGAGAGTAGAAAGACGTGGACGATTTTTTTAAATTTCCCAACTGCTAATAAGTGAAGCCAAAAACCCATAATAGTGTAATTTTTAATCTGCCCACAACAGTTGTCGGAAAAAGCATACAGAGTGTCTCCAGACACATCATCAGTTGAGAAGTATTTCTCCAAGCAACTCGCAATTTCTATAGATCCACGCCTGGCTGTCACTTCATCCCAGTAGAAAAAATGTCCATTATCGTATTCACCTCCACATCTATGAGCGCTAAAGTTGTAACACCATAATTTTTTTTATAGAAGCATGGTCCTGTAGTCAACTTAGGCGTTGGAAGCGCCTGTTGCAAATCAAAGGTGATTACGTGTATACTTGGGTCAGAAGCGGCCTTATTGGTTACCTCTTGCAACAAATCACGAGCAGCCTGAGCTTTTGTAATGTAATTCATGCCTTATTTTTAAAGCTCGTAATTCATCGACCATATTATTTAATTTAGCTTGCTCCATTTCTATTTTATGTGCATCGCACTCAGCACAGGTGTCACTTTTCGGGGTTTTAAATGATATATTATAGTCTTGTTATAATTCGCCTGAATTTGTCGATGGAAACTGGCTCAGCATGATTTTTCATACAGATGTTTTTGTACTCTTCATAAAGTTTAGCATTATTATACTCAATACTCCTATAAAGTCTCCCTAGATTATGTGATCCTGGAATGGTGACTTTCATATTTTGGTAAACTGTCTATGAACTCTCGAACACGTTCAATATCATTTTCTCCATACTTCTTCTTATGGTTTATGTGCTTCCCCCGCCCGTCTTTTGTTGGCATAATTTCAGATTTAACTACCAAGCGTTCAATGCGACCTCTTCCTATGCCATGCACGCTTATGAAGGCATCCTTACAAATTGATTTTGATCCAATAAAATACTGAATGGTCTAAAATACTGAAAAATGTGACACACGCAGGGCGTGTCACATTTTTTGTTTTTCTCTTCACATTGTTTTTTTTCATACACCCTAATAAGTAAGCGTTTGGTATATCATAATTTCCTAAATCCCCAAATTTGGAAAAAACAGTTTCTCTCTCAACTTCATTCACATTTTCAAAACATTTTTTTTACAGTTACATAGATTACCCATATGCCTTTCTTCAATGTCTCGCCCACGCCCTCGGTAACTTTTGTATCGCTTTGAATCTGACATTAAAAAATAACATTAAAACTTACTACTATATACGTTTTGTCAACAATTTTTGCATCTTCAGTAGTTGGCCACAAAAACAATCTGTGTCACAGCTAGGTCGTAATAGCACATTCAAGTAAAACGTGTTAAGTACGAATCAATTTAACGACATTTTCCTGCACAAGTCTTGTTCAGGAAAAAGATGGTATCTACTTCACTTAACATGTTTTACAAGAAATACCTCAGCATGCCGAGTTTTACTAACCTCTAAATTTTCTTCGTTTTCCGAGGGTGAACTTGAATCCTGGTAATTCGGATCAGCATCACTGTCATCGAATTCACTTAAATCGTTGCTGCTGCTTGCTGATTCGCCCATTTTCTGCTTTTTCAAAGACAATTCGCACACCTGTTAACTACCAGTGCGACGCCATTAAGCACTTACCACGTTTTACACGAATATGCTTTAAAATTATTGAAGTTCGTATCACGTATGCGCGGCTTGTCGCGGGATATTTGAATAGATCAACGGATCGCTGGTGCACTTACCGTGTTTTACATGCTGTTATAACAAATTGTGCTCATTTGTCACTTAACATGTTTTACGGCCGAACCGCTCAATTATTTCTTCTTGCGAATACACCAAACTCACGAAACCGTTTTACAGCTCTTTGAACTTTGCATCTTGAAATTTCCAACGCTCACGCTCTGGCCAAATAATATTGTGATCTACCATCCTGCACCAAAGCAACGGCTCTCGCAAAGTCGGTTGCAGAGAGATCCATATTTTTAAACTAATCGTATTTTTTGAACTAATGATAAACGCGCTCAAATGTGACAAATTGTAAACTAACGGTTGTCAGTTTAGTTCTGACAGAAACAATTGTCTGTCATAGCCAGCTGTGCAAAAAAATCATTCCTTGTTCAAATTTCTTATTACCATAGCAATAAATGTAAAATGTAACGTTTTTTTCTAAGACTTGTATCTTTAACAAAAAAAAAGCTATTGTAACAAATAAAAAAAGAAAATGTAAGGAATTGATGTAGCTTGATAACAAAATAAGAAACTATAAGGTGTAACAGGTTGGCCACTCCATATATTGTTTTAAAGTTAGAGTAAAAAGGCACTTTTTGTGTCACCCTGTATAATATGAAGATTTGCCTAGTTTTTTTTTATTTAAATCCTCTATGAGATTCTATATAAATTCAGCTACTAGATGAAAAAAAATTAATCAAATCGGACTTAAATTAAATTAAACTCAATAACTGTATGTAATGTAATACTGAGGGATTTTAATTGATGAGAATTGTTTTCACTGTCTCACGACGCAACTTAGACGCTACCAGCAGTTATTAGTGAACTTTGGATTAATCAAGTCGTTAAGTAATTATAATGTTAATGTTTTCTAGTCGTCTTGATTTTCTAAATTCGGGCAAAGCGTTCCTTTATGATATAGGTACTTGCGCTGCTTTCCATGTTATTAATCACAATGTCCTGTCCTCTAGCCAATGTTCATAAGGAGATTATTCTGCAGTTTCAAGTCGACATACCCAAACGGGATAATGTGGAATTCGAGGAGGCCTTAAATGAAACTGGTAAGATATAATAATATACTAGCTTTGATTATATATACCCTAGATCATCCATCAGCATTACAGTACGTTTATTATGCTTGCCTTCGAATAGGTGGCACTGCCAGCTCTGACTACATTATTTCGATACTCCCGCGGTTCCTTAGAGTACAATCACCCCCGATAACATCAGCGCTGTTGTCAAACTATGATGCAGAAAACATACTGTTCTATCTTCGTCTCCACGAAACTTGCAAAGGTCAATTGGAAGGAGATACGAAAGATTAGAATCTACTAATATAACAACAAAGGGCGCCACTGGCGTTACGCTACGCCGGAGAGGAGAGCAATGAGACAGAAACAGGTGAAGTAGGTTCGAGAATCTTGTGGATATGTAGAATGTTCCCAGGCAAGTACAATGCAATAACACTCACCTCTGTCAGCTCTTTAGCTCACCAAAACTTACAGGATCCACTCACTTTATTTACTGACCTAAACTCCAACACATAGGTACAGCAATTCTATTAAACGGCAGTCAGGTTCTCACTAGTCCAAGACTTAGTTAAATAGCTCTTAGACATTGAAAGAGAATACAATAAAAATAAACCAAATATAGTTAATTAACTGAAAGGAACTGCAACTCAGCTGACATGAGAAAGTCAATCATTATTTTCTTCTGATATTTTTTTGACAACTATCAAAGTCTGAAAAATTAATATAAAAAAAAATGAACAACCATGAACAAGGCGAGTGCACCTCTCGCAAATCAGCTAATGCCGATTACAGCCTAACGTCCAAAGCCAAAATATAACTGAATGCAAACGAACCAATTATGTTGCATGAATAGGATGTCGAAATATATAATATGTAATACAAATACATAATACAACAATACCTACCTAGTTGGCACGCGCTTATTAGATTGTTTTGACCGCAAATTATTGATCTTGACCCACTGTGGCAACGGTTAGGTACTATTTTTTAAGTTAATCTCATTACCAAATCGTAAATGGATACAAATTTGAAAATTTTCACTTACTAGTTGCACCTACCAGCTTCTTATATTAGCTGAGAAATAAAAAAATTATATATTCGATAATTTTTCCAAACATACACTGAAATTATTTCCATTATTTCTAACTTTTGAAGTACACTAGTACGTAGAATTCCTTCAATCAACGACTGTACGTATTTATAATATATTTCTTCATGATAACATGAACAACATGAACATGAATAACATGATAACAATAGAAAGTCATGCTCAAAGAATCCTAGAAAGACTATCAAAAGATTGCGCGAAAAAGACTGTTTTTATTTAAAAGCAGATAAAGGTAATAAGGTTGTTATTTTAGATAAAGAGGACTATTATGAACGGGTAAACAACCTAATTAGTAATGGTCCTTATAAAGAACTTACTAGAAACCCTTTACCAAGTATGACCACTGAAATAAAAAATGTCCTCAAATCATGTAACAACCTTATTACTCCACCTGTTAAGAATGGGTTACGTGTGTCTAACCCTACTGTACCTAGATTGTATTGTCTACCAAAAATTCATAAGCCAGGGAAGTCGGTGCGTCCAATAGTATCGTCTATTGGATCTCCGACTTACCACTTATCAAAATGGTTGACTAAGGAATTTGAAAGTTTGCCCATTGCACAGCCTAGTTTTTTAGTTAAAAATTCGAATGATTTCATTGATAAGGTCAAGAATATTCAATTGCAAGAGGGTGAAATTTTGATTTCCTTTGTCGCTTGTTCATTATTTCCTAGTGTACCAATTCCACAGACCTTGGACTATCTTGAGGATTTACTCGAATTAAACAACTATAGAAGAGAAGTAATAGAAGAATATATAAACCTTACAAAACTTTGTATGAGACAAAATTGCTTCCGTTTCAATGACAAGTTTTATGAACAACATGAAGGAACCGCAATGGGTAACTGTTTATCGCCTTTCATTGCTAATGTCTTCATGAGTCGTTTTGAAACTGAAGCAAAAGAAGAAATCGAGTATTTTCCTAGGATTTGGCTTAGGTATGTGGATGACATTTTTGCCGTGTTTGACACTAATATTGCGGATGTAGAAAACTTCATTTCCAAATTAAATAGTAGTTTCACTTCTGTAAAGTTTACATATGAACTAGGAAATAATGGAAAACTTTCATTTTTAGATGTATTAGTAATTAAAAATAGTGATAATAGGTTAGAATTTGATATATATAGAAAAGATACCAGTACGATCAGATATATCCCTAATGACTCTCACCACTGCTATCAACATAAAATGGCAAGTTTCAATTTTCTTGTCCATCGTTTACTAAGTTTCCCTCTCAGTAAGGAGAGATTTGAAAAAGAAAAAGTATTAATTAAAGATATAGCTGTGAGTAATGGTTATCCTAGAGATATAGTTGAAAAACTAATTAGGAAGCGTAAATTCAAGGACACACTTCGTAATTCTACGACCTTTCAAAAGGATATAGAGGCTCCAAAATATGTATCCATCCCGTACGAACCCCGGTTTACTCGTGGTTTGAGTAAGGTTTTCAAAAACGTGGGTATAACAGCGATTCATTCGTCGAGCAACAAATTACAACAACTTTTAGACAATCCAAAGGATAAAATTGTTCCAAATGAAAGGTCTGTTCCAAATGAAAGAACATATGGCTCATCTAAAATATGGAAGAACAGATAAGTCTAGTGTTGCACAACATGCTTTTGACAACAATCATAGAATAGATATTAGTAATTTAAGATTAGTTAGAAATGTGACCAATAATAGACAGTTGGATGCATTTGAGAGCATATAAATTGTAAAATGTAATAGTAGTATGAATAGCGACAAGGGACCTATACCGTATAGCCCGCTTTACGCGTTGCTTAGCAACCGATTATTGAACCGTGATTAGTCACGCGTAAATTTCACGGTGATATCATACCGTAGCCCGCTTTACGCGTTGCTTAGCAACCCACCATTGAAGCGTGATTAGTCACGCGTAAATTTCACGGTGATATCATTAGTGACGTCACCATGAAAATAGTATAAATATGGTAGATTTTGTAGTTTAAGATTAGTTTTAATCGTCTCCGGATGATGCCAACTTGGTTGGCGAAACGCGCGTCGAGCGAAGTGAAAGTGTTTTGGTGTTTGTGGAAACTACTCCAAGTTCTATAAAATTTTAGACTGTTAAATGCTCCGAATCTGGTATCAACGTTTCCAGTAATATTGTCGATTACCTCCAAAAATAACCTCCTGTAGCAAGCTTCTTCGTCTCCCATGATATTAGTACGATTTTTTTTCTTTGGGTTTGAAATTCCAATCCTAATTGTTGAAATTTAGTCCACACAGAAGCAAATTGTTCCCTTTTAAATATAACAGTAGATTTAAATTCTTGGATTTTTCTTATACAAAAATTTATATCGCTGGATTTGTTTTGCAGAATGGCAAACAAGTTGTCACAAAAGGGGAATATTTCTGAGAAAACTATCAGTAAATAATTGAAATTAGGATCATTTTTTAATATATCTGGGTATCCTCTAGAACAAATTACTGTCTCGTGATCCCACTCTGTTTGATCTTCTAAGACTTTCAAAAAAATCAATAAGTGGTTGCCGATATTCGAACACAGTTTGCACCAATCTTCCATTGTAATTCCATATGACGGCAATTACTCTTTTTAATCTTTTATGAACTTCGGCATCCAATGCACCAGTTCGCTTTGATGATTTTGAGAAAAATCCAGCGAGAAAGTGGAAAAAAACACCTTGCATTCTTTTATACAGCTAACAGATTTTTGCAACACCAGGTTCTATGGGCCATACAATGTACGAAAAGAGCACTTGGATATGTTTCCCCTTACTTTAGCCTGCAATCCACCCAATTCACCTGCCATCACTGCAGCCCCGTCGCAACTTTGTGCCACTAATTTTGGACCACATCTAAGATCGTCGACCAGGGTTTGCACGATGTTATACAGAGCAAGTGCCGTCCTTTCCATCGTAATATTTACAAAACCTAAGAAGCGTTCTTTAATTTCTCCACTTTTTGTGACATAACGCACAACTTTCGACAATTAACTAATTACTACATTAAAATGTGCCTTATTTGCTACATCAGTTGTTTCCTTTAATATGATAGCAATGAAGGAAGATTCATCTATCTCACGTTTTATTTTTCTTAACGTTATCTCTCCTATACAAGAAATTAAGTCATTCTGAATTAAATTAGAAGTACCTTTAAATACAGTGGAACTCTCTAAATGACTGCTTAATGTTTCGTCATGTTGCCAGAAAATTCACTTAGTCTACGTAATTTCCCTTATTTTCGGAACCTGCAGATTCATTATGGCCCCGAAAACCAAGTTCATGTTCACCCAGAAAACAAACAATGTCTATTAGCCGTCTAAGTATTTTACGATTTTTTCGTACCTGCTGATTATGTTGCTCGTGATTAATTCTTAACTGATTGTCCACAGAATGTTCAATTCGATACCGGCCGAAGTTTTTTTCTTTAATTAAACATTGAAGATGCGTCAAAGTAACCGAGTAAATTACTAAAAAGACAGTAATTTATGCAGATTATTTAAGTTGCAGAATTCAATTTTGTTCCACAAATTTGTCTCGTTTGAAAATAAAAGACAAGGCCAGCAAAACAAAAGTGCCTTAGTGTCACAACCCGTAAGCCATTTAGATTTTTCATAATTTTCCACTTGCAAATGTTGTAAACATGATTTAGTTTGACCATAGTTATCTTATCGGATTTGCAGGTGTAATTAAATACAGGTAGGAATATTAGTTCTCTGTGTAGTTGTTACCTGTAAATCCATTCAGTATGTTGTTTAGCCTACTTTTGGCTAGGGTCGCTGCTCTAGGTGCCTGCATTGCAGGACGCTGCTTGTCAAAGACTTTACTTAGTAATGTCTGATGAGTAGTAGGAACTGACCGCTAGAGGGGTCTGGTATCCCTCACTTGCACACTACTGCTTAGTCTGCTTAGTCTGCTTGACTGTTTTGATAGTTTTGGTCACTCATTAATTCCTCTACCTACGGTGTACTGATGAGAGCCAAAACAGCTCGAAACTAGTCTACACCTGGTGGAGGTATTGGTGAATGGTGAATGACCATAGCTATCTTATCGGATTTGCAGGTGTAATTCAATACAGGTAGGAATATTAGTTCTCTGTGTAGTTGTTACCTGTAAATCCATTCAATACTATTACATGTTGTTTGCTATTAACGCTATGTTATTGCTATTAATGGACATCGTTGAAATAAGAATGTAATATTTGAAGGAGAAGCCGAAATAACTAGGTAATAACAGAACACACATACCTACAGTGTATAATAATTATAGAATACTATAATAAATATGAGGGGGTACATATGTATCTCAGGTATACGACACATTCAGCGTATTGTAACGATGAGAGACCCGTTTACTACATTGTTATTATACATAGTTTACAGGGTTGGGAAAAAAATGTTTTTTTTGAAAAAAACAAAAAAACAGTTTTTTTTAATTTAAAACAGTTTTTATTGTTTTAAAACATTATTGTTTTTCTTGAAAAAAAAAACAGTGTTTTAAAACAAATAAAACGTTTTAAGCATTGTTTTAAAACTGACTAGTAAAAATTCAGCAGTAAGAATTATTATTGTTATTACGGCTCTTTACTATGGATGTTAATATTCTTCAACCACATAATTCATAATATGCGATGTGATAAATTTTACCTAAGTAGGTAATAAAAAAAGACTGGTTATTTGTGAGCATTTGCGAGCCGAGCGGCGGCCGTCAAAAGAACTTTTTGTAAGAATACAAACACCCCCTTAGGATAAGCTGCACGCGTAGACCTTTGTTCTTTTTTATTAGCAACAAGCAGGTAGCTGAAGTGCGTACATGTAGATAACTTCGTAAATTTTGCGTTATAAATATATCAGTGAATAATCAGCCTTCTTCCAGCACGGTTTACTTTTTGACTGTTATTTGTATTCAAAATTTGGGATTATGAGTAGTCAGGGGCGAAAAAAAGATCCTATTTGGATAAATTACAATCAAATAAAGGTGAATACTGATCGCACAGATTCGGCGGGCCGGCCTAAAGCTGTAGCTAAGGCCGAATGTAAAAAGTGTAAAAAACAATTACCTATATTAGTAGCAAGGATGAAAAAACACCATGAAAAGTGCGTGTGTGCAGATAATTCGCTGCGAGAAAACAACGATCAGGAGCAGATGGAAATAACTATAACTAATTCCGGAAGTTCCGATTCCGATGGAGAGGATCATAGCATGCAGGAATTGCCTGATTGTGGAGGTGCAAGTAAGTAAAATGTATAAAAACACGAAATTAAAATAGCTATCAAATTGTTTTAATTAGGTACATCACAAAGTGGTAGTGTCACACATCCGAGCACACATTCTTATCCTAAAACTAAATCAACCAAATCTAAATCGTCTTCACTAAAATCGAATGTTGAAAATAGTCATCGCAGCCTTGATAGCTTTCTTGTAAGAACAACCCCCCAGGAAGTAAAAAAAATTGTTCTTCAAGTAGCGACGTACTTTTTTGCCACAAACACGCCATTTAATCACGTTGAACACCCGCAATTCAAAAAACTCTGCGCACAACTACGTCCAGGCTATACTCCACCCACGAGAAAAAGGTTAAGTACGCAACTTCTTGAAGAAGTATTTGAACTTACTTTATCGGAAGCCAAAGCGGAATTGAACGGAAAAGACGTATGCATATCTTTAGACGGCTGGTCAAATGTGCACAGGGAGCCAGTCGTTTGCACGGTAGTAACAAATGTGCAAAGTGGTAAAGTTTATCTAATCGACACCATAAATACAGAAGATAACAGCCATGACTTTGAATATCTAAAAAAACTGTCGATTGAATCGATTAAAAAATGTAAGGATTTCAAATGCAACGTGAGAAGTTTTGTGACCGATAACGCAGCAAATATGAAAAAAATGCGAAGAAACCTGGCAGAGTCAGACGAATTACTTAATAATGATATTCTTACATACGGATGTTCCTCACATATCTTCAATTTACTTGCCCACCATATCGAAATACCTGGGATTGCAGACCACATCAAAAAAATTGTCAAATATTTCAGAAATACACATATTCCAGCCGCGAAATATAGGCAAGCTGGTGGTACAATGTTGGTACTTCCATCAGATGTGCGCTGGAATACTTTGGCAGATTGTCTGGAGTCCTACTTATCAAATTGGCACATTTTAAACAAAATATGCACTGAAAATAGATTAACGTTTGATAAGGCAATCATCGCAAAAGTTGAAGACCTTAATATGAAAATGAATGCTCAAGACTATTTAGCAAAATTAAAAGTTATTGCAGTAGCTCTAGACAAATGTCAAAGTAATACTTGTACAATTTCCGATGCAACTGATATCTGGAAAGATGTGCTTGAATATTTTGAGAACGAAGCAACACCTGCGGGTGCAAGCAGTCAAAAAGAACTGAATTCTGTTAAAGCTCGCTACAATATGGCAATGACGGACTCTCATTTTTTAGCCTACTTATTAGACCCCGAATATAGAGGTACAAAATTGAGCGATGAAGAGGTCCATAAAGCTCTGCAATTTGTTTCTGATTATCACCCGCAAGTTATGCCAGAAATTTTATCTTTTCGGGCAAAAGCCCCACCGTTCAAAGAATATCTATTTGATGAGAACACGGTGAAAAATATCAGTTCCTTAACATGGTGGAAATCACAGAAGCAATTTATATCAGCAGAATTATCAAGTTTGACAAATCAGCTGTTTTCTACTGTGGCTTCATCAGCAGAAGTGGAAAGATTATTTTCTACGTTTGGAATAGTTCATTCCAAATTAAGGAACAGATTGGGATTGGAAAAATGTTCTAAACTGGTGGCAGTATTTCAGCACTTTAATAGAAATGAATAATAGAAAATTTATGTTACCAACCTACTTTTACTTTTAGTTTTTTTTTGTCTTATATAAACTTTATATCGTTTTTCGTTGAGAAATATAAATTCTGAGTAAAAATTCTCTGCTGGGTTTACTTATTAAAATATTTTTTTGTTTTAAAACTGCACTGAAAAAAACAGTGTTTTAAACAAATGTTTTAAAACAGTGTTTTAAAACGCATGTGTTTTTTTTTAAATGTTTTAAACATGTTTTAAAACACTGTTTTAAAATGTTTGTTTTAAAACAACCCAACCCTGATAGTTTATACCTACACATACCTATAATAATAAGTATGTGTAAAAAAATTGTATATAAATTACGGATGAGAACATAGTCTAAGAAGATCTTCTCATATTATGGATGAGAACTACTTTGTAAGGCCGATTCAAGTTTTTGGTACAACAGCTGTCAGTTTTTGTAAGAACACGTGTGGTCTTAGTGATCTCATCTCGTACTTCAGTCTTTGTTTGAATTTCTATCGTAAACGTCATTTTATTATCGATCACTATACTTAAAATATTCCAAGTATTATTAAGTAACGTTGCTCTTTTTAAAAAATTATAAAAAAATCTATGTGTCCTGAACCGCAGCCAATCTTTGAAGAAGGTTGTACAGTAAGGCAAGAGGGTTTGAGAAAAATTCTACCAGTCGACAAGTAAAGGGGTAATAAGTTTCGATTATGGCCAGCACGCTTGACGGAAAAGGATTTTCATTTTATGTTAAAAAAAATATATATACCTTTATCACCTAAAATAGTATCATATTGCTAATGTAGTATAAAAACGATGATTACCACGTGAAAATATATGCAAATACCTACATTTTTAAACTCGAATTTCTTGGAAACTATTTAATCTATTGTGAGGAGTGGTGAGGTCGGATTAACTTAAAATTTGAACTGAGAGTTCCTTAAACATTGACAATAAAAGGGTTCCAGTTTGGTTTCTTAATTCCCAATACAACTGGACATAGCAATTTTTATGACGAACTTCCCTTAAAAATGTCCAAAATACCCCAAAATGGCGAAAAAAAAGAGGTTGCGGTCAATTTAGGAGGTAGAAATTTTAGACTTTTGTTTTATACACCACAACAAACATTTTCCGTGGGATCGCATTAAATCATAAAAATTGACCGCTATCACTTATTTTTTGGTTTCACATACTCTACTATTAGACAAATGTAGTAAGGGTTAAATATTAAGGACTAACAACAAATAGTATATTGTCAGTCTGTCGAGAACTGTTGTTATAACGACGTTTCGATAAGACTTCGCCAGTTCGGAATGGCTCGACATGTAAAGAAAACTTTCGAAACCAAAGATATGATGTTACCTAATATATCTCAAAACTAGAATTGGTCACTAATTTCGCCATAAGCGTTGCGCGCCTCTTTATAATTTCTTCACTCAACGTTAACATTTTGTACCAAAATCCATGTTTTTATCCTTATTTGGGATATACGCAATTTATGCTTATTATTACATTTTGACTATTAGTACATACATTTGTTACGTTTCTAATTAATCTTAAGTTACTAACATATTTCAAAAACGTGATGGACGATGGGAGGATGATTTCCTGACGGAGCAGAACGATCGGAAAAATATAAGAACGGGCTGGTAAGTAGCATTACAACTAGAACAGGACGGTGGCAGTGACTAGAGAGCATTTGGAACGAACGGAAAATAATGGACTGTGGACAAATTGCTTGGTAATTATCATAAGGAAAGAAAAGACGAGGTCGAGCGAGATGAAGCGATGATTGAGTAGGATTTAGAACAGAAGAATATAATCAACTGGAAATAAAAAGTTAAGGATAGAAAACTATCGAGAAAAATTAAGGCTGTGGGTACATAAAAGCGATTATAATAGCCGATTATTGCTCAATATGTATGTAATATAAAAATATGTTTCCTTTAAACCATGTATAAATCATTTCAATCAATCCAATTCACTCAATTTGATTTATTCAATTCAGTTCAAATCAGTTCACTCATTATTTAACGTCAAATTACTCTAAAAGTTTCAATAATACCGAAAAGCTACACTAATTACACTACACTACACTAACTATTTATTCGTATTTGAAGTAGGAAACAATAAAATGTATAGGGTCTGCAAAAATAATCATTGGCATATAAATTATTAGTGAAAGAAGGTTAACCATCAAAAGCCAGTATAGTTTTTCAATTTAAACTTATGAAGTCTGGGCATCAGCAGCGATGACGGTTCCTGGAATTGCCAACTAACCCTAATCCATTGTTTTAGGCTTCGGCAAGTACAGCATCTTCCTGATCCTAGTGTGCGGCCTGGTATTATTCGCAGTGAACTGCGAAGCATATGGAATAGGCTACGTGATACCAGCATCCGAATGCGAGCTAAGCCTGGACAATTACAAGAAAGGAATCCTCACCTCGGTCAATTTACTTGGCATAATGGGCACATGCGCTATATGGGGCTACATCTCGGATATTAAAGGGAGGCGGCAGCTGTTGATAGTTAATTTGATTCTAGCGTTTCTGTCTGGTATTATGGCTGCAATAACTCCTTCGTTTTGGGGGTTTTGCTTGCTAAGGCTCATCAATGGGATATGGTAAGTTAATTGGAAATCAGGAATCAAATCAAGTTTTGCAAAAAATACGGACTAAGTAATGGTTATAAAAAAGGGCTTCCAGATCCTTCTCTAGATGGGGCTCGTTACTCTTATAAGAGTTTTAACTAAATTATGGATTCTTTTTAGACTATCAACGTTTATATGTAGTGTTTAGTCTTAGCTAGACTCTTCGCTCAACTTTGAGGATATAGCACATGGTCCAGTCGGGATGTACCATAGACTTATTAAAACGGAGAGACCCAACGGTTCATTCATAAACCGCTGGAAGAGCCGATCTATTATTGTTCTAAAAACTGCAATGAGTGCGAGAGAGAAAATGGAAGACAGCTGCTGAGGTGGTGTCCTTTCGGCAACGCCGCTTCGTGTGATAAAAGCCCATCCAGTGGCGTGTCTACTTATCTTTAATGAATGAGTTAGGGTAAACTACATAGTTACATAAAAAAATACTGAATACCCTGTATCTGAACGTTGCAATAAATCAAATGAAAATAGAAAACATTCAGAGCGTAGTTTAATTCGTGTACATTAAGATAATAGTTAGTAACTGCAATAAAACTTTGTCATGTGTTTTGTAGAAATTTATTTATAATTTTAATGCAAACAGTACAGGTATTTGACGTATTTGCTAGTTAGTGGACGGTTTAATATTAGTTATTGGAAACATTGTAAATAATTTAAATTCTATAAAAAAAGACACTTTAATAGGTGTCTGACCACTTAGTAAAAATTTTTCTTGCGTGTTTGTTGAAACAACTCATAAAGTCTGTCTATTTATTCTTTCTCTTCCTCCTCGTATTAAGTCTTTTCATCGTCAAATTTACATTGTTCATTTTCAATGTCGCTGTCTTCATTCTCTGAAATCTCATCATTTTCTGTATTGTAGCATATGTGACATAGACATGTCATCACCTTCTTCTGGAATATGAACATGGTGTTTAGGGGGAACACAACATTTGTGTCAAAATTGCTTACATCTGTCATATGATAAAATGACATCATATATTTAAGAATTTTAATCATACATTCAAATTAAGTTATTATAAAGTAAAACTATTACTCGACCTATTATAAATGCAACAATCCTAATAATATGAGTGCTGTATTTAAACTAAGAAATGGAAAAACGTCTAGATTTTTCATTAGGATAATATAAGAAAATACTAAACTAAAATAAAATCACAACATACTTTTGGGATCTACAAAATTCTTAAATGTATAATATATGATACATTATAAAGTATAAAGTTAACATGAACTACTATAAAATAAAAGCTATACTACTATAAATAAAAGCAACATTTTTTTTGAAATTCTATAGACTGAACATATCAAAGAGTTCTATAAAAAAAATCAAGTTTCTAAAATTTACAAACCTCATGTCCTATATACAAACAACACAGTAAATCAAACTTTGTTAATCAAACCTACTATAATTATTGAAACTATTAATTCCTAAATAATACGAATTTTGCATTCAAACGTCTTATTCTATTTCGCCTATTGTTTTCTATTTTTTTTGTTTCATAATAAATACGTATTTTAAAAAATGTTTTCAATTCCAACTTGACCAATTGAATATGGTCATTCAGTAGTTCATCAACATACATAGATGGAGATGAAAATGGTATTCTGCATCACCAGAGAATAAAAATAATTTTAAATAAATATCGCACATTGATTATGTACCATATAAATTACATAATAAAAAATAATGAAATAATTATTGATTAATTATTGCAGCTATATAAAAAGTTTATTTTTAGTTTCAACGCCGCCCCTGGCCAAGCCAAGCCGTTAAAACTTGTAGGTAACCTTACAAATACTTACATTATTTACCGATGAAAAGTAACATTTTCCGGACTTAAATGATCCACCCTTTTACAAACTATACAAGAATGCACCATAGTTACACACTTATTGTTCACCTGAATCGCAATAAATACAAAGATTCGTAGAATACACAAAAGAAAACACAAGTACAAGCTGTGGCGTTGCAGCAACCTCGCAAATTTGTTTCCATTGATTAATAGACATTGTCGTAAAACTCGAGTAAAATTCATCGAACGATGTTGCCGGTGTTGAAATTTATATCTCAAGGCACAGTACGTTTTCGGTTGTCTAACATCGCAAAAATTCCCCTCAGCTTTTTTCCATTTGTAGCCGTTGGATGCATCATTGGTAGTCTAAGTTCAGAATGGCGACCAGATTCTCCTATGGCATCGACCGGCGCCATCTTAATGAAAGAGAATGGAAGGTATTGTTTAAGCTCAACCGAAAGCTTTTGGCACATGTCATTGCTGTTAATGAAGAGGGATACTGCAATACCGTTAATTCATCGAAATTAATACGAAATAGTTTATTTTATACTTATCCAGAGTGTTACAGCCGACTTCGCCTTCTTACTTTGACGCGAAGGGGAAATCGGTCATAAATCTTAATACAAGCATACAACGCTATTTCCTATTGATATCGACACATTAACGATGTTACAGTCTCTGCCTTCATTAACCGCAATTATAATACGTCAAAAGGTTTCGGTTGGGCGTTGGATAAACAATACCGTTGTCTACTCTCTCTGGTAATTTATGACCGCCTTCGCCTTCTTATTTTGATGCTAGTTTGTTAACTAAGTAATGCGTAAGCCATATGTTGGTTTCATTTCTAAGTGCGTTTTATTTCTACATTACCATACTGACGTGATTGACATAGGTATAGGCAGATAAGTAAGGGCATACCTCCGCCAAGAGAAATGGATCGTTTTACACTTAAACAACGCCTGGAAATATTGAAAAATAATTTCCAAAGTGAGTGCTATGTTGCAGAGACTGTGCGAAAGTTGAGATGAACATTTAGTCGAAAATAAATCCCTTAATTTAATTTATCTCGAAATTAAGCCCATAAGTCAACCTAACAGTATAAGAAAGGTGATGATGTTGCCTGATGATATTTGTCTCAAATTGGCCATGGAACGCAAACGCTTCCCCAAAATGGATTATCTGGTTGATGCCTCGATGTCTCGTATTTTTGTTCATATTTTCTACAAGTGAGTGTGTCACTTTGAATAATAATGTGGAGGTGTTCCCTTAACCGACAGGGTCCAGTTAGGATTCCTATTGTGAATCGTAGGTCTCCTTTAGACATGATATTACTAGATACTTCTTCGTCTTCGCTGTCTCCTATTGTGAATCGTAGGTTTCCTCTAGACGTGATATTGCTAGATACTTCTTCGTCTTCGCTGTCTCTTGGATAGGATGTCTCAAGAGATTTCTAGTCAGCCCGCAGCTACTTGTTTCATCTTATACCTTCTTAAATTTCTTATCGTTGTCTCCCTTGATCATTTGTAATATGCAACGCGGTAATTGTACAGGAAGGACCAGGCCAATATTATGGGCCTTCTCGGCCAATTTGGATCAGCTTCCTTAGATTAGATTTAGATTGGCGGGGGCTCTGCCCTTATGACGTATAGGCCTCACTATGGGCCCGTCACGTCCCGCCTTTCGAGAGCTATATTAGTCCAGTTCACTTAATGAAGCCAACTAGACGGAGAGGACATAGCTCTCTAAGGTCCCTGGGTATCAGCATCGGTTGTCCCACGTGTCGCTTGCATGTATGCAGGAAAGCGGGGCAATTCATCAGAACATACCCCGGTGTTTTCTCATCTTCCAAGCATCCCCTACACTCAGGGTCTTCCACAAGACCCATTATGTAAAGGTGTCAGTCACCGGTCAGTAAGCCAGTCACTGTTCTTAAATTACATCTGCTTAGTTCCAGCAGGTGTCTAGTCGGGACCAGATATGTTCTTTAGCCTGCCTCATGCCTGGGGCAGTTGTCCAACAATGTTGAAACATTTCTTGGACTAAAGTCTTCATTGAGAGAACCTTGTGCTGTGCTTCTGGAAATCCCTACGAAGGGTTCAGGCCCAATAGGTGTCTCAAAAGTGCCTAATTTGGCCAACTGATCAGCTCTACTGTCGGAGCATATATTGAATCTACCAGTTCTTTGTGGGCCGGCTAGCAGCTCCAGCCCACAAGATAGAATCGCAAACACCTCGGCCTGGAAGACAGTGCATGTTCTCCCAGGGCAAAGTATTTCCTTATTTGATCAAGTCGGAAAAGACTCCGGCGCCCGACGTTCCATCTGCCCTAGATCCATCCGTATACCAGTTGGTCCCGTTGCGGACTACTGTCGGGGCGTTCTCTTTCCCCCACTTACAGTATAAGCTAAGCTTTCTTTGGGTTTATTCTTAGGGCAGCTATTTGGCACCAGTTTTCAACTATTCGTATGGCCCTAGCCATAGGGCCACGTAGTTTGTCCCTGGTTCCGCTGCATAGAATTACCAAATCATCAGCATATGCCTGCGCATACAGACCAGCGTCATTTAATTTCCACAGTAGGCTGTCCACTATAAGGCTCCACAATAGAGGGGAGAGAACCGCCTGAGGGCAGCCCTGACTAGCAGCCACTGTGTGTTTATGACCATGCATTTCTGCTTGGATGCTCCTTTGCGAAAGCATGAATCAGATCCAACCTGATAGGGAAGGCTCCACATCCTAGCTGAGCTAAGGAGCGACAAATGACATCAAAGGGGGTGTTGTCGAACGCTCCCTCTATGTCTAGGAAAGCACTAAGTGACTCTCGTTTATTTTCGAGTGTCCCTGCTATCTTGCGAAAAAGGTGGTGTAAAGCTGTTTCAGTCGATTTGCCATTCTGATAAGCGTACTGATGGGCGTGAAGAGGCCGTATTAAAATGTTGTTCCTCCTTTAAGTATCGGTCAATAAGCCTTTCTAGTGTCCTTAATAGAAAACTGGTAAGACTGATTGGCCTAAATGACTTTGGGTCGGTATAGTCCGATCGTCCCCTTTTTGGGATAAACACTACTTTCACTTCCCTCCATAACGAGGGAACGTAGCTCCGCGCCAAGCAGGATCTGAATGTCCTGACGAGGAACAGCGCTAGCGTCCTTAATCCATGTTGTAGTAGGGCCTGGTAAATTCCGTCCCTATCGGGCGATTTGAAAGGGGGAAAGGTCTTGACAGACCAGATTACTCTCTCAAACGTTACTACTCTTTTGGCAGTGTCATAATCCATTGGTCCTGGCCTGCGCTCGGTATCTAAGCGATCATCACCCTGCCGCGAGTCCGGGAAATGCGTCCGGAGCAAGAGTTCCATCGTTTCCCCTGCAGTTGAGGTGAACCCACCACCCACCATTAGCTTCCTTATGGCCGGTTCACAGATTGTATTGTAACCACTGGGGTTTTTACCAGATTGACCGATGTTAAAATGAAAGGGAGCGTCGGGGTTTGCAAAAATATGTATACATACAAAAATATATACACACATGATCTCATAGTCCTGGGTTCGTCGCGTATGCTTTAAAGTTAGAAGGGGAAATCTTAATATTGATACATGGAGATTTAGCTTACCTCATATGCTCTCATGGTGTCGATGTTAATCCTGTATGGCTAAAACCTCACATCATCACTAAGATTCACGAACTAACTTTGTAGGATAATATTGATTTTCGTTGGTCAAGAGATTAATTCAAATAACTTCAAACCAAGATATATATTTAATGTTTAACAGAATAAATTGCGCTGACAATAAAACATTTACACTAAACAAACTATAAATTTGGACACTTAACCAGATGCGTCGCGCAAATAATGAACCCTATCCATATGAAAACAAAGCTAGGGTTAAGTAGACCTGACTCTAATAGAACAATTTTGAGTGACCTTCCGCTTATTAAACTATTTGACTTTAAACCCGAATTTACTATCTGAAAACCTGCCGGAAACTGCATAATTTTGGCTAAGATTGTTGCTCCAGTCCTCGCTGGGCGGGACCAAAGTCGATCTTTCATCCCCTTTAAGTAATACCACTTACCGGGGGTGAAATCTCAACCAATCCTACGGGACCTACTTTACCCCTTACATGATCTCAGGAAACTATTCCCGTACGCTAACGACATCTAGTTGCAAAATAGAAATTAAACATTTTACATGACATTTGGATGATTAATGATAAAATACTTATATGGGGTAGCCCATTGTACACATAAAGAGAAAACCCCATGAAAACTCTTCTTGGGCTTTGATAATTCATTTTCCAAAACAATACAATTATGGCATTTCTGAGATACTCTTTCTGCATTAATTAGTTAGCTGTTTGGCCATTTTTCCCATATCCGGAAACCATAAATTAAGTGACGCTTCTAACGGACAACTATTATTTATGGTCGAATCTTTTCGTGTCCCTTTTATGGATAGACCCTGTTAATTTTACAATTGTTTTGAGATATTTTACTTTTTGGTAGTTACACATCTGTTTGCGATTACGAAGTTATGCATTTACGAAGCTATGAAATTTTGCTAAGACCGTACTTAAAGAGAACACACTCTACAAGATGAATTACTCATTTAATGTGGACCTTCTTAGAATTCTCTAAATAATAAACAAAGAACTTCTTGGGTCGCTATTCCCTTTCCGAACAGAATTATGACCTGCACTTTACCATTTTGTTACAGTATCCTTTAACCCAATATAGGGAGATATTATTCATCTGGGTTGTTAGAGTTCGTCATATTGACCAGTCTTTCCTGAGTGAATGCAGCAGATACTTGACCTTCTTCGGATGCCCTTTTTTCAATATCAGATATTCACTCATAAACAAGCTCATGACACTAGCAATGACAATGTCTCCAAATTAATCTTGTCACAACGCAACATTACTATGGTTATGAACTTGTCAATCAGTGACTCCCATTATTTGTCTCGCTTATACTTAATAGTTACATATTTTATTTAAATAATTTAGACGAAAAAGTTATTTTTTGACAGACAATATAACACATATTTTTGATATCCATGCTCCTTATGCGACATCACGAGTATCCAAGCCATATGCCCCCTAGCTCACTCCTGGTATAAAAAAGTTAGTGACGGACCGTAATAATGCGCACTCTAAATTCAAAAAATCTAAACAAGTTACTGACTGGATAAACTATAAGCAGATAAGAAACTTAACTCTGGCATCTATTAGACGAGAAAAATCAGCTTATCTAGCATATCATCAAAGTAATTCGTCCAGTAAAGAACTCTGGAAAGCGATAAAAATTTAAATATTAAAAAAAAGCCTGGCAATAATGTTCCAGCTCAGCTAAGCAACGTAGATGATATTAACGATTACTTCTCATCTGTTTTCAGCCCATCAAATAACTGTCCCGCTACTGTAATCAAATATACCTCCAGTATACTTAATAATAAATTATCTTTTCAATTTAAATTTGCAACAGTTGCTGATTTAAAAAATATAATTTCCAAATTAAAATCCAATGCGACAGGGTGTGATGGGGTCTCTGCACTTATGCTAAAATATTGCTTACCAGTTATTTGTAATCATGTAGATAACCCATATTATAAATTGCTGCTTAGAGATTGTCCATTTTCCAAACAAATGGAAGTTATCAATAATTAAACCTCTGCCAAAATTGAAAAATCCACTTGCATATTCTGACTCACGACCAATTACTATCTTTCCCGCTTTATCCAAAGTTCTAGAAAAGGTAGTCCAAACACAAATTTACGATTATGTAATAGGCAATAATATTGTATCACAACTTCAATCTGGTTTCCGTAAAGGATATAGTACAGCCACTGCTCTTGCAAACATTACCGACGATATTCTCACGGCTCTCGACAGAGGTAATTCTGCCGCGCTTATCCTCTTGGCTTTTTCTAAAGTGTTTGACACTTTAGATCACGCTTTATTGGGCGCCAAACTCGAGTACTATGGTTTTGACACCAATTCAGTCAAATTCTTTAAGTCATATCTAAGCTGCCGCAAACAGGTTGTTAGTTTGAACGGTAACATATCTCATGTTCTACCTATCTCTACGGGCGTACCCCAAGGGTCAGTTTTAGGACCAATATTATTCCTAATTTATACAGCTGACATTATTTCCTGTGTAAATCATACTAAAATTCAGTTATATGCGGACGATACACAGTTATCACACTCATTTCATCCTCGTGATATTGATTTAGCTTGCAAAAAAATATATTCTGATTTACAATCACTTCTGAATTATTTGAGGAACAACAATTTAAAGCTTAATCCTCATAAATGTGTCGTCATTTGTTATACTAGTCATAGAGTAAAAAGTCAAGTGGAATTAAACCTTAAACTAACCTTAGATGATAAACTACTCACTCTTGTTACTAAATCCAAAAACCTTGGTTGGACTTTTGAAAATAAAATGCGTTTTAAAGAACATGTCTCTTTAATACTAAAAAAATGTTACAGAGCTTTAAAATTATTATATAATAATGTTTCCATTTTGAATTTCAAACTTAGAAAAAACTTGTGTAAGTCTCTCGTATTGCCTTTATTAAATTACTGCAATATTATTTATTTTTCATGTCTAGATACATACACTCAAAACCGGTTACAAAACATACAAAATAGCTGTTGTAGACTTTGATCATGAAAATTTGATCATGTTTCTCTTAAAATTAATACTCTAAACTGACTAAAAATAAAAAATCTTTACAAATATAACCCAGCAGTCTTTACTCACAAAATTTTGAATACATCCTCTACTCCTTACCTTCGCGACAAATTTATCTTTAGACATAATACCCACAAAAAAATCTGCGGTTTACTATGAAATTAGCTCTTCCTCGATATCGGTCATCCATGTTTCGACGATCTTTTATATATAATGCAATAATATTGTACAATTCTCTTGACGATCAACTTAAAAACCTCCCTGTAAAGTAATAAGTTAATAACAGTAGGCTCCTTAATAACAGTAGGCTATATGCCTGACATTAATTAACTTTTAGTTCATGCTATTAATTACTTTTAATTACTAATTATTTTGTCTATTATTATTTTTTTTGTATGTTATTAATTCAGGATTTTAGGTTATATTCAAATACGTAACTTCTAAATTTATATTTAAATATGTAAAGGTTGAGTTGAGTAGCCTAGTGCTAGACTTCGCTAGATTCCTCTGATACCGACCGGGGGTGGCCAGGTTAACCTTCTTGCCACCTCTACACTCGGTTCCCAGGCCCCGAGGAAGAGGCCCCCACGATCGACCCCTCCCGGATGAGGGTCATAGGCAAGGTGGTGGGGCCCCAGGACATATGCCCTTCTTTTTCTGCATCTCACTCCTGCCGTTATCTGTTGCACTTAGAAGAACCCGTGGTTACAACTGCGGCCCACCCGGAAACAGGAGGCATAAGGTCACTCATTTATTTTATATGGATGATCTTAAGCTATATGCCTTCGGGGAAAGGGATTTACAACAGTCACTCCGAGTGGCGCAAGAGTACACAGCGGATATTGGTATGGAGTTTGGGTTGGATAAATGTGCACTGATTCATCTCAAGAGAGGACGATGCGGGGACTACGAAGATGATGCGCAGCTGGTAGACGGAGGCATCTTACACCACCTTGATGCCGGAGAGACGTATACCTACCTGGGTGTGCCACAAAGTCACATCCAGGAGGTAAATATTACAAAAGACGCTCTCCGCTGCAAGTACCGCCACCTGCTTCGACAGATCTGGTCCTCAGAGCTGTCGGGGACCAACAAGGTGGCGGCGACAAATATGCTTGCCGTTCCGGTTCTACTCTACTCCTTTGGAGTAATCAAATGGACACAGGAGGAGCTGCAGCAACTCGACGTAGGTACCCGCAAAATGATGCATCTCTGTCGGAGTTTGCATCCGAGATCGTCCGTTCCGCGGTTATATCTCCCACAACAACAGGGAGGCCGTGGACTCTTGGGATTGGAGTGTCTCCACAACAGAGTAAGCCTGTAAAATTATCAGGAGTTCGGATCCCCTACTCCTCATGGTCAAAGACCATGAAGGAGCTGGCGTAGGAGCTTTTATATATAGGGCAGCACACAGAGCAGCTAATAGCATAGATCGGTCCTGCGCGGTCTCGACTTCGACACCGAGCAGGATAATCCAAACTCTGTCACCGAGTTGGACCCTGCTCGGTTGAAAGCCCACCTTCGGGCTGCTGGAAATACACTTCGTTTTCAGCAGCACAGGGATAAGCCATTGCACGGAGTCTACTATAGAAATATAGAAGACTTAGGCTTATCCCAAAAGCTGACCTTTAGCTTTTTGAGGTCAGCTGGGCTGAAGTCAGAGACCGAAGGTTTTATATTAGCTTGCCAAGATGGTGTATTAAACACCCTGGTCTACCGAAGCCGCGTGATGGGTTTAGAAGTGCCTGACGTCAGCTGCAGAGCATGTCGTCGGGCCCCAGAGACCATTATGCATTTGCTGTCAGCTTGTCCAGCATATGCGGTCTCTGCCTATATCCATCGACATAACGCGGCATTACGAGTGCTGTATTACCACCTACGGCACTCATACGGTATAGATCAGACACCGGTGTTGCCCTATGCTCCGGGGGATATTGAGTCCGTTGTGGGGAATGAGAGGCCCGGTTATACTGGAACTATTCATTCCCCACCGTCAGGCGGATACAAGCCAATAAGCCTGACATAGTCCTCCTCGACCACCAACTCAAGACGATGTTCGTTATTGAGTTTTCGGCTCCAGCCGAAAAGAACATTGTCTTGAAAGAGGAGGAGAAACGGACAAAATATCGAGATTTACTCTCTGAACTCCGCAGGCTGTACCCGGGTTATTCTGTTAAAATTGTGGTTCTTATTATTGGCTCTCTCGGAGGTATGCGACAATCATTGCTCTCAGAATTAAGAACCATCCCAGCATGTCGTCAATCAACAGAAGTCATCGCTGGGAAGATGCAGAAGGCCGTCATACTTGGCTCGTTGCGTCTACTCAGGACACATGAATTGCGACCTCAATGACCGCTTACCCCGCGGACGTGGGGAGCGGTCGTTGAGTAACGAGGCTGGAGGGACTCTCTGGACTAGTCGGAGGCCAGGGGGGACTTACCAGCACCAAAAAAATAATAATAATAATAATATTCTTACAATTAAACAGACTGTCTATCAGCTAACATTATGCTTTTTAACAGTTTTTTGACAGAATATACAGACGAAAAGGATTTGACATCATTAGATACTAAATTGAAACTCTTACTACCATTATAACTAAAAGACCGCTGGAACTGAGTAGTTCTGTTTAGGGATACAAAGGTGATCGCGATAACGTGTTGAGTGTCTATGTATATCAGAATGTTTTACTAGCTTGGAGACTAACTATTTAGGTTTATTGTTTTTAAAAATCTGTTTGTTTTTAAAAATAACATACAAGATAAACGCAATTTAATTTAATTCGGTGAGATATGATCAAATTTTTGCAAATTATAACTGTACCTCAAATATGCATTTTGATTCATCTGCAGGCTTTCTTTGTCTTTACACAGTAAGGCAGGCCAATATGCAATATCAGAGTATGATAAAGTGGATAATATTAAAGAGTCACACAGTGTTAGGTTAACCTCGGTACTAAGGTAGTCTCTGTGCATGTATAACACCTTAAGTTTGGCAAATGATTTTTGTATAAGATGACTCACGTGTTTAGAAAAACGAAGAGAGATGTCCAGCCATAAACCCAAATTCTTACAGCTTTCACTGAGAACGATACGATGGCCATTTAACATAATATTGAAGACAGGGTCGTTAATAACAAGATCTTTCTTGCTTCCGAAAACTAACAATTCAGTTTTAGAGTGACTTAACACAAGGTTGTGAGTTAGATACTTCTGAAATAGTGTCTAAGTCAGTATTAATTTTCGTCACAGCCAAGGGTAAAGTTTCAAAACTAAAAGGAAAATATACCTGAGTATCATCAGCGTATTAATGCGACTGACAATATTTAAGGTACTTATAAAAATCTGCCGTGAAAATACAAAATAGTAGAGGTCCTAAAATACTACCCTGTGGAACCCCTTTAGTTATATCAGAAAAGTCAGATATATCATCGTTCAAAATCACTCTCTGACGCCTACAAGTGAGATAATTTCGGAAAAAATTAACTGCTATTTCCGAGAAACCGAAATATTTTAATTTTAAACAGAGGGTTGTATGATCTAAGGTATCAAAGGCCTTACTAAAATCTAAAAGTATAAGACAAACATTATTATTAGCATCGGTTTCCTTAAATATGTCCTCTGTGACTTTTAGCATTGCCGTACAAGTACTGTGTTGTGATCTAAAACCAGACTGAGTAACAGGTAAAATATTAGAATTATTAAGGTAGGCGTTTACTTGTTGAGAAACAGTTTTTTCTAGGATTTTCAACAAGATAGGTAGAATGCTAATAGGTCTGAAGTGAGTATGGGTGGGATTTTAGTTTTTAGGAATAGGGATGACGTTTGCGTTTTTCCAGGCTGCTGTAAACAACCCGTGAGAGAGGCACATATTGATAAGAAAAGTTAGATGGTTATTCAAGTGGGGAGAGACAAGCAAAATCATTTTTACATCGATGCCGTCAGAGCCTTTAGTACAAGATTTTAGTTGATAAATAATTTTTTTTATTTGTTCTAATGTAACTTCGATGAAGGCAAATTCGTTACCGCCAACACAATACTTTTTATCTTCATAATTATGTAGATAAATTCTTAATAATTATTAAGATTTGTATGGCTGTCATTAGGTTGAACTTGTGCGACTGGATTGGCGAAATTGGCAAGAAAATCTTCAGATTTACCTACTGTTGCCGCCGAAATAGTATTTCCGAGGGAATTAATATTTAAGGTTCTCACTAATTTCCAAAAAATTTTTGGATCGGTTTTAAATTTGTGATGTAAAAAAGCTACTGGATAGGGCTGGAAACTTTGATGTAACTATAACACTCGGAGTAGTTTCCACAAACATCAAAACACTTTCACTTTTCGCCAACCAAGTTAGCATCATCCGGAGACGATTAAAACTAATCTTAAACTAAAAATCTACCCTATTTATACTATTTATGGTGAAATCATTAGTCACGCTTCAATTATCTAAGCAACACGTAAAGCGGGCTATACGGTATAGGTCCCTTGTCGCTATTCATACTACTTTTACATTTTACAATTTCTATGCTCTCAAATGTATCTAACTGTCTATTATTGGTCACATTTCTAACTAATCTTAAATTACTAATATATATTCTATGATTTTTGTCAAAAGCATGTTGTGCAACACTAGACTTATCTGTTCTTCCATATTTTAGATGAGCCATATGTTCTTTAAATCTGGTGTTAATTGATCGTCTCGTTTGTCCAACATATTTTCGATCACAATCGTTACAACTAATTTCGTAAATCCCAGACCTTTCATTTGGAACAATTTTATCCTTTGGATTGTCTAAAAGTTGTTGTAATTTGTTGCTCGACGAATGAATCGCTGTTATACCCACGTTTTTGAAAACCTTACTCAAACCACGAGTAAACCGGGGTTCGTACGGGATGGATACATATTTTGGAGCCTCTATATCCTTTTGAAAGGTCGTAGAATTACGAAGTGTGTCCTTAAATTTACGCTTCCTAATTAGTTTTTCAACTACATCTCTAGGATAACCATTACTCACAGCTATATCTTTAATTAATACTTTTTCTTTTACAAACCTCTCATTACTGAGAGGGAAACTTAGTAAGCGATGGGCAAGAAAATTAAAACTCGCCATTTTGTGTTGATAGAGAGCCATTAGAGATATATGTGACTGTACTGGTATCTTTTCTGTATATATCAAATTCTAACCTATTGTCACTATTTTTAATTACTAATACATCTAAAAATGGAAGTTTTCCATTATTTCCTACTGGATAGGGCTGGAACCTTTGACTTTCTAAACAAGGGTTTAAACTTTGCTGTAGCCCCTTCTGATGAGATTTTGGATGATGTCGTGGCAGGGATTGAAAGTTCAATTCAATATCTACCTGATTCATCCAAGGGTCTCGTCAGAGTGGCTTGCAGGATACAAATTTCTAAAAATATAATAAATAACGTAGACAATAGAAAGTCATGCTCAAAGAATCCTATCAAAGAAGAATAGAAGACTATCAAAAGATTGCGCGAAAAAGACTGTTTTTATTTAAAACCAGATAAAGGTAATTAGGTTGTTATTTTAGATAAAGAGGACTATTATGAACGGGTAAACAACCTAATTAGTAATGGTCCTTATAAAGAACTTACTAGAAACCCTTTACCAAGAATGACCACTGAAATAAAAAATGTCCTCAAATCATGTAACAATCTTATTACTCCACCTGTTAAGAATAGGTTACGTGTATTTAACCCTACTGTACCTAGATTGTATTGTCTACCAAAAATTCATAAGCCAAGGAAGTCGGTGCGTCCAATAGTATCGTTTATTGGATCTCCGACTTACCACTTATCAAAATGGTTGACTAAGAAATTTGAAAATTTGCCCATTGCACAGCCTAGTTTTTCAGTTAAAAATTAGATTGATTTCATTGATAAGGTCAAAAATATTCAAGTGCAAGTGGGTGAAATTTTGATTTCCTTTGATGTTTGTTCATTATTTCCTAGTGTACCAATTCCACAGACTATCTTGAGGATTTACTCGAATTAAACAACTATAGAAAAGAAGTAATAGAAGAATATATAAACCTTACAAAACTTTGTATGAAACAAAATTGTTTCCATTTCAATGACAAGTTCTATGAACAACATGAAGGAACCGCAATGGGTAACTGTTTATCGCCTTTCATTGCTGATGTCTTCATGAGTCGATTTGAAACTGAAGCAAAAAAAGAATTCGAGTATTTTCTTAGGATTTGGCTGAGGTATGTGGATGACATTTTTGCCGTGTTTGACACTAAGATTGCGGATGTAGAAAACTTCATTTTCAAATTAAATAGTCGTTTCACTTCTGTAAAGTTTATATATGAACTAGGAAATAATGGAAAACTTCCATTTTTAGATGTATTAGTAATTAAAAATAGTGACAATAGGTTAGAATTTGATATATATAGAAAAGATACCAGTACGATCAGATATATCCCTAATGACTCTCACCACTGCTATCAACATAAAATGGCAAGTTTTAATTTTCTTGTCCATCGTTTACTAAGTTTCCCTCTCAGTAATGAGGTTTGAAAAAGAAAAAGTATTAATTAAAGATATAGACGTGAGTAATGGTTATCCTAGAGATATAGTTGAAAACCTAATTAGGAAGCGTAAATTTAAGGACACACTTCGTAATTCTACGACCTTTCAAAAGGATATAGAGACTCCAAAATCTGTATCCATCCCGTACGAACCCCGGTTTACTCGTGGTTTGAGTAAGGTTTTCAAAAACGTGGGTATAACAGCGATTCATTCGTCGAGTAATAAATGACAACAACTTTTAGACAATCCAAAGGATAAAATTGTTCCAAATGAAAGGTCTGGGATTTACGAAATTAGTTGTAATGATTGTGATGGACGATCAATTAACACCAGATTTAAAGAGCATATGGCTCATCTAAAATATGGAAGAACAGATAAGTCTAGTGTTGCACAACATGCTTTTGACAACAATCATAGAATAGATATTAGTAATTTAAGATTAGTTAGAAATGTGATCAATATTAGACAGTTGGATACATTTGAGAGCATAGAAATTGTAAAATGTAAAAGTAGTATGAATAGCGACAAGGGACCTATACCGTATAGCCTGCTTTACGCGTTGCTTAGCAACCGACCTTTGAAGCGTGATTAGTCACGCGTAAATTTCACGGTGATATCATACCGTATAGCCCGCTTTACGCGTTGCTTAGCAACCGATCATTGAAGCGTGATTAGTCACGCGTAAATTTCACGGTGATATCATTAGTGACGTCACCATGAAAATAGTATAAATATGGTAGATTTTGTAGTTTAAGATTAGTTTTAATCGTCTCCGGATGATGCCAACTTGGTTGGCGAAACGCGCGTCGAGCGAAGTGAAAGTGTTTTGGTGTTTGTGAAAACTACTCCGAGTGTTATTATTTCCTAGTTCATATGTAAACTTTACAGAAGTGAAGCGACTATTTAATTTGGAAATGAAGTTTTCTACATCCGCAATATTATTGTCAAACCCGGCAAAAATGTCATCCACATCTCAGCCATATCCTAGGAAAATACTCGAATTCTTCTTTTGCCTCAGTTTGAAATCGACTCATGAAAACATAAGCAATGAAAGGCGATAAACAGTTACCTATTGCAGTTCCTTCATGTTGTTCATAGAACTTGTCATTGAAACGGAAGCAATTTTGTTTCATACAAAGTTTTGTTAAGGTTTATATATTCTTCTATTACTTCTTTTTTATAGTTGTTTAATTCGAGTAAATCCTCAAGATAGTCCAAGGTCTGTGGAATTGGTACACTCGGAAATAATGAACAAACATCAAAGGAAATCAAAATTTCACCCTCTTGCAATTGAATATTCTTGAAGCCTTAAAAAAGCCTTTTTTCTGATTTAATTGAATTGTTAACTAGGTTTCTCAGCTCCTTATACTATATCTCAGCTCCTTATACATAGCCTAGCGTCTCTTGCTTCTTGCCTAACTAGTTTTTTAAACTTCCTCATGTGGGTCTTGTATTGCTCCCCAGAGCCCCTCAAGGCTTTGAGAGGGCAGGGCGTTTCAAAAGCTTTCCGTAAGGCTGTTAATTATACTAAGATTACTGCCGTTAATATAGTCATAAAGTGACTTACTTATTTCATTGTTGTCTTTGCTGCGCAGTTTTATATAGCAATTTCAAAAACAAACCAACAAATGGCTTAAACCCGTATTATTAAATAATAATTAAGTCAAACTATGTTTCAGTATATCCGGACCCAGCGTCGTTATTTTCGTATACCTAGGAGAATTTCTGAGCGCCTCGACCAAAGCTAAATCCACTGCTTGGAGCACATCGTTCGTGGCCATCTCAATGACGGTGTTACCAAGCCTAGGTTGGATAATGCTGCAGAAAACTATCAGCATCAAATTCTTAGGCCTCTACCTGAACAACTGGAGACTCTACATGCTGGTCAATTCATTCGCCAACATAGTAGCAGTCGTAGGACTGTTACAGTTACCAGAAAGTCCAAAGTACCTGTATCACATAGGAAGGTACGATGAAGCTTTAGAAGTAATAAGGAATATGTACATCGGTAACACTGGCAAAACTAAAGACAGTTTCCCAGTGCGAAGTCTAAGCAAGAAACTACTTCCAGTGGAGTCAGGTGGAAGTTTCAGAGGTCAAATATTGCCGCTATTTAAACCACCGCTGCTAACTTACACGTTTACCAGTTGTTTCATGCAAGCAGCTGCTTTTGCCATATCCTCAGGGCTCTACTCTTGGTATCCGGATATAATAGAAAGAATCAGAAGTAGCGGGAAATCTAACGTTACAGTCTGTGAAGCTCTATCTTTTAGCGTCGACAATAAAGAAACTATTAGTTGTGATAATATTGTAGACGATGGTGTCTTCATATTGAATATCGTCGTCGGAATTTCTTATATAGTCGCCTTTGCTACGTGGGGTATCGTTGTGAACGCTATAGGAACTAAGAATTTTTTCAGTAAGTGTTTATGACTAATAGTGACAATTTATTAAGTACAATTCTTTCAGTTTCCTGTATGGCTACATCAGCAGTAACCGTGGCTCTTCTCTGTGTCATTTCCAACAAGATCCTTATAGATATCTTCTTCACCGCATCCCTTGCGTTTTCCGGTATAAGCGTGACCGTCACAAACGCTTGGGTGGTAGATATTTTCCCAACGAAGATATGCGGTTCCGCTTTAAGCATTGCTTTGACGGCTGGTAGACTTGGCAGCGTTATATCTAGCTCAATAGTGGGAATAATGCTTGAGCGAAGCTGCTGGACGACGTTCGCGTTGTATTCTATAAGCCTCGTAGGTAAATATCAAGCTCTGCAGTATTTTCTATCCGATCCCTAACGAAATGTCCTACGGCATCAAACTTGTTTCACAAAAACAGATTTAAACTGATAAAATAAATTTCGGGATGAAATTAGCATGTCAAACTCCGTATCTACGAAAGCTATTTTTGGTTTTCGTTTTAGCGTAGAACTAATCTGACTGGCATTTCCTTAGACTACTTTATAAACGGTGTTTCATAATATTATTGTACACAGAACAACAGTAGAATCTTTACATCACTAATATACTAATATACCTATTTACCAAATATGACCTTACTAAAATGTGTTACGTTCGCTTTTGTTAGCTGAAAATTTAGATATTCGGTTTGTAGTAGGTGCATTTAGTGAATAAATATAATATTGTGAAAAATGACAAGATATGAAGATGAAGAGAGTCTAACATTTATCTAGTTAGAACTCAGGTTTGAATAGTACAGGTTTCTTTGCGCCCTTAGCCAATCAGGGGCGCACCCAGAAAAATATCGGGGGGAGTCAAGACTGTCAGGAAATTATTAATACACAACTTTCTATTTGTTTTTATGTGATGTCCTACAACATCACAATTGCCGCAATATATTGCCCAGCAGGAAAAGCGCAAAAAGAAGAACACTACAGTCGCTTCTTTCGATTATTAGGAGATCGGTTCATTATTGGAGGCGACTTTAATGCCAAACACACATATTGGGGTTCTGCTAATATAACGCCGAAAGGAAGACAACTATACACTGCTGCAAAGGCAATGTCTTGTCACTTCCAATCAACCGGCAAACCAACGTACTGGCCTACAGATAGAGAAAAAACGCCAAGCTTAGTCGACTTTTTTGTGTTACGCAATATTGCATCCGCTTATGCCAACATTGAAGAATGCTTTGACCTAGCATCTGACCATTCAGCAATTCTACTCTCATTGAGTGAACAATGTAATAACCAAACAGCAACCCGCATATCTCGTTAACGGGAAAACTGATTGGGACGGATTTCGAGCAGAGCTTGAACAGAGACTTGAACTAAGCGTACCCTTGAAAAAGAAAGAACAGTTAGACCATGAAGTTGAAAAGCTTATGGTTGACTTGCAGCAATCTGCGTGGAACAACACCCCCACAATGAAGCCAAGAACACCAGGTTTGAACTACATCAAAGAAATTCGAGACTTGGTTAACCAAAAAAGGAAAGCCAGAAAAAATGGCAACAAACTCGTTCGCCAGGAGACAAACGAGTGCTAAATAATCTATGCGAACAGCTCAAAAATGAAATTAAAGCCATCAAGAATGATCACTTTGAAAATTTCCTTAGGGAGTTATCGGCTGACGAAAGCACCGACTACTCCCTCTGGAAGGCAACTAAATTCTTGAATAGGCCAAAGAATCATGACCCTCCCATTCGAAAAGATGATGGCAACTGGGCTCGACGAGGTGAAGAGAAGGCAGAAATATTTGCTGATCACTTGGCAAATAGATTTCAGCCACATAAGCCTACTGGCATAGAAGAGATACCACAAATTACTAACAGAGATATCACTAAGCCAATAACACCTGTCGAGATCAGCAACACTATCAGAAACAATCTCAGTAGAAAGAAAGCTCCAGGTTATGATCTAATAACTGCACAAATACTTAAGGAGTTGCCCCGCAAAGGCATCATGAAACTGACGCATCTCTTCAATGCAGCACTACGACTCCGATACGTGCCAATACAGTAGAAGATTGCTGAAGTAATAATGATTCCCAAACCTGGCAAACCTCCTGAAGATAGAACATCATACCGACCAATTTCGTTACTGCCGATTATATCCAAACTGTTAGAAAAGCTCCTTTTGCAGAGACTTAAACCAATCATCGACGAAAAGCAGCTTATTCCGTCTCACCAGTTTGGATTCCGTAATAAGCATTCAACTATGGATCAAGTGCATCGAATTACCGATGTAATTGAGAGAGCACTAAAAGAGAAAAAGATCTGCGCAACGATATTCCTAGATGTGACCCAAGCATTCGACCGAGTGTGGCATCAGGGCCTGGAATATAAACTAGAGAAATATTTGCCACGACAAATGAGCCAAATTCTTCAGTCATACATTACTGAACGCCACTTCAGAGTTAAATATGGAGAAGAATATTCTGACCTCAAGAAGATTTGTGCTGGAGTACCTCAGGGCAGTGTCCTTGGACCTGTTCTCTACCTGCTGTACACCAACGACATCCCACCAAGCGACGGAGTAGTCACGGCAACATTCGCCGACGACACTGCTCTGCTTGCTACTTTACGCGATTTCTGATTTAACAGTTGCTTTAAGTTGGATTAATTCTGCTCCACACAGATGGAAGACTTTTGTAGCTAATCGCGTCACAAAGATACAAAATTTAGCACCCTCTGCATTTGGTATCATAAGACACTATTTCTGATTGTCTTTCTAGAGGTTTAACACCCTTACGTTTTATGGCTAATGATTCACGGATCACAGGACCTAATTGGTTAAGAAATAATGAAATTGATTGGCCTAGTAGAAATTTAAATAAAGAGAGTAGTACTTCTTTAGAATTGAAAGTTATTTCTTTAGTTATTAATGATAAATCGGTTCACCCCTTAATGTCTTTCTTTAGTAGATCGATGTTCATCATGGCAAAAATTATTACGAAGTACGGTTTACGTACTCCGATTCATAAAAAAGGTACCACGAGTAGTAAACATTACTAGCTGTGATCTTGAAAAGGCAGAAAATGTAATAATAAAAATTGTTCAAAACATTCATTTCTCTAAAGAAGTTTCAACATTAGAAAATAAGAAACACATATCGTCTCCCTTGCGTAAACTTAGGCCATTTTTAAAAGATGGTTTATTAAGAGTAGGTGGGCGTTTAGTAAATTCACATTTAGAATTTGATAGTCAGCATCCAATATTACTTCCTAAACATGATCGTGTAGTAGATTTATTGATAGTAGATATTAGTATCATAGATAGTAGATCTAGTATCATAGATAGTAGATATTGATATCACTATCATCGTTCAATCTTTCATACTGGTCCTAATTTAGTTTTTTCTTTAATAAGACAACGATTTTGGATTTTAGCCGCGCGAGGAGTAGTTAGAAATCGTATACACAAATGTCACTTTTGTTTTAAAATGCGCCCCCAACCCAAATTTCCGTTGATGGGTGATTTACCCCCGTGTAGGGTTCAACAGGCTAAACCATTTCTCGATTCCGGTGTAGACTATGCAGGACCCTTATATATATTATTAAATAGAAAAAGAGGAGCTCGTTCTCAAAAGGCATATATATATGTTTATTTGTCTGTTTGACAACGAAGGCCTTACATTTGGAATTAGTATCGGATTTGTCAACTGCAAATTTTGTGCAAGCCTTTAAACGCTTTTTATCACGTAGAGGCCTTTGTGCCGTCATGTATTCCGACTGCGGAACTAATTTTATTGGAGCTAAAGCTGTTTTGAATGAAATATATATCCTAGTAACTTCTAAAAATTTTGAGGATAAAATTATAAATGAACTGAGTACTAGAGGCATAGAATGGAAATTCAATCCACCTTCGACCCCTCATTTTGGAGCTTTATGGGAAAGCAATGTGAAATCGGTGAAGACCCATTTGTCTAAAATAGTTGGTAATCAATTGCTTTCCTATGAAGAAATGAATACCCTTTTGGTACAAATAGAAGCTTTGCTTAATTCACGCCCGTTGTGCATTTTAAGTTCTGACCCTGCTGAACCTCTAGCGCTTACTCCAGCTCATTTTTTAACTTTAACCCCACTTCAAGGATTACCGGCTACCGATCTCCGGATGGAAAATATAAATCGATTAAATCGATATCAGTTGATAGACCGTATTGTCCAGGATTATTGGAAACGCTGGCATATAGAATATTTAAATACCTTACAAGTTCGAGAGCGCTGGAATACATCATCAAATCCAATCAAAGTTGGTACTATTGTTTTGATACAGCAAGCCAATACCGTACCATTACATTGGCCTCTGGGACAAATTGTGGAAGTATTTCCTGGGCGGGACGGTATAGTTAGAGTAGTTTCAGTTAAGACAAAAAATGGGATTTTTAAGCGTCCTGTGGTAAAGGTTTATCCATTACCCACACAATAAAATATATTACATATTTAGTAATTTTTAAATTCTAGTACTTATTATATACTTAGTTACAATTATTGAATTAGTTAAGTAGTTGGTTGTGGTAACATATATATGTGTATGTGTGTAAATGTATATATGTATGTGTATATATATGTGTATATATGTGTATATATTGTGATATATATGTATATATATATATATATATATATATATATATATATATATATATATATATATATATATATATATATATATATATATATATATTTTGATAATTGAATTTTTTTTTTTTTGAATAGTGGATTCTGAAAATCCTTTCAGGGGCGGGGGTATGGTTGGGCCACACACTATACGCATGAGAATATTCGATTATGGGTCTGCCCCTGCCATGAATATGTTCATTAATTATAAAAAGCATTTGAGATTAAGTTTTTGTTTTCTTGAAAAACTGTGAGCAGATCGAACCACATAAAATAGTAATATAGTAGAGTATTAGTATATTAGATAGACAGGCCTTAAATCTGTTGGCATACTACCAAATGCAAGCTGTGGCCAAACCAGAAGCCGCCTGTGGACTGAGGCTGTCAGAAAGATACCCCTTTTACAGGCATGTGCAGATGGTATTCCGCCTCGGCTTGTCTTTGATAAACCTTACACCATACACACTACTGGTGAAGACGAGGCCGGCGTTGAAGGTGTAAACTATGTCTTCACGGACGGATCAAAGAAAAAGGATGGAGCAGGTTGTGGTATATATTCCAGGAATCTGCGACTCCGATGCAGCTGGACTATGGATAAAAATGCCAGTGTAGTACAAACAGAACTCGGTGGTATAACCATAGCCGCACAAGAGATTGCTCGCAGAGAAATAACGGGCAGAAGGAAGCACAAGGGGCCCAATGGGGCCTACGTGCAGCGGATCTCGATCCGCACTCCGGACATATTCCAGATTCCAGATTCTAGACTAGATAGACAGTGCTTAAATAGAAAACCCGCTATAATATTGTATTCACAAATTAGTAGTCATACATATTAAATATTCTTTCCTTTAATTTTCCTTTCGTTGTCCTCCTGATCTTATCCATAATATTTAATAAAAGCTGTGAAATAGTGCCACTTCTAGAGAACAAATGGTGAGTACAATATTATACTTGTAAAAGTGTTATTCGATACAGTCCATTGTTTAGAAAAAATAATATAGTAGAACCAGCAATAATAGTTACCAGTGCTCAAGAATCCAACAACCCAGTGTTCCAGAAGAAGCCCGTACACGCCAAAGCAAGTGAGTATCAAGTATTGTTCAATCTCGATCCCGAGGACCCCCGTACTATTGCAGTACATCCTTTCCCTATACGACGAAGGTATAAGTGAAAGCTAGTTTTAAGAAACCAATTTTCAGTGCTAATTTTAAGAAACCAATTTTCAGTGTTAGTTTTAAGAAATCAACGGGAAACGAAATTATTCTATTAATCCTTGAACCACTTGGCTGTGAGCAAGACAACTGGTTGTTGCTGAAACAAGTGATTGAAATAGAAATAATTTCACAAACATTAATTTGATCTGTTAATCCTTGGACCACTTCTATAAAAACCCCAGTCGACTATCCAGTCATATACCTTTTAGGTAGGCTGTGAGCAAGACAACTGGTCGTTGCTGAAAAGAGAGATTAAAACAGAACAGTTAATGAATAACGAAACAAATTTAGAAAGTTTAGAAAGTAACTACGAAACCTCAAATAACTCAAACCCTATTATAAGACCAGCTCGTTTAAGTTTGCAACCAACAACAATGAATTACCAACTAGTAAAAATGTACGTAGATTCCATCAGAATCTTCGACGGTAATACCTTTGCATTAAATGACTATATATCAGGATGTGATGCATTAATAAATACCTTCACAGACCCTAGCAATACTCCTCAAGCCATTGCTTTAAATACTTATTTATTTAGATCCATTTGTCCAAAATTACAGGGACAAGCCCTAATGAGAATTAGTTCTAGATTCGATCTAGACGATTGGCAAAAAGTTAGAAGTGTTTTATTATCCACTTTTGGTGATACTAGAGATTTAGCTTGTCTGCAACAAGATTTATTACATTTAACGATAAATAAAAATAAAGAAAGTGTGCAGTCATTTGGACAAAGCATTTCAGAATTTCAAGTTTATTATTATCAAAATTAAAACAATCTGAACATGACGAAACAATGAAAGCATCATTAACTACAGTATATTCAAAATTAGCCTTAGATACGTATACTAGAAATTTACCTAGTAATTATCAACAAATGATTAGAGTATCAAAGCCAAAAGATCTGGAAAGTGCAATAAGTTTTATAAATCAGGAAAAACAATTTAATCAATACCAAAATTCATTTAATAAAGTACCCCATTATAAAAATCCACCAAATAATAATTTTCACCAAAATATTAATTACCAACAACAACCTACTGGATAGGGCTGGAACATTTGATGTAACTGTAACACTCGGAGTAGTTTCCACAAACACCAAAACACTTTCACTTCACTCGACGCGCGTTTCGCCAACCAAGTTGGCATCATCCGGAGACGATTAAAACTAATCTTAAACTACAAAATCTACCATATTTATACTATTTTCATGGTGACGTCACCGTGAAATTTACGCGTGACCAATCACGCTTCAATTTGGAACAATTTTATCCTTTGGATTGTCTAAAAGTTGTTGTAATTTGTTGCTAGACGAATGAATCGCTGTTATACCCACGTTTTTGAAAACCTTACTCAAACCACGAGTAATCCGGGGTTCGTACGGGATGGATACATATTTTGGAGCCTCTATATCCTTTTGAAAGGTCGTAGAATTACGAAGTGTGTCCTTAAATTTACGCTTCCTAATTAGTTTTATTAGTACGATCAGATATATCCCTAATGACTCTCACCACTGCTATCAACATAAAATGGCAAGTTTTAATTTTCTTGTCCATCGTTTACTAAGATTCCCTCTCAGTAATGAGAGGTTTGAAAAAGAAAAAATATTAATTAAAGATATAGCTGTGAGTAATGGTTATCCTAGAGATATAGTTGTAAAACTAATTAGGAAGCGTAAATTTAAGGATTTACGCTTAGGCTTATACATTTACGCTTATAAATTTAAGGAGGAAATTTTTTATTTCAGTGGTCATTCTTGGTAAAGGGTTTCTAGTAAGTTCTTTATAAGGACCATTACTTATTAGGTTGTTTACCCGTTCATAATAGTCCTCTTTATCTAAAATAACAACCTTATTACCTTTATCTGCTTTTAAATAAAAACAGTCTTTTTCGCGCAATATTTTTCAAGGTTTTTTTTAAGGTTTTCAAAAACGTGGGTATAACAGCGATTCATTCGTCGAGCAACAAATTACAACAACTTTTAGACAATCCAAAGGATAAAATTGTTCCAAATGAAAGATCTGGGATTTACAAAATTAGTTGTAATGATTGTGATCGAAAAGACGAGCAATTAACACCAGATTTAAAGAGCATATGGCTCATCTAAAATATGAAAGAACAGATAAGTCTAGTGTTGCACAACATGATTTTGGAAACAATCATAGAATAGATATTAGTAATTTAAGATTAGTTAGAAATGTGACCAATAATAGACAGTTGGATGAATTTGAGAGCATAGAAATTGTAAAATGTAATAGTAGTATGAATAGCGACAAGGGACCTATACCGTATAGCCCGCTTTACGCATTGCTTAGCAACCGATGATTGAACCGTGATTAGTCACGCGTAAATTTCACGGTGATATCATACCGTAGCCCGCTTTACGCGTTGCTTAGCAACCGATCATTGAAGCGTGATTAGTCACGCGTAAATTTCACGGTGATATCATTAGTGACGTCACCATGAAAATAGTATAAATATGGTAGATTTTGTAGTTTAAGATTAGTTTTAATCGTCTCCGGATGATGCCAACTTGGTTGGCGAAACGCGCGTCGAGCGAAGTGAAAGTGTTTTGGTGTTTGTGGAAACTACTCCCTGTGTGAATAGTTATTTTTGGTAGTTCTTCTGTGCAGACACTTAATTCGCGTATAGGCGGCATCGGTAGTTTCGTGACTCCGGGCGACGTTGGCAAATTGTTGTGACAAATGTAATTTTCGGACTTGATTCTGATTTCCGTTTCCTTCGCCTTCCTTCTTTTTAGTTGGACGGTTTCGAGGCTATCTTTTTCACTTGACTAGACGCGTAGAGGCGTGCTGATGTCCTTCTTCATTTTGTTAAAAGTTTAAGTGCTTCCTACTAAACAACGTACGGTGTTACGCTCCGTATAAGTAATTGGAATTTTTTAGAGAAGTCACTGTTTAAGTGTTATGATTTTGGTAATCTACACATGCAGCTCTGCTGGATTTAATAACTGTTAATAAATTAAGAACTCGCCTTGCATAAAAATGTATTTCTCACTAAATTCTACATAGAAAAGGGCTCTATATATTTTCGATTTTGAATGAATTTCTTTCTAGGCATAAAAGGAAGCGATAGAAAAAACAAAAGTTTCCTTAGGAATTTTTTTTTAAACAAAAAAAAAACCCGACGCCAGGCTATAAGTTTGTAAAGTGTTATTTCACAAATTGCTATATTTGATTCCTTTACATTTTACTACTTCACATTGTTTCTAATTAAAAATAATTTCTGTCACGATTGAAAGTGACTGACTGGAATCTGGAATCTGGAATATGACCGTACTTGTTTCATCCCATAACGTCTTAAATTTTATGTGAGTGTTTTCCTTTATTAATTGAAGTTTCGCTGCAACTGGTAGCGTACTTGAAGGACCAGGCCCAAGGATACTCAGGTTGGCTGCCTTCTTGGCCAGTGTGTCAGCTTCTATATCGCCGTTGCATTGTGAGTGTCCTTTGACCCAGCACAGGCAGATGTTATTCATCTGACATGCTCTCACAAGTGCTTGGTGACATTCCCATGTTGATCCTTTAGTTATTTTATAATTTTTCAGGGCCAGTAATGATTGTCTACTATCTGTGCAGATTCTTATTGTCCTGCCCGTTATTTCTCTGCGAGCAATCTCTTGTGCGGCTATGGTTATACCAGCGAGTTCTGTTTGTACTACACTGGCATTTTTATCCATAGTCCAGCTGCATCGGAGTCGCAGATTCCTGGAATATATACCACAGCCTGCTCCATTCTTTTTCTTTGACCCGTCCGTGAAGACATAGTTTACACCCTCAACGCCGGCCTCGTCTTCACCAGTAGTATATATGGTGTAAGGTTTATCAAAGACAAGCCGAGGCGGAATACCATCTGCACATGCCTGTAAAAGGGGTATCTTTCTGACAGCCTCAGTCCACAGGCGGCTTCTGGTTTGGCCACAGCTTGCATTTGGTAGTGTGCCAACAAATTGAAGGCGAGTCATGGTAGTCAGAGCCACTTCTTCTAGATGTAGGTCTAGTGGTGGAAGACATTATCTCCATTGCTCTCGTTGGTGTTGTTCGCATGGCTCCGGTTATGCTCAGACAGGCAACTCTTTGTACCTGGCCTAGCTTGAGTTTTGCTGTTATTTGTTGACTCTTGGGCCACCAGACAACAGCTCCATAGGCCAACATTGGTCTTATGATAACAGTGTAAATCCACAGGACCACCCTGGGTTTCATTCCACAGGTTTTCCCTACGGTCCTGCGACACTGCTCGTATGATATGTAGGCCTTATTTATTCTTCTTTCGAGGTGAAGATTCCAGTTTAATTTAGCATCGAAAGTTACCCCCAAGTATTTCACCTGTGGTGCAAAATTTAGTGCTGTGTTTAGGAGAACAGGTGCTCTCATTGGCTCCAGTTTTCTTTTCCTTGTAAAGAGTACCATTTCCGTCTTCCTGGGGTCTTCTGAAGTGACTGACTGAAATGTTTCTCTGCAATTTTCTCTAAATCGGTTACTCAGCGGAGAGACATTTATAAGGACCGCATTTAGAAGGGACAGATAAATCGATATTATCATTAAAAATACAGATATTACAAGGAAAAAAAGATAGGGCATATTAAACATACGAAAAGTGCCGTAGGTAGCGCCCTCTGCAATGTGCATCAAAATTGTGAAAGGATTTAAATTTCTCTACCCAAAAAAAATCGCATCATCAAGTTTTGTGCCAAAATATTAAATTTTAAAAAATTTACTGGAAAAGGCTGTAAACAAAAATGAAGATTGACACCTTGTATTGTCTGTAACAGACATATATGAGAATGAAAAAATGCCGCATCGCCAAATGATGCGGCTACGCTTTGACGAGAACAAAGTCGGCTCGCGCCGCTTATCAAAGCCATCGGGTTTCCCTTTGACGATGCGGCATTTTTTCATTTTCATATATCTGTTACAAACTATATCTATTTCGGTTATGGTCAAATTTTGCTTAGATTATATTTGCAAATCCTTATATTTTGACGTCAGAATTTTACGGTTACACTGTGTACAATTTTCATAATGACATACTTGGATATAGTTTTAATCTCTTACCAAATATTTTTTATTTATATTTCTTGCAGTCTGTGTATTTCTCTCTCTACTACTACCATCGAAGAGATGATGATGTTGATGATATACATACGATCAATATTAAAACTATCAAGAACTAGACACGTCATACCTGTTACTGCTAGGAACAAAAACATATTTATATAAAATATAGACAATTTTGGTAATAAAGCTATAATTATAAGTTGATAATTATGCAAGATCAATAATAGCTAATTATTTATGTAACCAGTTGGGAAAAGTAATATTTTGTGTAACGAGCAGATATCTGCGGAACGAGCGCTAGCGAGTTCCGCAAAATGATGCGAGTTACACAAAATAGTGTTTCCTAACGTGTTTCATACAAGATTTTTTCTAATTTTCACCCATTTTATATTTTATAAGAAGATAACTATGAATTTTAGTTTGTGTGAAGTTATCCACACATTTCCATCAACAGATTATGACATGCGGTAAGTCACTTTTGAGATAGAGTATCTGATGTACTATTTCAGGTGTGCGGCAAATCTTCAATGCCGGCAACAGTAAATAGGAGAGATCTGTGTCTGTGTATCAGAGTGTCTGTGTATCAGAGTCATCCACATCCACATCTGCACTTAAGACACTTGCTCGGCGTTGCTACAAATATGTTTATAACATGTAAGCATGATATCTATGTATGTTTATAGGATGGAATAGAGAACATAGGGGTTAACGTATAGAGACACGATAATCACTCTATGGGTAACATACTTAGCATAGGTGGCACTGTTCGCCTGCCCCTTTCGGGGTACTACCTAGGTGACACGGCGACGGTCGCCTGCCCGTTTAAGGAGATGAAAAAAATAAAAGATGTTTCCGTTGATGAATATTTTCGAAAACAATACTTAACGCATTGATTTCCGAAAATGTCCATCCACAGAATCTTATTTTAATTTTTTTCATCCCCTTAAACGGGCAGGCGAACGTCGCCACGTATACTGGGTAGTAACCCATCAAGGGGACATCATCCCTTAAAATTTAATTGACGCACACCTCACCTATCCCTGGATATCAAGCATTGATTTCCGAAAATGTCCATCCACAGAATCGTATTTTAATTTTTTTCTTCCCCTTAAACGGGCAGGCAAACGTCGCCACGTATACTGGGTAGTAACCAATCAAGGGGACATCATCCCTTTAAATTTCATTGACGCACACCTCACCTATCCCTGGATATCAAGCATTGATTTCCGAAAATGTCCATCCACAGAATCGTATTTTAATTTTTTTCATCCCCTTAAACGGGCAGGCAAACGTCGCCACGTATACTGGGTCGTAACCCATCAAGGGGACATCATTCCTTAAAATTTCATTGACGCACACCTCACCTATCCCTGGATACCAAGCATTGATTTCCGAAAATGTCCATCCACAGAATCGTATTTTAATTTTTTTCATCCCCTTAAACGGGCAGGCGAAGGTCGCCACGTATACTGGGTAGTAACCCATCAAGGGGACATCATCCCTTAAAATTTCATTGACGCACACCTCACCTATCCCTGAATACCAAGCATTGATTTCCGAAAATGTCCATCCACAGAATCGTATTTTAATTTTTTTCATCCCCTTAAACGGGCAGGCGAAGGTCGCCACGTATACTGGGTAGTAGCTCATTTAGGGAGACATCATCCCTTAAAATGTCATTGACGCACACCTCACCTTTCCCGAGATACTAAGTATTGCTTTCCAAAATACCCATCTACGAATCATCTTTTATTTTTTTTCATCCCCTTAAACGGACAGACGAACATCGCCACGTATACTAGGTACACACACCTATCCCTGGATACCAAGCAATGATTTCCGAAAATGTCCATCCACAGAATCTTATTTTAATTTTTTTCATCCCCTTAAACGGGCAGGCGAACGTCGCCACGTATACTGGGTAGTAACCCATCAAGGGGACATCATCCCTTAAAATTTCATTGACGCACACCTCACCTATCCCTGGATATCAAGCATTGATTTCCGAAAATGTCCATCCACAGAATCGTATTTTAATTTTTTTCATCCCCTTAAACGGGCAGGCAAACGTCGCCACGTATACTGGGTAGTAACCCATCAAGGGGACATCATCCCTTAAAATTTCATTGACGCACACCTCACCTATCCCTGGATACCAAGCATTGATTTCCGAAAATGTCCATCCACAGAATCGTATTTTAATTTTTTTCATCCCCTTAAACGGGCAGGCGAACGTCGCCACGTATACTGGGTAGTAACTCATTTAGGGAGACATCATCCCTTAAAATGTCATTGACGCACACTTCACCTTTCCCGAGATACTAAGTATTGCTTTCCAAAATACCCATCTACGAATCATCTTTTATTTTTTTTCATCCCCTTAAACGGACAGACGAACATCGCCACGTATACTAGGTACACACACCTATCCCTGGATACCAAGCAGTGATTTCCGAAAATGTCCTTCCACAGAATCTTATTTTAATTTTTTTCATCCCCTTAAACGGACAGGCGAACGTCTCCACGAATACTGGGTAGTAACTCATTTAGGGAGACATCATCCCTTAAAATGTCATTGACGCACACCTCACCTTTCCCGAGATACTAAGTATTGCTTTCCAAAATACCCATCTACGATTCATCTTTTATTTTTTTTCATCCCCTTAAACGGACAGACGAACATCGCCACGTATACTAGGTACACACACCTATCCCTGGATACCAAGCAGTGATTTCCGAAAATGTCCATCCACAGAATCTTATTTTAATTTTTTTCATCCCCTTAAACGGGCAGGCGAACGTCGCCACGTATACTGGGTAGTAACCCATCAAGGGGACATCATCCCTTAAAATTTCATTGACGCACACCTCATCTATCCCTGGATATCAAGCATTGATTTCCGAAAATGTCCATCCACAGAATCGTATTTTAATTTTTTTCATCCCCTTAAACGGGCAGGCAAACGTCGCCACGTATACTGGGTAGTAACCCATCAAGGGGACATCATCCCTTTAAATTTCATTGACGCACACCTCACCTATCCCTGGATATCAAGCATTGATTTCCGAAAATGTCCATCCACAGAATCGTATTTTAATTTTTTTCATCCCCTTAAACGGGCAGGCAAACGTCGCCACGTATACTGGGTCGTAACCCATCAAGGGGACATCATTCCTTAAAATTTCATTGACGCACACCTCACCTATCCCTGGATACCAAGCATTGATTTCCGAAAATGTCCATCCACAGAATCGTATTTTAATTTTTTTCATCCCCTTAAACGGGCAGGCGAAGGTCGCCACGTATACTGGGTAGTAACCCATCAAGGGGACATCATCCCTTAAAATTTCATTGACGCACACCTCACCTATCCCTGAATACCAAGCATTGATTTCCGAAAATGTCCATCCACAGAATCGTATTTTAATTTTTTTCATCCCCTTAAACGGGCAGGCGAAGGTCGCCACGTATACTGGGTAGTAGCTCATTTAGGGAGACATCATCCCTTAAAATGTCATTGACGCACACCTCACCTTTCCCGAGATACTAAGTATTGCTTTCCAAAATACCCATCTACGAATCATCTTTTATTTTTTTTCATCCCCTTAAACGGACAGACGAACATCGCCACGTATACTAGGTACACACACCTATCCCTGGATACCAAGCAATGATTTCCGAAAATGTCCATCCACAGAATCTTATTTTAATTTTTTTCATCCCCTTAAACGGGCAGGCGAACGTCGCCACGTATACTGGGTAGTAACCCATCAAGGGGACATCATCCCTTAAAATTTCATTGACGCACACCTCACCTATCCCTGGATATCAAGCATTGATTTCCGAAAATGTCCATCCACAGAATCGTATTTTAATTTTTTTCATCCCCTTAAACGGGCAGGCAAACGTCGCCACGTATACTGGGTAGTAACCCATCAAGGGGACATCATCCCTTAAAATTTCATTGACGCACACCTCACCTATCCCTGGATACCAAGCATTGATTTCCGAAAATGTCCATCCACAGAATCGTATTTTAATTTTTTTCATCCCCTTAAACGGGCAGGCGAACGTCGCCACGTATACTGGGTAGTAACTCATTTAGGGAGACATCATCCCTTAAAATGTCATTGACGCACACTTCACCTTTCCCGAGATACTAAGTATTGCTTTCCAAAATACCCATCTACGAATCATCTTTTATTTTTTTTCATCCCCTTAAACGGACAGACGAACATCGCCACGTATACTAGGTACACACACCTATCCCTGGATACCAAGCAGTGATTTCCGAAAATGTCCTTCCACAGAATCTTATTTTAATTTTTTTCATCCCCTTAAACGGACAGGCGAACGTCTCCACGAATACTGGGTAGTAACTCATTTAGGGAGACATCATCCCTTAAAATGTCATTGACGCACACCTCACCTTTCCCGAGATACTAAGTATTGCTTTCCAAAATACCCATCTACGAATCATCTTTTATTTTTTTTCATCCCCTTAAACGGACAGACGAACATCGCCACGTATACTAGGTACACACACCTATCCCTGGATACCAAGCAGTGATTTCCGAAAATGTCCATCCACAGAATCTTATTTTAATTTTTTTCATCCCCTTAAACGGGCAGGCGAACGTCGCCACGTATACTGGGTAGTAACCCATCAAGGGGATATCATCCCTTAAAATTTCATTGACGCACACCTCATCTATCCCTGGATATCAAGCATTGATTTCCGAAAATGTCCATCCACAGAATCGTATTTTAATTTTTTTCATCCCCTTAAACGGGCAGGCAAACGTCGCCACGTATACTGGGTAGTAACCCATCAAGGGGACATCATCCCTTTAAATTTCATTGACGCACACCTCACCTATCCCTGGATATCAAGCATTGATTTCCGAAAATGTCCATCCACAGAATCGTATTTTAATTTTTTTCATCCCCTTAAACGGGCAGGCAAACGTCGCCACGTATACTGGGTAGTAACCCATCAAGGGGACATCATCCCTTAAAATTTCATTGACGCACACCTCACCTATCCCTGGATACCAAGCATTGATTTCCGAAAATGTCCATCCACAGAATCGTATTTTAATTTTTTTCATCCCCTTAAACGGGCAGGCGAACGTCGCCACGTATACTGGGTAGTAACTCATTTAGGGAGACATCATCCCTTAAAATGTCATTGACGCACACCTCACCTTTCCCGAGATACTAAGTATTGCTTTCCAAAATACCCATCTACGAATCATCTTTTATTTTTTTTCATCCCCTTAAACGGACAGACGAACATCGCCACGTATACTAGGTACACACACCTATCCCTGGATACCAAGCAGTGATTTCCGAAAATGTCCATCCACAGAATCTTATTTTAATTTTTTTCATCCCCTTAAACGGGCAGGCGAACGTCGCCACGTATACTGGGTAGTAACCCATCAAGGGGACATCATCCCTTAAAATTTCATTGACGCACACCTCATCTATCCCTGGATATCAAGCATTGATTTCCGAAAATGTCCATCCACAGAATCGTATTTTAATTTTTTTCATCCCCTTAAACGGGCAGGCAAACGTCGCCACGTATACTGGGTAGTAACCCATCAAGGGGACATCATCCCTTTAAATTTCATTGACGCACACCTCACCTATCCCTGGATATCAAGCATTGATTTCCGAAAATGTCCATCCACAGAATCGTATTTTAATTTTTTTCATCCCCTTAAACGGGCAGGCAAACGTCGCCACGTATACTGGGTAGTAACCCATCAAGGGGACATCATCCCTTAAAATTTCATTGACGCACACCTCACCTATCCCTGGATATCAAGCATTGATTTCCGAAAATGTCCATCCACAGAATCGTATTTTAATTTTTTTCATCCCCTTAAACGGGCAGGCAAACGTCGCCACGTATACTGGGTAGTAACCCATCAAGGGGACATCATCCCTTAAAATTTCATTGACGCACACCTCACCTATCCCTGGATACCAAGCATTGATTTCCGAAAATGTCCATCCACAGAATCGTATTTTAATTTTTTTCATCCCCTTAAACGGGCAGGCGAACGTCGCCACGTATACTGGGTAGTAACTCATTTAGGGAGACATCATCCCTTAAAATGTCATTGACGCACACCTCACCTTTCCCGAGATACTAAGTATTGCTTTCCAAAATACCCATCTACGAATCATCTTTTATTTTTTTTCATCCCCTTAAACGGACAGACGAACATCGCCACGTATACTAGGTACACACACCTATCCCTGGATACCAAGCAGTGATTTCCGAAAATGTCCATCCACAGAATCTTATTTTAATTTTTTTCATCCCCTTAAACGGGCAGGCGAACGTCGCCACGTATACTGGGTAGTAACCCATCAAGGGGACATCATCCCTTAAAATTTCATTGACGCACACCTCATCTATCCCTGGATATCAAGCATTGATTTCCGAAAATGTCCATCCACAGAATCGTATTTTAATTTTTTTCATCCCCTTAAACGGGCAGGCAAACGTCGCCACGTATACTGGGTAGTAACCCATCAAGGGGACATCATCCCTTAAAATTTCATTGACGCACACCTCACCTATCCCTGGATACCAAGCAATGATTTCCGAAAATGTCCATCCACAGAATCTTATTTTAATTTTTTTCATCCCCTTAAACGGGCAGGCGAACGTCGCCACGTATACTGGGTAGTAACCCATCAAGGGGACATCATCCCTTAAAATTTCATTGACGCACACCTCACCTATCCCTGGATATCAAGCATTGATTTCCGAAAATGTCCATCCACAGAATCGTATTTTAATTTTTTTCATCCCCTTAAACGGGCAGGCAAACGTCGCCACGTATACTGGGTAGTAACCCATCAAGGGGACATCATCCCTTAAAATTTCATTGACGCACACCTCACCTATCCCTGGATACCAAGCATTGATTTCCGAAAATGTCCATCCACAGAATCGTATTTTAATTTTTTTCATCCCCTTAAACGGGCAGGCGAACGTCGCCACGTATACTGGGTAGTAACTCATTTAGGGAGACATCATCCCTTAAAATGTCATTGACGCACACTTCACCTTTCCCGAGATACTAAGTATTGCTTTCCAAAATACCCATCTACGAATCATCTTTTATTTTTTTTCATCCCCTTAAACGGACAGACGAACATCGCCACGTATACTAGGTACACACACCTATCCCTGGATACCAAGCAGTGATTTCCGAAAATGTCCTTCCACAGAATCTTATTTTAATTTTTTTCATCCCCTTAAACGGACAGGCGAACGTCTCCACGAATACTGGGTAGTAACTCATTTAGGGAGACATCATCCCTTAAAATGTCATTGACGCACACCTCACCTTTCCCGAGATACTAAGTATTGCTTTCCAAAATACCCATCTACGAATCATCTTTTATTTTTTTTCATCCCCTTAAACGGACAGACGAACATCGCCACGTATACTAGGTACACACACCTATCCCTGGATACCAAGCAGTGATTTCCGAAAATGTCCATCCACAGAATCTTATTTTAATTTTTTTCATCCCCTTAAACGGGCAGGCGAACGTCGCCACGTATACTGGGTAGTAACCCATCAAGGGGATATCATCCCTTAAAATTTCATTGACGCACACCTCATCTATCCCTGGATATCAAGCATTGATTTCCGAAAATGTCCATCCACAGAATCGTATTTTAATTTTTTTCATCCCCTTAAACGGGCAGGCAAACGTCGCCACGTATACTGGGTAGTAACCCATCAAGGGGACATCATCCCTTTAAATTTCATTGACGCACACCTCACCTATCCCTGGATATCAAGCATTGATTTCCGAAAATGTCCATCCACAGAATCGTATTTTAATTTTTTTCATCCCCTTAAACGGGCAGGCAAACGTCGCCACGTATACTGGGTAGTAACCCATCAAGGGGACATCATCCCTTAAAATTTCATTGACGCACACCTCACCTATCCCTGGATACCAAGCATTGATTTCCGAAAATGTCCATCCACAGAATCGTATTTTAATTTTTTTCATCCCCTTAAACGGGCAGGCGAACGTCGCCACGTATACTGGGTAGTAACTCATTTAGGGAGACATCATCCCTTAAAATGTCATTGACGCACACCTCACCTTTCCCGAGATACTAAGTATTGCTTTCCAAAATACCCATCTACGAATCATCTTTTATTTTTTTTCATCCCCTTAAACGGACAGACGAACATCGCCACGTATACTAGGTACACACACCTATCCCTGGATACCAAGCAGTGATTTCCGAAAATGTCCATCCACAGAATCTTATTTTAATTTTTTTCATCCCCTTAAACGGGCAGGCGAACGTCGCCACGTATACTGGGTAGTAACCCATCAAGGGGACATCATCCCTTAAAATTTCATTGACGCACACCTCATCTATCCCTGGATATCAAGCATTGATTTCCGAAAATGTCCATCCACAGAATCGTATTTTAATTTTTTTCATCCCCTTAAACGGGCAGGCAAACGTCGCCACGTATACTGGGTAGTAACCCATCAAGGGGACATCATCCCTTTAAATTTCATTGACGCACACCTCACCTATCCCTGGATATCAAGCATTGATTTCCGAAAATGTCCATCCACAGAATCGTATTTTAATTTTTTTCATCCCCTTAAACGGGCAGGCAAACGTCGCCACGTATACTGGGTAGTAACCCATCAAGGGGACATCATCCCTTAAAATTTCATTGACGCACACCTCACCTATCCCTGGATACCAAGCATTGATTTCCGAAAATGTCCATCCACAGAATCGTATTTTAATTTTTTTCATCCCCTTAAACGGGCAGGCGAACGTCGCCACGTATACTGGGTAGTAACTCATTTAGGGAGACATCATCCCTTAAAATGTCATTGACGCACACCTCACCTTTCCCGAGATACTAAGTATTGCTTTCCAAAATACCCATCTACGAATCATCTTTTATTTTTTTTCATCCCCTTAAACGGACAGACGAACATCGCCACGTATACTAGGTACACACACCTATCCCTGGATACCAAGCAATGATTTCCGAAAATGTCCATCCACAGAATCTTATTTTAATTTTTTTCATCCCCTTAAACGGACAGGCGAACGTCTCCACGAATACTAGGTAGTAACCCATCTAGGGAGACATCATCCCTTAAAGTTTCATTGACGCACACCTCACCTATCCCTGGATACCAAGCATTGATTTCCGAAAATGTATTTTCGTGAACACGTTTACAGAATCGTATTTTAATTTTTTTCATCCCCTTAAACGGGCAGGCGAACGTCGCTACGTATACTACGTAGTAATCCATCTAGGGAGATATCACCTCCCCTCTCCCGAGATATTAAGTATTGCCTTCGAAAATATCCATCCACGAATCATGTTTTATTTTTTTTCACCACCTTAAACGGGCAGGCTAACGACGCCACGTATACTAGGTAGTAACTCGTCTAGGAAAACATCATCACTTAAAATTTTATGCAGATGTGGACGTGGATGACTGATACACAGACACTCTGATACACAGACACAGAACTCTCCTATTTACTGTTGCCGGCATTGACGATTTGCCGTGTGAATAACTTCACACAAACTGAATTTTATACGTTTAAAAACAATCCAGTAGGTTGTAACGGTGTGACATTTCGTCACTCTCATAGTTTGTCAGGTCTAAATAACCTACTATGTAATGAACTTTACACAACCAGTTGCGAAATATTTTACTTTTCGTAACTGGTTGTGAAAAGCTCGGTGAAAAGTAATACGTTTCCTAACGTCAAAGGGTTTTGAAAAGTCTCACTTTACATGTCAAAATTAGAAAAAAGCTTTTAAATAATTGATTTTAAATTCAGTTAAAATTATAATAATTGCACATTTGTGTTGTGCCATTTTTCAAGTTTGACGAGTTCGTTAGACGAGTAACCCACAAAATACACTAATTTTAATAACTTAGAACATATTTTTGTCACAATGACTTATGTAATATAGTAAGTATAGTAAGATTTTTTGTGCGTCCTGTAAGTAGGTGCCGATAACCTACAATACCTATTTTAGTATTAATTATATTATTATATTTAATAACAGCTTGCTGCATTTTTAGGGATGCAATCATTTGTAAAGTAGCCGCAGTACAAAAAACTGCGCGCTACTGGCTGCTTTTGGTCTATACTCTATCCAACGAGAGAATGGACTTGCTTTGCGCATCGGCGACTAAAGAGGAGGGGCTCTGTAACGAGCTACGCAGGACCGTCATTCGGTAGTAGACCGTCAGGTAGGCAGTAGTAGGTACTTTATATAATTAGGTACCAGGTAGCTATCGGACCCAGGCGCCGGCCCTGGCTACCTGCTGAGCCAATTAAGACGTTGAGGGCGTTGAACTGATGTTCTAAGGGGCGGAGATCTGACCAAAACAGACGAATTTTCGCTCGAGTGCAAGTCCATTCTCTCGTTGGATACAGTATAGGTGTGAACAGGACAGGCAACTTTTGTAGTCGCAGTAAATGCGGCCGTGACCTTAGCATATAAGTATATACTTATATAGCTTACCTTAGATATATAAGTATAAGCTATATTATCAGTGGCGGCTCGTCAGGTGATGCGGGTGAAGCGCCGCTTCACCTACAATTTTCAACTTAAAAACAAAACTAGGTCTTTTTAAAATAATAAAAATTTCTATTTTACATTTCTATTTTATATAAAAACAACCTATATTTTTATATAAAAACATATAATTTACCTAATTTCTTATAAAATTAATCATCAAAATTAATGCCATACTTATAAAAGAACAATAATTAAAAACTAAAACCATTGCTAAAACGTAGTTGGCTGAACACCTTTTCATAAGAATGGGAGCGCCGAGAGCCGAGAGGCGATCATCGACAGGCCTGCTGGAAGCGCTATCAGCGGGATCCATAATCGCGCTGCAATTAACAAATCTGTTTACGACGGTCGCTATGACAACGGGCGAAGCGGGCACGGTAGATACGTGAACTAATTATAGAATGGCGCGGCGCGGCAATACCACTGCGGAAGCTTACGTACTAATACGTACGCATGAATAAATTAAATTCAGTTTTTTGTTTTGTAGAGTATTCAAAAGACTTTCCAATGGAATCATTAAATAATTTAAAAACTTATTTTCCTACCATATTTTCTGATTTATCAAGGCTAAAAAATGAACTAAGCTTCATTTATAATGATCAAAATTACCGCAATATTCAGTTGGATCAAATGTTAGAAATGTTATACGAAAATAGAGACATTTTTAAGGAAGCTTCAAGCTTATTTGGTCTCATTGTGAACGCAGGTTCTCTTGCTTAAAAAGAATCAAAACGTATCTACGAAACTCAATGACAGAAAACAGGCTTACTAACTTAGCAAAAATTTCTATTGAAAAAGGACTTTTAAATGATCTTATAAGTGTGGAACCATTTTATGGCGATATCATCGATAAATTTTCATCTTTAAAAGATCGAAGAATAGACCTTGTATTTAAAAAGTAGATACATTGTTATGTGCAACCAAAAGTCTCACGAGTCAAGTGCGGGTAAGTTAGCTTTTCTATTGTGTTTTTATTATTGTTATTCTCGGCAAATTAGGGCGTGGCATTCAAAAAAAATTCGCCTGCGGCGCTATCCTGTGGCGCTTCTAACCGCTCCGCTTCGCCCACTATTAAGACCACGAGCCGCCACTGTATATTATCATTATTATATATAAACTATATTAATTATATTAGCTATCATATAAGGCCTTAGATATATAAGTATATAAACCTATATTATAATTTAAATATAAAGTATATTAATTTATATAAGTAATATATAAGACCTTAACTTTTAGGTAACAGTATATATTATAATCAATGTAACAACAACAGTTTTCATATAATTTTATAGAGCCACATCTAATTTCTCAACAACACATGTAATTTCGGGACAAAATATATCTATGTACCGGGTAAGTCTCTTAAGATTGACACCCCCCTTATCTCACTTATCCTTTGCCGATTTAACTCATTCAAAAAAGGAGTGGACACGGTTTTTGATGAATTTTTATAATCTGAGAACAGATATTAAAAATCTCATAAAATATACAGGGTGGAAAATAAAACATGATTTTTTTAAATGGAACACAAACCGTATATTTTTAGACCAAAACAATGTCCTTAATTTTCTTAATCCAAAAATGTGTAATTGTTATGTAATCACTCTACCTGTTCGTGAGATATTACTAAAAACTTATCACATTACGGGTGTCAATTATAAAATAAGAACAACAAGATACCTCTGGAAACAATGCATATTTGCATTGTTTATTTGTTGACAGATGTCATCCAGTTTTTTGTGAGATAGTAGTTCACTCTCTTAGATGTTAGCGTAAAAAATACGTAGTGTTCGTAAAGAAGCAAGTTATTTTGAAAATGGTATATTCATTGGAAGAGCGAAAAGAGTTACTTGAAATTTATATTCAGTGCAACAAGAATAAGTCTCTTGCTCGGAGGGAGTATGTTAGGTTATTTCGAGAAAGGCTACCTCCTTCCAAAAATAGTTTTAAAACCATTTATGCAAAGTTTAGGAATACCGAATCTCTGAGAGACAAGAAAAGGGAAAGGCGAAGGACAAAAACAGGAGAAGACACAGAACTCAAAGCGTTATTATATTTTGCTGAAAATCCATCCAAATCATCCTATGCCGCAACAATAGAATTGGATATATCACAAAGAAGTGTGATAAAAATATTACATCGCCATAATTTTAAACCATATAGTATTTTGCCCGTTCAATATTTAGACGACAACAACCTTCAAGACAGGTTAACCTTCTGTAGAGACATACTTGATAGAATAGAGGAAGATGATGAGTTTCTAAGTCATGTCTTTTGGACTGACGGAAGCAGTTTTTCTACTGCGGGAATTTTTAACAGAAAAAATGCACATTACTGGGCAGCGTAAAATCCACATATTGTAAAAAAATAAAAAAACAAGGATACCAAACTGTAAACGTGTGGTGTGGCATCCACAAGGATGCTATTGTAGGTCCTGTATTTATAAATGGGCCCTTAAATGCACGTTATGTGGATATTCTTCAACATCCAGTTGAAAATTATTTAAATAATATTAATTTAGTGGACAACAGATCTGTTATTTGGCAGCAGGATGGAGCACCACCACACTCTGCAAGGAACGTCACCGAATACCTAAATAGAAAATATCCTATTTGGATAGGAAGGCACGGTGTTATACATTGGCCCGCTAAAAGTCCGGACTTAACACCTATGGATTTTTTCTCTGGGGTACGATAAAACAAGATATATATGAAACTGGGGTTTTTAATAATATGAATGAGTTAAAAGAATGCATACGTGTAAAAATTGAGGAATTAAACCAAAATGGTGATATATTTCAAAGGGTGAGAAGCAATTTTATAAAGCGATGCCAAATGTGTATTCAGAATGGTGGTGGTTACGTGGAAAATATTTAATTACGTTACGTGTAAATACTCTATTGTGTTACTGTATTAAGTGTTAAAATACTGTGTTATTCTATTGTGTTACTGTTTTAATATTGACTTTTATTTGTTTTTTGGCTTATGTTGTTTATTGTTATTACTCGTTACTGTTATTGTCACTTAATATTTATTTATTATCTCAATAAATGGCATTGTTTCCAGAGGTATCTTGATGTTTTTTGTTTTATAATTGACACCCGTAATGTGATAAATTTTTAGTAATATCTCACGAACAGGTAGAGTGATTATATAACAAGTAGATATTTTTTTATTCAGAAAATTAAGGACATTATTTTGGTATAAAAATATACGGGGTGTTCCATTTAAAAAAATCATGTTTTATTTTTCAGCCTGTATATCTTACGAGATTTTTAATATCCGTGCTCAGATTATAAAAATTCATCAAAAACCGCGTCCACTCCTTTTTTTGAATGAGTTAAATCGGCAAAGGATAAGTGAGATAAGGGGGGTGTCAATCTTAAGAGACTTACCCTGTACATAATGTTCCGCTTTCTCCATTAGTTTTAACTACAGATTTAACTATATTGATGATAATTTTTACTTAATACGACCTGTAATTCATTAAATGTTTATAATCAGACTGTTCAGCATATTTTTTTTACGAGAAGTATCAAGAAACATTAAAACCCATTCAAACTATTTAAAATATCAATTTTAAATATTCCCGCAGTTAAACCTTCTAGTGCGCAGACTCGGCGATACCGTAGGCGAGATCATTTTGATCAAGGTTTAACATATAGCACTGTTCCAATTTACAGTTCTTGGCACTGTTCCTCTAGTGGTTTATCCGCAGAGTCGGGTTGCCACTCAGGTATGTCAGGTTGCCGACCCAAAATTGGTCAGTCGTGCACACGCATCTCACATGACGTATTCTCGCCAACATGATTTTACTACCTAAAATGATTTTAGGCGCGATTCTTACACAGTTGAATGTAAATACCGTTGTCTTTGTATCATGGCAGTCTTTGACTTTGGATTTCGTGGTTGTCCCATTCCTGTGGTGTGTTTTTATCGTACGACGAGTACAACAGACAGTCAGCTGGTAGATTTTAGGTTAAAAGCTTTGAGCCAAAAGTATTCAATATATCTATAACCCTTTAAACTGAATGCCCCATGTAACTGTGCTGATATCGCATCTGAATTTCAGCATTTCCATACAAAAGGGAAGCAGCAGGATAGTAAACAGAATTATTATGTGATATTATTCTAAACTTTACTCTACCTGTCTGCGTTGCTGGTCTCCTTTTACGGGAGCTATTGATGGTTTTCTGCGAAACGGTTAAACGTGCCTTATAGTGACATTTAAGTTAATTTGTCTGGGTTACCCGTAATTATGAATCAGTACCGGGTAATTTGCTGTTCTTAAACGGTTCCAAGGAAGCCGTCAATAGCTGTCGTATTAGGAGAACAGAAGCTGTAGAAGGTGTGTCGTCGATTGAAATACTCTTTGTAACATCCAAATATGAGACATAAAAAATTTGCAAAGGAGACCCACAATTGCCGCAATGGAAGATCGGGGCAGTGTAACTTTTCTTACAGTAAGCTAAAATCGTCATTATAAAGGCGCTTTCATTCAACAAGTTGTTATGTTTTGATATAATACTAATAACTAATCAATTTTAACACAAAACCCATCAAAATAATACACTAAATTAAAGAATAACTGTATTACTTCTATTTCAAGAATTATTGTTGACCCCACTTTACCACAAAACGTTCGATGGTATTAGGCATCCAAACGAATGCCAATGGTGCCGATGTGACACGGCCGAGGAACGTGTAAAATGGATCCGTAATATTTGAATGGGGAACATTCTTCTGCATCACATTCGCCATCCAATTGTTTTATGATATGACGATATATAGTGCGATCAATATTTTGTTATACTACATGATAATTGTTAATATGTATCAATAAAATTCACACTGAATACATACAGCGCCACCTATGTAACTATCAATAAGTTTAGCGTAGCATTGTTTACTAAGTTCTGTGTTCTGTTGTAATAAAGACAGTCGTGTGCTGATTACTCTAGCGTTAACGTGTGTTTGATGTTTCTCTGCACTGTATATCCTCTGCTTAACAGGTTATGAGCCTAGAACTCTGAGAAAACAAGCAAATTACGTTTTTGAGTGCACAATGGCCAGCAATAGTTACATCGCGAGTGTACCTAAGTTAAAAGGTCGCGTGAACTATGATGAGTGGGCGTTCGCTACAGAAAATTTCCTGATTCTCGACGGTCTGAAGAACTGCATCGAGGGAAAAGAAACCGACGCCGGCAAAATTGCTCAAGCTAGGGCAAAGTTAATCTTAACGATTGACACTTCGATATATATCCATATTAAGGACACTAAGACAGCGGAAGACCTATGGATGAAACTCAAACGTTTATACGACGACGCAGGTTTTGCTAGAAAAATAAGTTTGTTGCGGTCTTTGATTTCGGCGCGATTAGAAAACATGGACGACATGATGTCTTATGTAAATCATGTTATCGAGACGGCGCAAAAACTAAGGGGTACCGGCTTCAAAATAGACGAAGTATGGATCGGATCACTACTCCTGGCAGGATTACCTGAGAAATTTTCGCCGATGATAATGGCTATAGAACATAGCGGCATAGAAATAACGTCTGACGCAATAAAGACGAAGCTGTTGGACATGGTCGATGATAAAGTAGGTAGTGCTTTTATCGGCAGAACAGAATGGCAAAGAAACAGATTTTACAAGGTTGGTAACAGTAACAATAGAAGTCAAAATAAAAATATGACATCTGTCAACAAAGTTCGTTGTTATCGTTGCAGACAAGTCGGACATTATAAAAGCAATTGTCCTGGTTTAAAAACAAATAATGGAAATCAAGAAACTGCTAACGCGTTCAGTGCAATATTCTTAGGTGGAGAGTATTTCAATAAAAGCGATTGGTACGTGGATTCGGGTGCGAGTGTTCATATAACCACTAACAAAGACTGGTTGACAAAACAGAAATATTCGCAAGAAGCGAATGAAATAGTGGTCGCAAATAAATCTAAAGTCCTTGTAGAATGTACTGGAGACTTGAATATTACTACAGTAGTAGGAAATGAAAAATTCCCGGTGTTAGTTAAAGATGTTTTATGTGTTCCCCAAGTAGCTACAAACCTTTTGTCAGTTAGTCAGCTTATCAAGAACGGTAATAAAGTTATTTTTGACAGTGATGGATGCAAAATATTTAACAAGAATGATCAGCTGATTGGTATTGCGAAATTGATAAATAACATGTACAAGTTAGACACAGAAATACCACAACGGTGTGTTCTAGCTGCAAGAAATCCAGTATCAGGAGAAACGTGGCATCGCAGGTTAGGACATTTAAATGAAAGTGATTTGAAGAAAATGGCTGAAGGTGCTGTTGAAGGTATGGCATACAAAGGCACAATCAAGGCAAGTAAGAAAACCTGTGAGGTGTGTAACGAGGGCAAACAGACAAGACTACCTTTTCCAAGTAAAGGATCCCGTGCAAATAATATGCTAGAAATTATACATGCTGATATTTGCGGTCCGATGGAGGTAAGATCCCTAGGTGGAGCTAAATATTTCCTGATTCTAGAAGACGATTTCAGTAAAATGGCTTTTGTTTATTTTTTACAAACAAAAGACCAAGCACTTGAATACTTTAAACAGTTCAAGAACCTGGTTGAAAACCAGAAAGATAAAAGAATAAAAATTCTTAGAACGGATAATGAGGGAGAGTTCTGTGGAAAGTTTTTTGAAAATTGTTTAAAGCAAACGGGCATAATACATCAAACCACAAATGCTTATACCCCAGAACAAAATGGTTCTTCTGAACGCTTAAATAGAACTGTAGTGGAAAAAGCGAGATGTTTGTTATTCGATGGAAAGCTAGATAAAAAATTCTGGGCAGAAGCAGTTAATACTGCAGTATATCTGCGAAACAGAAGTACGATCTCAGGGCTCGGGAAAAAGACACCTTTTGAGGTTTGGTATGGTAAGAAACCGGATATAAGTAAAATCAGAATTTTTGGCAGTAAAGTAATGACACATATCCCCAAAGCAAATAGACTAAAATGGGACAAGAAGTCAAAGAAATTGATTTTGGTTGGATATAGTGAAACCACCAAGGGTTACAGATTGTATGACCCTGAAACTCATCAAGTCAAAATATGTAGAGATGTAGTAATAATGGAAGAAACCAATGAAGAAATAGAAATGGTGATAAATGTAAATGAGGAGATAACCGATTCAGTGGGGGATACTCTCGAGGATACTACTGCAAGTGAACAATCTGTAAAAGATAATGTAGAGGATGTTTCAGTAGAAGGGACCTCTAGATACTCAGAATCTGCAGATAATTATTCAGACATCGAAGACACGAGTGATGAGGAATATATTAGTAAAGCAAAAGAAATACCAGTGCCGGAGATTAGGAGAACAAAAAGGGAGCCGAAGCCTAAGGAATTTGAAGATTTTGTGACTTACCTATGTATAGAAAATTCTGGTACCAGTGATCCACTCACAGTCGAGGAAGCTCTATCAAGGCCAGAAGCAGAGATGTGGAGGAAAGCCATGTCAGAGGAGTTAGAGAGTTTCGAAGAAAATAACGCCTGGGAAATAGCAGATTGGCCACAAGATACAGCAGCGGTAGTGAAGTGTAAGTGGGTGTTTAAGAAAAAGGTCAGTTGTGAAAGTGAAGTGAGGTACCGTGCAAGATTGGTAGCAAAGGGTTTCTCTCAAAGGCAAGGCACAGACTATGAGGAAACCTTTTCACCAGTAGTAAGACACTCTAGTTTACGACTACTTTTTGCACTAGCAGTGAAGTTAGGTTTAGATATAAGTCATTTAGATGTAAAAACAGCCTTCTTAAATGGCAATTTAAAAGAAAATGTATTCATGCAAATGCCAGAAGGCTTTAATTGTTCAGACCAAGATAAATGTTTAAAACTGAATAAAGCCATATATGGGCTTAAACAATCGTCTAAAGCATGGAATGATCGTGTGAACAATGTTTTGTTAGAATCAAATTATGAGAAATCAAAACATGAACCTTGTTTATATATAAAAAAAAGTATAATGGCATGATTACGATCATTGCAGTGTATGTTGATGATTTTTTTATATTTTCTGACAACAAAAATGAAACCTGTAGAATAAAAACGGAATTAAGCTCTAAGTTTAAGATTAAGGATTTAGGTAGGATAAAAGAATGTTTAGGAATGCTAGTAGATTTTGATAAAGATAACAATGTCATTACCTTAAGTCAAAAAAATTATGTTATTCAGTTATTGGAAAGATTTAACATGCTTGATGCTAATATTGTCAAAACTCCTATGGAAGTCAAATTAGATTTACAGGAAAATGAAACCAGTGAGGATATTAGAGCGCAATATCCATATCAAAAATTGATTGGTAGCCTTATGTATTTATCAGTACTGACTAGACCCGATATATCTCAGAGTGTGAGTTACCTAAGTCAATTTAATAATGTATACAATGAGAACCACTGGAAATGTGCCAAACGTATTTTAAGATATTTAAAGGGAACTATGAATTATTGTTTAAAATTTACTAGGGATGAATCTGAAATACAGGGTTTTGTAGATGCAAATTGGGCGAGTGACTCAATAGACCGTAAGTCTTATACAGGCTATGCTTTTAAACTTAATGGTTCACTAGTCTCTTGGGAAAGCTCGAAACAAAAAACTGTCGCTTTATCTAGTTCAGAGGCCGAATATATGGCAATATCGGAAGCATCTAAAGAAGCTTTGTATTTAAGAGGTTTATTAGGAGAATTGACTGGGAATTTAATTTGTATAACTTTGTCTAATGATAACCAAAGCGCATTAAATTTATCAGTCAATCCAGTTTATCACAAAAGAAGTAAGCACATAGATGTGCGTCACCACTTTATACGAGAGTTAGTTTCTAATAAACTTGTAAAAGTAGATTATCTACCTTCTAAAGTTATGCCAGCTGATGTATTAACTAAAAGTTTAAGTTCAGTAAGACATTATAAGTTGTTAGAATTACTGGGTGTAACTAGTTTATGAATTTTGAATTTCATTGATAAGTGGGGGTGTTAATATGTATCAATAAAATTCACACTGAATACATACAGCGCCACCTATGTAACTATCAATAAGTTTAGCGTAGCATTGTTTACTAAGTTCTGTGTTCTGTTGTAATAAAGACAGTCGTGTGCTGATTACTCTAGCGTTAACGTGTGTTTGATGTTTCTCTGCACTGTATATCCTCTGCTTAACAATAATGTCATAATGTTGACGGGCGATGTTATAACATCATTTGTTTTTCCTTAAATTCCTGGAAATCGGTTATAACTTAACAACGCTGTTAAAATGCGGTAGCACGTGTGAGGAGATCGATATAATGAGGGTTTTTTGCTCGGGTCTTTGTCTCAGATTTCGATGTTACAAACACAGCAGAAAGAAAAATCGATAATACCTACACGAAAAATCGGAAGCTATATTTTTATTGCTGATTGCTGTATTTATACAAAGTGTTATAAATAAAACACAACACAATATATTTTCTATCACCAAGTGAGGAAGCTGGATTATATTACTAACTATCCTAAAATGACATACCTACCCAGTCCCAAACTGTTTAACCAAAAAGCCTGGCAAAAATTTAAATAAATACCATCATTTCACCATCTATTTATTGAAATGTTATAGAAAATACCTATCCAGAAAAATAGTTTTTCAAAAAATCCACTTTCATTCAATACAAAATACACTGCGCAACTTATTTAACGCACAACCAAAAAGTTAACTCAAATTTGACGTTATGTATTTTCGACAATTTTTGTTCGTTTTGGTCAATTTTTTTTTCAAATTGTAGGTTTTTCTCTTAGGAATATCACTGTCTTAGTTGCTTTGGTAAAACGAATGATTTTGATATTATACCAGGTGCTATAAAAATGTTTTTTTCCGAAATTTCAAAACGTCCTGTGGACTATACAATGTATTGCATGTTATTGCAATTATAGCCAATTTAAAGCCTCATGTTTTTTATACATTTTCTTTTTTATTCATTTGTTTATCTCTGTTACTTCATAAAATATCCAATTTTTGAGTTGACGTGATTTTTATTAAATTTATTAACTTTCTTTTTTGTCAAGTGCTCATTATTTATTACTCATTATACTTGTTAAATGCCTCATTTTGCGTTCTGTTTTCCTTGATATCTTATAATTTATTGAGAGATGCAAGGTGTTTTAGAAGAGAAAAAGGTCTTAAAAGGACAAAAACTCAAAAAACATACCTAGAAAAATGGATTGCTTTAATCAATAAAACAACGAATAACAGGAAACAAAACAAAAGTAAATAGAGAATTAGTATCTGGTGTTTCCACCCCTTCCGCGAATGACCTCCCGACATCTTTGGTTCATACTTAAAACCAAAGTTCTGATTAGGCCATTCCATAATTCGACTAGGCGTCCTTCCAATTCTTGTAAATTTTGGGGTTGTCGTCCCTCACTTCGTAACCGCCGACCGATAAAATCCCAAACATGTTCAATGGGGTTAAGGTCGGGGCTATGTGATCAATTCCTACTTCTTCAAGATAATTTCTCACGATAAGACTCGTGTGGGGACGCGCATTGTCTTGCATAAGTAAAAAATTGGGTCCTATATAGGGGGCATAAGGCAGAACATGTGCTTCAAGAATGTCTGTGATGTATCTGTCAGAATTGAGATTTCCATTCACAGTTACCAAGTCCGTTCTCCCAGTCAAAGATATTCCGCCCCACACCATGACGGATCCACCTCCATATAAAGTTGTGTGCAAAAAATTGCATTGACTGTATCGCTCATCGGGTCTTCGGTAGACGCGATTACGTCTATCACAATTATACAAACTGAACCTTGACTCATCAGTCCAAAGAATACGTTCCCAATCTGCTTCCATCCAATTAACATGCTCATTGGCAAAATCAATCTGGCTCTTCGATGATCTACTGTTAATGCGGGTCCTCGAGCAGCAATCCTGGGTCTTAAATTTGCCTCCCTCAGTCGTCGGCGTACAGTTTGAACGCATATGAGTAGACCACCTGCGTCTTGAAGTTGTGCTCTTAAGTGTTGCAGTTATAAATCGTTGTCTTACAGCATTTACTCTTAAAAAGCGATCCTGGATAGCAGAGGTAACACGAGATCTACATTGACCTGCCCGTCTGGAATGTTCTCCTGTTTCCGCGTACCTTTGAATTGCTCTCGCTATAGTTGTGTAAGACACTCCCAACCTTCCAGCTATGCGGTTGTAACTCCACCCTTCACCATGTAATGTAGCTGCCTCAACACATTCATCACGAGTTAAATTTCTGGTTTGGCGTTCCATTATTCACTAATTATTGCTGGACTGTCAACAAAAAACTAATGACACAGTTGTCAGTCTATGACGTGTAATCTTCGATTTCCATAGCTTGCTAGCTGTTTGAGTTGTCCGATAAATGCATTTCATGTGAATAAAAGCATATGGTGTTTCAAAACGGTGTATTTCATGAAGTAACAGAGATAAACAAATGAATAAAAAAAGAAAATGTAGAAAAAACATTAGGCTTTAAATTGGCTATAATTGCAATAACTTGCAATACCTTGTATAGCCCACAGGACGTTTTGAAATTTCGGAAAAAAACATAACATTATAGCACCTGGTATAATATTAAAATCATTCGTTTTACCAAAACAACTAAGACAGTGATATTCCTAAGAGAAAAACCTACAATTTGAAAAAAAAATCGATCAAAACGAACAAAAATTGTCGAAAATACATAACGTCAAATTTGCGTTAACTTTTTGGTTGGGCGTTAAATAAGTTGCGCAGTGTTCAAAAAAAATTTACAAATATTTCTACTTGAAAATAAATGAACGGTGTTTATTTCTATGACGCCATTGAAGATTCAAATAAAAACAAAACTATGACGATTGGAAAACGTACACTGGAACTTTTTTTTTTGGTAGCAAACCGACGTTCCCAGGACTACGAATTCAGTAAAAACAATCTTGCAACAGGTCAAAATTGTTGTAATAATAGGTCACTGCGGATCTTAAAACAGATAGCATCTACATACAATTTTCTACGTATCATTCTTTAATATGATAGCGAGGCAAATTTTAAACCACGGTAAACATTTTCCTCCTCCTCAGGTGCTAGTTAATATGGTAAATACGTATAATAAACGAATAACTGTTTGATTAAGATAAAATCAAGTTGTTACATATATATCAGTGTTATTGTTAACTTAAGTATTAGGGAAAAATTTAGCAGAAAAGTAAAGTGCGTGCCTGTGAAGATAATGGTCTCCGCGGTGGATATAGTGGTACGCGAAAGACATGCGAGAACTTTTGAAGAGGCCATTGGCATGACTGGTAAGGCAGTATTTATAAAAGTGGTAGTTTTTTACGTGGCTGGCATTAAAACGTGAATAATTTGTGGTAAATTTACACGGAGAAACTATAAACTATACAGGGAGAACTTATATTCGTTTTTATATGAAACGCCGTTTTACTCTTTAATAAAAAAAATGAAAAGCATCACAAAACTCATGAGACTTTTTAATGTTACCATGTAACATGTTTCTTACATATTTTTTTTTAATTATTAAGTGTTAGCAATGTAATAATTGTATAAATATGGAAACATAACTTAGGTACAATAAAAATTATAGGCATTGTTTGTATCTTCTGAAATTTTACCAATTAAGTAAATTATATACAGGTAACAGGATGTTCCCAAATTGATGCGTACGATTTTAAGAGGTGAATGTTCAGCAAAAATTAAGAGGGGACTTTCATATTATAATGTTTTCTTTTTAATTTTGACATGTAAAGTGCCCACCCTAGGATTTAAGGTATAAATATAAAAGAAAAAACAATATTCAATCAAATGTTTATCATGCAGAATGTTCAATATATTTCAAGACAATAGCATTAACAGATTTTTAAAAGTCTTAAGTAAGATTATAAATAAAAAGTAAAAAGTATATTATTAATCAGTAATCACATTCCGATTTAAAATTTGTGCGTTACGCACCCGAAATAAATTAGTAATAGGTACGATCTGTTTGCCCATAGCGCGAGGGAGACCTGCTAAACCAACCAAATTAGGAGACCTGCTAAACGTCGCTATAGGCAAGCCCGTAGATGACAAGCAGGCCTGTATTAATTCGCGATATACGTTCGAGGTATACGCGGCGACGATTGTGCGAATGAAACGGTAAACGTATGCCTAGGTTGTATCCAGCCTGAGACAGTCTAAAGGCGACGTTACACGGCGTGGGGAGTGCCACGCCTGGAGTGAAAACTGTCGCGCCACACGCCGTATAATTGGGCTGGCGTGGCGTGGCATTGCGAGGCGTGCTGGGTCCCGTCGATTGGCGGTAAACTTTGCGCTCGCTTTGCTTCGCGCTCGCGTGGCGAGAAACTTGTCAGTCTGCAGGTCGTGTAATCGCGATCGTCAAATTGCGAATTCGTGTGTCACTCCGCACGCCACACTCCAGGCGTGGCACCCCCCACGCCGTGTAACGGCGCCTTAAGATGGGCTGGCCCGTAGGCTGACCTGCGCCGGTCGACCGTCACTTTTCTGAAGCGGCAAACTAACTATTTGCTGAACTAATATTTTTTTTGTGTTAAAAGTTAATAATAAATATTAAATACCGCGGTTCTAGATGAAATTTTGAATCCGTACAATTGAAGTGATACGTAATTATAATAATAAAAACTTTATTATTATAATTAGTGATCGACCGATATGAAAATTTTGGCCGATACCGATAATCGGCCGATACCGATATTTTAAAGGCCGATACCGATATTATATCGGCATATCGGCCGTGTTCGTTGATATTCGGATTATTATGTTCAATCATTGCAATTAGTAATACTAGAATCTTTGAACCCACAGCGAGCTGTTATTGATGTTATTGGTAAATGTAAAAAGATTGTATCACATGTCCATCATTCACAAATTGCTTGTGATAAATTGAGAAAAATACAAAAGAACTAAATATGGCCCCAAAGAAATTGATTCAAGATATCCAAACGCGGTGGAATTCGACATATTACATGTTGTTTCGCTTGTTTGAACAAAAAAAGTTGTTAATCTATATGCTATTGAACATCCTGACCTCACAGATCTCACCTTTCGTCAATGGGAGGGAGCTTTTTCAAAATATTTTGATTTTGTTTTAATATTTTAATATTTTGAAGACAACGATTTATAACTGCAACACATTTAAGAGCACAACTTCAAGACGCAGGTGGTCCACTCATATGCGTTCAAACTGTACGCCGACGACTGAGGGAGGCAAATTTAAGACCCAAGATTGCTATTCGAGGACCCGAATTAACAGTAGATCATCGAAGAGCCAGAATGAATTTTGCCAATGAGCATGTTAATTTGATGGAAGCAGAATGGGAACGTATTCTTTGGACTGATGAGTCAAGGTTCAGTTTGTATAATTGTGACAGACGTAATCGCGTCTACCGAAGACCCGATGAGCGATACAGTCAATGCAATTTTTTGCACACAACTTTATATGGAGGTGGATCCGTCATGGTGTGGGGCGGAATATCGTTGACTGGGCGAACGGACTTGGTAACTGTGAATGGAAATCTCAATTCTGACAGATACATCACAGACATTCTTGAAGCACATGTTTTGCTTTATGCCCCCTATATAGGACCCAATTTTTTACTTATGCAAGACAATGCGCGTCCCCACACGAGTCTTATCGTGAGAAATTATCTTGAAGAAGTAACACCAGATACTAATTCTCTATTTACTTTTGTTTTATTTCCTGTTATTCGTTGTTTTATTGATTAAAGCAATCCATTTTTCTAGGTATGTTTTTTGAGTTTTTGTCCTTTTAAGACCTTTTTCTCTTCTAAAACACCTTGCATCTCTCAATAAATTATAAGATATCAAGGAAAACAGAACGCAAAATGAGGCATTGAACCAGTATAATGAGTAATAAATAATGAGCACTTGACAAAAAAGAAAGTTAATAAATTTAATAAAAATCACGTCAAATCAAAAATTGGATATTTTATGAAGTAACAGAGATAAACAAATGAATAAAAAAAGAAAATGTAGAAAAAACATGAGGCTTTAAATTGGCTATAATTGCAATAACTTGCAATACCTTGTATAGCCCACAGGACGTTTTGGAATTTCGGAAAAAAACATAACATTTTTATAGCACCTGGTATAATATCAAAATCATTCGTTTTACCAAAACAACTAAGACAGTGATATTCCTAAGAGAAAAACCTACAATTTGAAAAAAAAATCGTCAAATACATAACGTCAAATTTGAGTTAACTTTTTGGTTGTGCGTTAAATAAGTTGCGCAGTGTAGATAGGTAGTCTCTAATATCATATCGTGTTCTGTGAGCATTTGCTGCTAAAATTATTGTACCTGACTAAAGAAATACGACTTTTAATTTATTTTTATGCAGAAACATTTATTATTTTTAATAAAACAGAGATCCATAGTTTTTTTATATCGGCCATATCGGTTGTCCCTATCGGCCGATACCGATAATCGGCGTTGCTGCCGATATTGCCGATATACCGATATAAATATCGGTTGTTAATAAATATAATTTACAAAGTAATAATGTCATAACTCGCATTTTATAATGCAATGATATATTAACTCGCAACCTCAGAAATATATAAAAAAGGTCTACAAATACTGCTGGAATTCATAAAAAGTTAAGTTTTAGGTTAACTAAAATTTGCAAAATCCTTATATTTTTTAGAGAAAACTCAAGAGACGAAAGAGTTGCAGTATGAAGCTGTCTTTGCACATCAATTTTTTAAATGTTCTGATAAAAAATATTATAGGGGTTTGTTTTTTTACCCCCTTGTAACAAAATCTCAGGGTTACAAAAACTGTCACAAACTATCATTTTATTAGTGAAAGTTTTCGGCCGAATTCCATTCTAAATTCTTCAATAGTGGAGAAACTAAATCAAAACCATTATTTTACCCCCACTTTATAGGGCAGTAACTTGGAGGGGAAGGGGTTTTGGAATAGCTATTTATGTAACCAGTTGGGAAAAGAACTATTTTGTGTAACGAGCAGATTTCTGCGGAACGAGTGCCAGCGAGTTACACAAAATAGTGTTTCCCAGCGTATTTCATACAAGATATTTTTCAAATTTTCACCAATTTTATATTTTATTAGAAGAAAACTCTCAATTTTATACGTTTAAAAACAATCCAGTAAGTTGTAACGGTGTTAGAGCGTAACTGATTGTGAAAAGTAAGATGTTTCCCAACGTCAAAGGGTTTTGAAAAGTGTCACTTTCAGTGGCGGCTCGTGACTAAAGCATCAGGTGGGACAGACAAATTTAATATGGATATGAAATTTGGACCGCGAAGCATTAACGGCGCCGCAGACGAAAATTTTTCAAACTTTCAAGGTCACGCGTTTTCCTGGCACTTCAGAATTTCAATGAAAAATCCATTTACAAAAAATTACAGGGTTTCACAAAAATGATTTTTGGAAAAAGTATCAAACTTTTTTGAAATAATATTTATTCACGAATTACCGATGTTATAAATAAATTGAAATAAACAAAATATATTTTATTAGATTATTAAATATCTTTTATAAACCAATAGGTATTTCGTTTCTCGAATTTACGATCAATGATTCAACGAATTTTAATTTTCCTTGCCCTATTTCGATTTTTTTATTTAACTCTAGTTTGTCAATTTACTTTTGGAATTTTAAAATAATAATTTTTTTCTTGAATTTATGATATGAGTAGTTCGTGTGTTTGAAAAAAAAGAACAGCTCGTAGGTATATCAGAACGTTCCAAAAATAAACAGTTCAACAAGAACCAACGGGAGGTTCAGAGTTCATTAATACTTTCAATTAAATAATTTTTAATGGTTTTCGACAGACCACTAAAAACAGTAGATTCATCCAAAAATTCTTTGAATTTATTATCATATTTGGAAAGTAGACTTGCAAGCTGGCTGGGAATAAATGCTTTTCATCAAAATCTAAACTGCAAATTACAACGCAAAAAATTACAAAATACGAATATTACGAATAGGATAAGAAATATTTAAATATGTAAGGTAAGTAGGTACCTAATCAAATCACGTCAATCACGAACGACAAGACGAAAAATCGAAGGAAAAACTTAATCCACATCCCTACTCTACCCGGTATTGTATCTTGTATCTGCACAATACAACTGTGATCTAAACTCTAAACTGAAAACAGAAAACAGTGAAATCTGAATCCTTAATCATATGACTTTGTAACACCAATCACTAATTAGGGGCTGAAGCTGAAGGGCGCGAATCGTGGCCGTTACATCACTCAAACCGCGCCGATGGGCAAGCCCATAGCATAATATACAAATAATAATTATAACTGCATGTCTGCAGTCTGTGCTGTGTCATTATTTAATCCAATGTCAATACCGAATAAACGTTATTAATTGTTCCTGGCGAGTTTCATTCGAATGCCATTACGGCATTACATGGCGATCCTGCCACTACGTTGTGGAAATATGGCAATGTAGGGCGAACAGATGGAAAAGGAGATAATATTCATGTAAGTGTTGGCTACTACTATTTAATAATGGGACAGTCCGAATCAAAGGAGCTGGAACAAACCGAGAACGGCGCGGTCAATGCGAACTTCATAGTCCAGGAACAAACATTGGACGTGGGCATAATGATGGCAATTATTATTGCACTGATGATCCTCCAATTTTTGATGAAACTATACAAAATCCACAGAGGCCACTTAAAAAGGAACGTGAGGCGGAATATGGCAGCATCCATGGCGTCCATGTCCCAGGTGTAAGTGTTCAAGTGCTCTCTTTTAGGATCAAGCGTAGATAGAAAGAATATGGGATTAAATGATAGAGAAGGAGCAGTGAGATGATCAAAGACAATGTGACATAATAAAAGGGACATAAATTGAAGTATATATGATGTAAGTTAGTATTATTATTACTGTTATTATTTTGTATTTTGTGTCATATTTGTATTTATATATGTATATCTATGCGTCAAATTGGTCTGATATGATGACGCAGTATTTACCAGGAAACGAGTCGATATATATTTTATTTGCGCGATAATTGCATATCTTAGCATTTTCTTGGTTTACGATGAGTACGTCTATAGTAGAAATTTTTAATTTAAGTAATATGCATTTATTCGTAGTCATTAATATGTTATATATAAGTACTTCATCATATAAATACACACGCTACGTATTAAAAGTTCTATACATTCTTATTTATTCACAAAGTATCGTTAAAATGAACTATAATCCATATATTCAGAATTTTTTTTTTAGAATTAGAAATTAAAATATATTAAAGTAAATTAAAATCGTAGTCCTTTAATTCTAATAATTATAATCAGTCATATCAGTCACACTTATATATTTATTTAAAAATTAAATATGCTCCTACATTGAGTAAAACGTTGAAGCAAGAAGAGCCGACGCATTAAGTAGAATAAGCATAAGTAATCTTAAGGATACATATAGTGATATAGCACAAGTTTTAGCAATAACTAGATCTAAGTTAAACTGTTAACAGCAAATGACCATACCTCTGCAAATAAACCAGTAGCAGATATAGTAAATAAACAACCTTCTTTCTGTATACGAATATACAAATAATGTCGAAGCACTAAAAATACCCTTATTAAAGATTAAAATAAAGCCGACATATCTAAGGATATCCGTTTGGCATAAAGCTAAAAAGCGCTTAGATTCAACATACTCGATTATTAACGGTAATTTTACTTTAGAGGAAATATTGCCTGAGCTACAGAAGTTAGCCAATAATTGCGGTTTCGTTAAACTAAGATTAGAATTGATTGATGAAATATTTAAAAAGTATACTGTAAATGAAGTTAAACAAAAGGGAAATAAGTTGTTAGATAATTTATCTATAATATTGTGCAAGCCAAGACAAGTAATTCGTGATGAAAGAGAGAAAATTGACCTTATAGAAAAATTTCATGACATCCCACTATATGGCGGTCATTGCGGTCAAAAAAGGTTGTTGAAAAAATTGAAATCATTTTACGTATGGAAAAATATGTCAAGGGATGTAGCGAGGTATATCAGAAAATGTCACAAATGTCAAATAAACAAAGTCAAGGTCAGGCATACTGAACCTATGGTGATTACCCCTACTCCTCAGATAGCTTTCTCCATAGTGTGTATTGACACTATAGGTCCATTTCAAAAGTCAAATCAAGGAAATACGTATGCTGTTACAATACAGTGCGAATTAACAAAATATATGGTAATTATACCCATTATAAATAAAGAAGCGTCGACAATAGCTCGCGCAATTTTTGAAAAATTTATACTAATATACGGTCCGGTAAAGGAAATACGTACCGATAGAGGAACTGAATATATGAATTCAGTGTTCGAAAATTTAAATAAGCTGTTAAATACAGAACACAAATTCTCTACAGCTTACCATAGCCAAAGCATAGGTGGCTGTGAAAGAAATCAGAGAGTATTGAACGAATACTTAAGAATGTATATAGAACAATCATATGCAGATTGGGATGTTTGGTCAAGTTACTATTCATTTTGTTACACCCAGTGCATACTATAACTATACTCCTTTTGAGTTAGTCTTTGGGAAACAAATGAATGTTCCAGAATTTTTAAAGCAAACCAGTATCGATCCAATCTACAACTTGGACGATTACTATCAGGAAGTTAGGTACAGGCTACAGTTGTCGCAAGGAAAACCTAGCGAGTACCTAGAAAAGGCTAAGAACGCGCGTAAAATCACGTACGACGCGCAATCCAAAGAATTATCACTTAAGATAGGAGATCTCGTTACCCTTACCAATGAGAATCGGAAGAAACTCGATTCCTGGTATAACGGTCCATACAGGATTATCACTGTGGACAATCCAAATTGCGTTATATCAGACAAATTTGGAAAACAGGTAACTGTACATAAAAATAGAATAAGTTTGTATTTAGATAAGTAATTAGCAAGTAGAAATGAATGTATTTATTATAATCTTTAGCTTATAGGTGTATATAATGTATATTTGTAAATATTGTATTAAATAAAATATTAATTACTCAGCATACTGCTGACAAGCGACCTTGGTCTACGCGACGTAGTAAATTCAAAATTTCATTATTCATTCAACATTTTAGCGTGGAAAAAGAAATGCCTACATTTTTGCGGAAAGGGAGGTGTAGTGCCATAACGGCCACACGTGCTCTCAATATCTTATTTGTTATATTTATTATTTGTTATTGTACATAAAGTAAAACTAGTTCACGCTGTGAACATACCCAGTAAAATTGCCAGCTAAGACATTTTTCGGATCAAGGCCGACTTCATACAATTAGTGTAAATACCTAAGTACCGACCTAGTCAACATTATATAAGGCGGTAACTAGGTAACCCAACAGAATTAATTCCAAGACATTCGCACATACTGCACGTCTGCAGTCTGTGCTGTGTCATTATTTAATCCAATGTCAATACCGAATAAACGTTATTAATTGTTCCTGGCGAGTTTCATTCCAATGCCATTATGGCATTACACTAGTAAAAGAATAACAACGAAGGACAAAAAATCTGTAGAGAGAATACAAAACAATTTGTATTGATTTTAACTGTAAACTTGATGATAAACTTACTAAAAAAATATACTAAATGTTTTTAATTCACTCTCTACACAATGACAATACTTTTCATCATGATTTGATACTTACTTTATACTTTACTTATCACTTTTCCGAAGAGAACTCAAGATATAAAAAGTTGCATATTGAAACCAACTTTGCATATAACATTTTTAAGACGTCAGGAAATGTCGACGTCTTAAAACGTTCTGATGAAAGATATTATAGGGGTTGGGTTTTTTACTCCCTTCTAAGAATATCTCAGGGTTACAAAAACTGCCACAAACTCTCATTTTATTAACGAAAGTTGTCCGCCAAATTCCATTCTTCTCAATTCTTCCATAGATGATAAAATAAATTAAATCATTTTTTGTACATCTTTTGAGGGTTGTAACTTTTTTAAGGGAAGGGGTTTTTGAAAAAAAATATATAAACGACCGCCCTTATTTTTTGCCCCACATATTCACCTCTTAAAATCTTTCGAATTAATTTAGAAACAAACGTTTCAATCCTCTGTTTACATGGAGTGTTTGAAAATGATTATTAATTATTGCAATGACACTTAAAATTATATATACATTTAAAGAGACATTTGGAAAATATTTATTTTTTCTTCAGCCATATTTTTGTTAGAAAAACGTTTAAGTAAACGAAAAACAAAAAATATCTGAATTAGGAAGTTTCCATTTTTTAAATGAATGTCAGTAATACCACCAAAAATAAGGGGTAAAAAAATGAAATGTCTTAATAAATAAAAAAGTTACGTCTCTTGAAAGTTGGCGCTTAGCATGTTTTCACTATATTTATTAACATGGACATGTCATATTTTATCAAGATTTACAAAATAATTATTTATTTATCAATCTAATCTTGATTTTTATTTTCTAATAAACGTCCAATTTGCAGTCGTGAACGTACTGACATTTTGCAATTTAAGTGTAACATACTTCAAAACACAAAATTTCACAAAACGCTTCGTATGAGGATAAATAGGCCTAATCTGTGAGGTTATGGTGTTTTCCCATTTTCCACACGAACACGAAACCTCAATCACACATATCTATTAAAAAAAAATGTTCAACAAACATTTGAATTGTTAGACATTTTAAATGAAACATTTCAATTCAATAAACATTATTAGGTACCAACAATAGTGACTTGTCACATATTTTATACTAAACATTTTATTTCAGCAGACATGTTATGTTTAAAATGATAATTTAAAATAAAAAATCTGAATCTGGAATCTGGAATTTGTCCGGAGTGCGAATCAGAGATCCGGTGCACTTAGGCCCCATTGGGACCCTTGTGCTTCCTCCGTGAGGGAAATGTCTCCCTAGGCCATCGACCAGCCTAATGTTATACAAAAGGTGATGATGTTGCCCAGGTGCATTTCCCTCAAATTGGCCATCGAAGGCCAACGTTCCCCCAATATGGATTCTCTGGTCGATGACACGGCGGGACATTCGCAAAGTACATGCTCGATCGTTTCATCTTCTTGTTCATATCCTCTGCAGGGGTGTGTCACTTTGTCTCATGTTATAGAGGTGTTTCCTTACCCGGCAGTGTCCGGTTAGGATTCCTGGAACAAGTCGCAGTTTTCCCCTAGACATTGCCAGATAGTTCCTCGCCGTCTCTTCGCTGAGATATCTCAAGAGATTTCTGGCCAGCTGACAGCTACTTGTTTCACCCCATACCGTCTTAAATTTTTTATGGGTGTTTTCCTTTATTAATTGGAGTTTCGCTGCAACTAGTAGTGTACTTGAAGGACCAGGCCCAAGGATTCTCAGGCTGGCTGTTTTCTTGGCCAATTTGTCAGGTTCTATATTGTCGTTGCATTGTGAGTGTCCTTTGACCCAGCACAGGTAGATGTTATTCATCTGACATGCTCTCACAAGTGCTTGGTGACATTCCCATGTTGACCCTTTAGTTATTTTATAATTTTTCAGGGCCAGTAGTGATTGTCTACTATCTGTACAGATTCTTATTGTCTTGCCCGTTATTTCTCGACGAGCAATCTCTTGTGCGGCTATGGTTATACCAGCGAATTATGTTTGTACTACACTGGCATTTTTATCCATAGTCCAGTTGCATCGGAGTCGCATATTTCTGGAATATATACCACAGCCTGCTCCATCCTTTTTCTTTGATCCGTTCGTGAAGACATAGTTTACACCTTCAACGCCGGCCTCGTCTTCACCAGTAGTATGTGTGGTGTAAGGTTTATCAAAGACAAGCCGAGGCGGAATACCATCTGCACATGCCTGTAAAAGGGGTATCTTTCTGACAGCCTCCACAGAGCGGCTTCTGGTTTGGCCACAGCTTGCTTTTGGTAGTATGCCAACGGATTTGAGGCGAGTCATGGTAGTCAAAGCCACTTCTTCTAGATGTAGATCTAGTGGTGGAAGACAGCATTATCTCCATTGCTCTCGTTGGTGTTGTTCGCATAGCTCCGGTTATGCTCAGACAGGCAACTCTTTGTACCTGGCATAGCATGAGTTTCGCTGTTATTTGTTGACTCTTGGGCCACCAAACAACAGCTCCATAGGCCAACATTGGTCTTATGATAGCAGTGTAAATCCACAGGACCACCCTGGGTTCCATTCCCCAGGTTTTCCCTACGGTCCTGCGACACTGCTCGAATAATATATAGGCCTTATTTGTTCTTCTTTCGAGGTGAAGATTCCAGTTTAATTTAGCATCGAAAGTTACCCCCAAGTATTTCACCTGTGGTGCAAAATTTAATACTGTGTTTAGGAGAACAGGTGCTTTCATTGGCTCCAGTTTTCTTTTCCTTGTGAAGAGTACCATTTCCGTCTTCCTGGGGTTGACGGATATGGCATGCTCCTCACACCAATTTTCGATTATTCTTAGGGCCATCTGAATTCTCTGACAGAGGGCTCCCTCGAATTTTCCATTAAGCAGTATCGTTAAGTCATCTGCGTATGCAATTGTGTAGAATCCTTCCACGTTGAGGTGGTTTAGGAGGCTGTCAAGAACCAGATTCCATAGCAGTAGTGATAAAACACCTCCCTGCGGACAGCCTTTCGCAACCAGTCCTCTTATGACAGTGTCTTCTGCACTGATTTGTACTGCTCTTTTAGAGAGCATGTTGGATATCCAGCTGCTCACAATATGAGGAACGTTCCTATGTGATAGGGTCGCTGTAATTTTAGGAAAGGTAGTTTTGTCAAACGCACCTTCTATATCTATGAAGACACCCAGGGTGGATTCCTTATGATCCAGGGATTTCTCAATCCGACTTGCTACCGAATGGAGGGCAGTATCGGTGGATTTTCCTGGCGTGTATGCATGTTGGTTGGGGTGCACGGGATTGTTAGTCAATGTTACATCCCGCAGATATCGCTCACATAGCTCCTTAATTGTCTTCAGTAGAAATGAAGTTATACTAATAGGACGGTATGCTTTGGGGGTGGAATAGTCCATCCTCCCTGTTTTTGCTATGAACAATACTTTTACTTCTCTCCATGTCTTTGGGATGTAGAGAGAGGTGTGCTAAGCACATCCTAAACATCCCAACCAGGTGCGGCAGTAGTTTATCCAGTACTGAAGTAGTGCTGGATATATGCCGTCAATGCCCGGCGATTTGAATGGGGAGAAGCTCTATAATGCCCATTTGATTCCGTCTTCACTTACAATTTGGTTGGCGGTTTGCCAGTCCGAATTTGTTGGTTGGGTGTCGACTTCATTTCGCCATTCCTTTCGCTCTGTTGTGACAGATTCAGGGAAGTGAGTTTGCATGAGCAGCTCTAGGCTTTCGCAAAGGTTGTTTGTCTTGGTACCATCATCCCTTTTCAGTATACCTATATCATGGTTTTTGTCTTTAGTGAGGGTTTTACATAGCTTGGCAGCCTGTGAGTAGTCTTCAATTTCCACACAGTAGGCTCTCCACGCTTCTCTTTGTTAAAAAAACTGAAACCGCATTAAAAATGCAATACGCGTTTGAAATTAAAATGCTTGTTTGAAAATTTATACAACCATATTAATTCAACAGCAGTTTTTAAAAACAAACAAAAATGTAGCAAAAATCCGATTTTATTAGTTGTTGGCATTTCTTACTCAATACTGAACTAAATTTACAGAAGCATTATACAGAAATATAGAGAAATACAGAATAATAATTATTATTCAAATACGTCTGATGAATTTACATTTTTTTATTTACATTTATTTTGAAAGAACATTTTAATTGACAATAATTTAAATTGAGAAACAGTTTGAAATAATCATAGAAAGATAAATAACGATGAAATTAAAATGCTGGTCATTAATCTTTAAATCTAATATTTTTATAATTCAACTGTTGAAGTAAAAACAGAAATTTGAACAGAAAGAAACGCGATAATATTACATTCAACAATAAGGGGACCACCTAGCCGGTAAGATTTCGATCTTCGAAGTTAAGCAAGGCGGGAGGCTAGATGGTACTTGGATGGGTGACCTAGGCAGGTTTGGGGATGGGCGGTGGCAGTCCAACTGAGACCTGGGAACACTCAACACGCGTGGTCCCAGATAAATGGTAATGAGGACCAGAGTAATAAATCTCGGTAACTCAGAACCATACTCATACATCATACATAAAAATTGTAGAGACTTTGCCACCAAGCCACCCGTAATAAATATGATGGTTTGAATAAAAACGTACGCAAGTAAAAAGGAGGAATGCACAAAGGGCCAAATGAGGCCTAAGTGCTGTAGTGGAAGTGAAACCTCTACACTCCGACCCATATACATACATACATGCAACAAAAGTTTGAAAGCGACTATTACAATCAAATAAACATTTTAGTTAGAAAAAATATATTTAAAAAAACATAAAAACAAAACAAAACAAAAAACGGCAAATGTTTTCTAATTTTATGGTATTAATAAAATATTTAAGTAAAATATTTTGAATAAATAGCCAAACGGTTTTTAAAGTAAAACACGTTGTTAATGAGAAAACTTTTATAGGTTTCGGAAAATTTAACGTCCTCGTTCTCCTAGCCACCGGACTATGCTTGATGAGCGTTATAATAGAAACCATGTGCGCCATGTTCATAACCCCAGCAGCTCAGTGTGATCTTAACCTCACTTTGCCCCAGAAAGGGCTTCTATACTCGATAAGTTTCCTTGGTGTAGTCTCCAGTTCGCACTTATGGGGATTTATAGCAGACACGAGAGGAAGAAAAAACGTGCTAGTCATATCCTTAGTTTCCAGTGCACTTGTGAGCCTTATATGCAGTATTGTCTCGCTGCCGTGGCTGTTCATACTTCTGCGATTCGTTAATGGATTTTTGTAAGTATTTTTCCGGTATTTTAATATCTTTAATATAAAAGTAGGTATTATTACACGATCTCTTTAGAAAAGACAATTGAAACATGTCCCTAAAGCTGGAAGAGCAAAGTCAGCAGAATCATAAAAAAATAAGTGGACAATTAAAGGCTAATTAAATGCCCTAATCCAAAATTTTCCAGTCGTTTTCCGGGAAATGCTTAACGTTAACCTGGCAGAGCGTGCTCGTAAAAGTGGTTTACACAACAATTACAATAATTTAATTAGCCCAGTAATTAAAGGCTCATTAAAGGCTCTCGGAAAATATCATTCGCTAAGAGATTGCTGAATTTTTTCATTCCAAAAATTGGACTTAACGGCTAGCGCGCGAAGCAAGTGGCCTGAGTACAGCAAACAAACCGTTTTAAATAAAAAAAATCGGACTTTTTGTTGTGAATTATTTAAAGGCTCATTAAAGGCTGCTAATAAACACTAATTTCCTATTTTCGGCTCCAGCCATTTCCCAGGAAATCCATGTTCTGTCAGCTTTATCGTGAACTAGCAGGGCGAAAAAAATATGAAACGAAATATGAAAATATGACGAAAAAAATAGTTTTAACAATTACTACAAAAAGTTACCTAGCACAGTAATTAGAGGCTTACCTACAGTGTTTTTGAGTAACATCTGATGTTAAATAGCAAAAATATTTGTATAACAAAAAAATCGTGATCTGCTAGATCAAAATCCCAATACAGATTTTGAGTCGATTCAGACCATCATCTTAAAGCCGCCATCTTGAATATTTGTTTTCAAAAAGAAATCGGGATATGCGACTGAAAACCCCAAAAACCTACTTTGAACCGAATCGGACTGTAAATGGAAAAACGTCCGCCATATTGCAGTCGCCATCCTCAATATTTATTTGACAACAAATGGTGATATGCTACCCCAAAATTCTTGAAATATATATTTTTAGTTGAATCAGAAAATGGATATACCGATTCATCCGCCATCTTGAATATTTATTTTAACAAAAAAAATCGTGATCTACCAAAAAGTCCCCGGAATACACTTCTTTGAGTCCAAACAGAACAATAATGTCAAAATTCATCAGCCATCATGCCTTCGACTTTTTCTTTTGTCATTATTTGTTCTGGCAAAAAAATTCAAAAAATTCTGACAAACATTTTTGCACTTAGATCCTCTTTGTATATTACTCATTATTTATTATATAATAATTATAATCTCTCTTAAGTAGTTACACCCCGAAATACACATTTTTGAGTCCAAACAGAACAATAATGTCAAAATTCATCAGCCATCTTGCCTGGACTTCATCTTTTGTCATTGTTTGTTCTGGCAAAAAAAATTCAAAAAATTCTGACAAAAATTTTTGCACTTAGATCCTCTTTGTATATTACTTATTATTTATTATATAATAATTATAATCTCTCTTAAGTAGTTACACCCCGAAATACACATTTTTGAGTCCAAACAGAACAATAATGTCAAAATTCATCAGCCATCTTGCCTGGACTTCATCTTTTGTCATTGTTTGTTCTGGCAAAAAAATTCAAAAAATTCTGACAAACATTTTTGCACTTAGATCCTCTTTGTATATTACTCATTATTTATTATATAATAATTATAATCTCTCTTAAGTAGTTACACCCCGAAATACACATTTTTGAGTCCAAACAGAACAATAATGTCAAAATTCATCAGCCATCTTGCCTGGACTTCATCTTTTGTCATTGTTTGTCCTGGCAAAAAAAATTCAAAAAATTCTGACAAAAATTTTTGCACTTAGATCCTCTTTGTATATTACTTATTATTTATTATATAATAATTATAATCTCTCTTAAGTAGTTACACCCCGAAATACACATTTTTGAGTCCAAACAGAACAATAATGTCAAAATTCATCAGCCATCTTGCCTGGACTTCTTCTTTTGTCATTGTTTGTTCTGGCAAAAAAAACTCAAAAAATTCTGACAAAAATTTTTGCACTTAGATCCTCTTTGTATATTACTTATTATTTATTATATAATAATTATAATCTCTCTTAAGTAGTTACACCCCGAAATACACATTTTTGAGTCCAAACAGAACAATAATGTCAAAATTCATCAGCCATCTTGCCTCGACTTCTTCTTTTGTCATTATTTGTTCAGGCAAAAAAAAATTCAAAATATTCTGACAAAATTTTTTGCACTTAGATCCTCTTTGTATATCACTTTTTATTTATTACATAATAATTATAATCTCTCTTAAGTAGTTACACCCCGAAATACACATTTTTGAGTCCAAACAGAACAATAATGTCAAAATTCATCAGCCATCTTGCCTGGACTTCCTCTTTTGTCATTGTTTGTTCTGGCAAAAAAAATTCAAAAAATTCTGACAAAAATTTTTGCACTTAGATCCTCTTTGTATATTACTTATTATTTATTATATAATAATTATAATCTCTCTTAAGTAGTTACACCCCGAAATACACATTTTTGAGTCCAAACAGAACAATAATGTCAAAATTCATTAGCCATCTTGCCTGGACTTCATCTTTTGTCATTGTTTGTTCTGGCAAAAAAATTCAAAAAATTCTGACAAAAATTTTTGCACTTAGATCCTCTTTGTATATTACTTATTATTTATTATATAATAATTATAATCTCTCTTAAGTAGTTACACCCCGAAATACACATTTTTGAGTCCAAACAGAACAATAATGTCAAAATTCATCAGCCATCTTGCCTGGACTTCATCTTCTGTCATTGTTTGTTCTGGCAAAAAAATTCAAAAAATTCTGCCAAAATTTTTGCACTTAGATCCTCTTTGTATATTACTTATTATTTATTATATAATAATTATAATCTCTCTTAAGTAGTTACACCCCGAAATACACATTTTTGAGTCCAAACAGAACAATAATGTCAAAATTCATCAGCCATCTTGCCTGGACTTCCTCTTTTGTCATTGTTTGTTCTGGCAAAAAAAATTCAAAAAATTCTGACAAAAATTTTTGCACTTAGATCCTCTTTGTATATTACTTATTATTTATTATATAATAATTATAATCTCTCTTAAGTAGTTACACCCCGAAATACACATTTTTGAGTCCAAACAGAACAATAATGTCAAAATTCATCAGCCATCTTGCTTGGACTTCTTCTTTTGTCATTGTTTGTTCTGGCAAAAAAATTCAAAAAATTCTGACAAAAATGTTTGCACTTAGATCCTCTTTGTATATTACTTATTATTTATTATATAATAATTATAATCTCTCTTAAGTAGTTACACCCCGAAATACACATTTTTGAGTCCAAACAGAACAATAATGTCAAAATTCATCAGCCATCTTGCCTGGACTTCATCTTTTGTCATTGTTTGTTCTGGCAAAAAAAATTCAAAAAATTCTGACAAAAATTTTTGCGCTTAGATCCTCTGTATATTACTTATTATTTATTATATAATAATTATAATCTCTCTTAAGTAGTTACACGTTAAAACTACAGCCGCACATGTCAGTTTTATCCTCGTGCCAACAAGCAAAGAATATATTTACTTCATTTTTAAATATAATAATACCTCCATAGAAAAGTATAAACATGAGTAACACAGAATACTTAAGTATATAGGCAGTTCACGTAAACAATTTTCTCAGCAAAACATAATGTCTATAAAATTAAAGTAAATTGAATCATAAAATATTATATAAATTAGAATGTATTATTTACTTTACTTTAATTATTATGCGTATACGTTGCATGGTTACCTGTGATTACCTGTGTAAGTTAAATCAGCAAAATAATGTAGCTAACATTTTAAAATTCATATAGAAATATTCATATAGAGACCCCAGGTATATAGATATTTCAAGCAATAATAACCTACATCTGTATCTAATATGTATGTGTAGTTAACTGACCGCATATAAGATACCGCGCAGTTGCCACATGTAACTCTCAAATTTCTCAATATTTAATTAAACTATCAAATTCCACAATACTATATAAACATTATATATTTATGAATGTCATAAAAGCATTATTGTGCATTCAATAATATATTATAGCCCAAGATGTTAGCCATTTTTACATTTATTTTCGTCTATTTTAATTATGGAAATTCCCTAAACATTTATTTTTATACTACCCACTAAAAAATGGTAACGCGCTGAAAGCAATACTTCATGAGTGGTGTGGAAACTTGCATTCATTGTCAGCCATGCTGTTGACAATATGCATATAAAAAAACCTTCTACTTTCACCCCCCTAAGAAAAAATTCACAGATTTCGCAATCCTTGCAACTATCGGAGACATTGGAAATGATCACAAAATATATGAAACATAATATACCGATCCTTTTGAGTTGTTTCGAATACGTCAAATACTATGGTGCGCGTGCATGCTTGTGGCAATTTCCAGATTGGCTTTAGAATGCTTATGTTTATTAAGTGTTTATTAGTAATGTTTGGCGTACGATTGGGTCCCTAGCATTTTATAAATTTAGAATAACACGTTAGTTAATAATTTAATATAACATTGAGTATGGATACTGTCACAATTTGCCACAAGAATGAGCAGAACGTACTACGCACCGAGTTATTGTCTCATTCAATACAAGTTGCGTTGTATTTATCTTACTCGCTTGCTCTGACAGGATAGGTCTATTAACTGTTTATTATACACACAAGGTTATATGCGAGGAGCGAAGTGAAAGTGTTTTGGTGTTTGTGGAAACTACTCCGAGTGTTACAAGGTTATATATATAAATATAAACATAATTTTTTAGCATTTTATTTTTGAAAAACTTAAGTATTACTAATATAATACACATCTCAATTTACGAGTTAGGTATGTAGTAAGGAATAATAAACATAATTTTTAATTAACCAACTTATATTGGATTTGCACTTAAACTTAAAAAAAACAATCACAGATCTTACATGTTACACAAGTATCGCAGGCGTATTGAAAATACCAGACACAACTGATAAAATTTTCTCAAGTGAATTGATTAAAAATAAAACTCAGTTGTGTTACGATTTTTTTTGGTCGTTTGACCCTGAAGGTCTTGTCGTTTTAAACAGGTTATCTTGCATGGGGTGGTCAAAAATTACAGTCTCATTTTTTTTGAATTCGAATGAATACTATTCTTTAAAAAAGTTTTTACTTGCCTAAAAATAGTGACGACTTTGTCAAAAATTGTGTTGTATACACAGGGTGGTTAAGAATTACAAAATCTTAAAATTTGAAAAGAGGAAACTGTGATTTTTGATCACCCCGTATAAAAAGAATTGTGGCTAAATCATCATTAATTTTTTATACGTGGTGCTCAAAAAGTACAATCTTTACTCTTGAATTGATTTTGTACTTTTTGACCACCCCGTATAATAAACATAATTTTTGTCGACATTACTTTAGACAAGCAAAAACTTTTATAAATAATAGCGTTTTCCTGAAAATGCCTTTGAGATTTTGTAATGTGCGACCACCCCGTATAAAAAATATGATTTTTGCGGATTTTTATCCAAGAGAACTGTGATTTTTGACCACCCCATATACCCATATAAAAACATAATTGTGGCAAAATCATCATAAATTTTGAATACGTGGTGATCAAAAGCTACAAACTTTACTCTTACCGAATTTTAATATTTTGTCCATTTTTGACCACTCCGTATAATTAACATAATTTTTGTCGACATTACTTTAGGCAAGCAAAAACTTTTGTAAATAATAGCGTTTTCCCGAAAACTGAACATTTTTTGAGATTTTGTAATTTGTGACCACCCCTTATAAAAATATGATTTTTGTCGACGTCATTACTATCTTTTGAGCAAGTAAAAGCTTTTATAAACAATAAAATTTTCTCGACAATGTATAATTTTATACGTGGTGATCAAAAAGTACAAACTTTACTCTTACCGAATTTTAAGATTTTGTAATTTTTTACCACCCCGTATAATAAACATAATTTTTGTCGACATTACTTTAAGCAAGCAAAAACTTTTATAAATAATAGCGTTTTCCCAAAAACTAAACATTTTTTGAGATTTTGTAATTTGTGACCGACCCTTATAAAAATATGATTTTTGTCGACGTCATTACTATTTTTTGAGCAAGTAAAAGCTTTTATAAACAATAAAATTTTCTCGGCAATGTATAATTTTATACGTGGTGATCAAAAAGTACAAACTTTACTCTTACCGAATTTTAAGATTTTGTAATTTTTGACCACCCCGTATAATAAACATAATTTTTGTTTACATTGGCAAGCAAAAACTTTTATAGGCAAGCAAAAACTTTTATAAATAATAGCTTTTCCCGAAAAGTATAAATTTGTTGAGATTTTGTAGTTTGTGATCACTCCGTATAAAAAATATGATTTTTGTCGACGTCGTTACTATTTTTTGGACAAGTAAAAACTTTTATAAATAATGGCGTTTTCCCGAAAACTAAGTTTTTTTTGAGATTTTGTAATTTGTGACTACCCCGTATAAAAAATATGATTTTTGTCGACGTCATTACTATTTTTTGGACAAGTAAAATTAACGGAATTACTACTTATACTTGAACAGTTTTGATATTACAGGTAAAACTAATATTGATAAGATTAATAATTAATAAACAAAATTATAAATAAGAAACAATTAAATTATAAATTCATTATTCAAATTCATCAGTTTACTCTTTTAAATGTGTATGCTGCTGAATGTATATTCTTAAAACGCGGCCGCTCATTAGCTAAATCAGAATCTCTTATTTAGTGATTTATGATTTCATTTTTGCTATCATAATTCACAATGGGAACCTACTCATGTTGTATATACTACAAATTCGATGAAACAATTCGAATTTTTATAAGTTCATCTTAAATAAATTCGATTATATATCTCGTGTAAACACTAACGCCCGGTGTCGACTCTTTTAGGATAGGACCGTACCGGCTGAGCGATATGTTTATTGTTTATGTTATCGAGATGCGGTAGACGTATTTAATTGCCTTCAGGGCGAGACAGTTTCGATAACTGTAAAGTATTTATGGGCTGCTTTGACGGCCCTATGAAAGGAATAATATGTAGAGGTTTTGTTAGTTAGCTTAGAATAATATACGTTTGTAGCCTACACTTGTTCTTTTATTTTAATTATCGTTGGGCATTCGTTTACACTCGAATTATTAAATTTATGAAAATTATGATTATGAAAATATCCCGATTATTCTCTTCCAATATAGCTGCACTGAATACTCCCCACTCCCCAGTACTCTTCACGCCGCTAGAAGGCCGAGTGCTGCGATATCTACATGTATTGCGTCACTCGATCGCGACACCGCTGTCTTTTGGCCTTGAACGAAAACTTGTAACTTGGTACCCATATACTCTTGTCTAAACATAAACATTTCCAATATTAAAAAATGGCTACGCCAATGAAAAACATTGTGCAGGTCAGGATTGCCAGTCGCTGAACTACAAATACATATTAGAAAGCGGTAGGTAATAAAACTGTAGGAAACTAGGTATAAGCATTCACTGCATAAAAAAGAACTATTTACTACTTTAAAGATTGTTATGAAGTGGAAATAATGTTCCACTCATTACGCTAGTTTTCAGTTATTATTATGTTACTTTAATTAATATGCTACAGTTCATTCAATATGTATGTATAGTTAACTGACCCCATATAAGATACCTCGCAGTTGCCACATGTAAATATCAATGTATTCAATTAAAATATCAAATTCCACAATACTATATTAAAGTTGTATATATTATTTATGAATGTTATTAAATAATAATTGCGCACACAATAATATATTATAGGCCAAGATATTACGTTTTTACATTTATTTTCATCTACTTTAAATATGACAATTACGTAAACATCTATTTTTATAGTTAAAAGCGGCAACGCCGATCTACGACCTTTCCAATAACGAATATTCGAGCAGTATATCTCTTTTTAACTTATTGGAATCATATCTCTCGGATCGGGATCGGATTCTCGGATCGAATAGGATCAGGATCGCATATCTTACAGTGGCGTGTTCGCGGGAATTGCTAATATATTATTTATATACCTACCTATGTAGGTATACATCGCTACGAGAGTTGAAATAAAAGAGTATGGCGGTTAGGAAACATGTTTGTTCGTTTCGTATGAAACCTGAAAAACGTAGGGTCAACTAGCCAATAGTTGAACATTTAAGAATTTGTTTCACTTTAAAAATATATATAATAATTGAAAAGCAGATATTCACAAAATCTCATTATATTTTAACAACCTTACACTATTAACTTTAAGTGGACATAAATAGACTTGCATGAATTTGGTTTTAATTGTGTCTAAAAAATTAAATTAATTACCACCCCCACTTACCTTAGTAGTACTCCATTATTACACTAATAATTGACCACCTATTTACCAGTAGTTGACCAAATAAAACAACAAAATAATTTGACAAAACCTCTTTAATAGAATCTGTAAATTTATATTTAAGGCGATCACCTGCAGAAATAATTGATGGAGATGGTAGTATTCGGACTACTTGGCTTATTTTTACAACACTTATATCTTTATCGATTGTTTTAAATACCATCTTTTCTGAATTGCAAGAGTTCAGTGCCATCACTTCTATTTCACTACCACTGAAAGTATTTTGTACAATACAAACATAATAATGCATGATCTTTTTACGAGGGAAAGATACCAATATGAAATCTCCTTTCTTATGGTTTCTATCATCTGCCATATACTCACTATCACTCCTCTCAAATTCATCAGATATGTCATCCATACTCGATCCACTCTCTACCCATTCACTTTCCTCGCTCTCAGAGTCTGTCTCCAAATCTTTCTTAGTTTTGCGTTTTCTTACTGTTGGCTTATTGGGTTTTTCAATGTCTTTATTCTTCGATAAAGATTTATTTTTAATTTGTTTATAATATTTGTTTATAATATTTTTAATGATCTTTCATAGTAATAGGATCAATTTTTTTATCACAATCTGTTTTGCTAATCTGTTTTGCTAATCTCAGTGCTTGAGGCCGCTAGGTTATAAATGCTAAATGCAACGATATAAGTTAGGTTTTTTATTGGGATTTACAAAACTGAAAACGCTCTCTGGTTTATTACATAAGTAGGTGCCTATTGTCCATTGACTTTATTTTTATGTAGGTACCTACCATCCTAGATCACAAATTAATAATTTACATCAGTGGGCAAAATTAAAAGTTCTATAGACTGTTTATAAAATTATACCTACCTAGCCACAAAAGAAAGGAAAATTTTCAATGACTGTAAAATACCTCAAGGTCAGTTTCTAATTTTGATTGGCTGTAAAAAGTGTGTGTATTGGAAATCGCTTTGCGATGAGAAGCTGGTAGGTAGGTATGTATTGCATTTGTAATGGTTTTTAAAAATGTGTTGAATTTAGTCTCGGTTTAGTTATGTAGGTACCTATTAACAAACAAGCTCTGATCTTTGTCAAAGCTTGTCTGTTAATAATCTTTGTCTTTGTTGAGTGTTAACGATTTGGTAGATTAGGTAGGTACCTACTTACACAATAAATATGCTTGTATTTCAATCGCAAGTATATTTATTTTATTTTTCCGTTTTAAAGTTTATTTTTCTCGACTACTTAGCTGTTTTGTACATGCTACTGGCGAACCACCCACTAACAAATGGTAACACGCTGAAAGCAATACTTCATGAGTGGTGTGGAAACTTGCATTCAATATCAGCTGTGGTATTGAAAATATGTATATAAAAACCTTCTACTTTCACCCCCCTAAGAACAAAAAATGTCTACGCCAATGAAAAACATTGTGTAGGTCAGGGTTGCCGGTCGTTCAACTACATACATATTGTACGAACTGTAAGTAGGTAACCGTATATTTTAGTTACATCATTCGCAATACGAATACGTTTCTTTTTAGGTAAACCTTGTTTTATCGCTGTAAATTCAGTTCTGCTTACAGTCACAACGAAAATAACCCGGTTATGGGAAAACGTATGCTCGCAGACAAGTTACCAATGTCAAGAAAGGCTAGCGAAAGGAAAGCTAAAATAAACTGTTAAAACATAAGAGGTGTATTAATGTGGTATTATTGTAGATAGAAGGGCTTCATTCTTACGTCACGTGATCCCTAAAATTACCGACATAAGACTTTATCGTAGCTACCTGAGGCCTCTGCACTACAGCGTAAGGAAAGTGGTAAATCAATACTTTAAACATATTTTGGCGGCCGAGGGAAAAACCATCCCGCGCGTCACTATATGTAGAGCCAAAACGTACAAGAATGGCAATCGCATAATTATTATATTTCACTTTACAGATACGATATGAGCAGTTTATTTTACAGGAAAGAAAATTGAAAAGGCGACCATTGGTTCCGGCAGTGCTATCAAAAGCCGAACCAATATAGACTAAAAACGAACCTAGATATAAATAAATGTAACGGTATGTGCTTTTCCTTTCAGAATTGCGGGATCTTCTGCCATCATATATGCCTTCGCTGGGGAATTCCATAGCAATCTATTCCGGCCAAAAGTAGTCACATGGATAGCAACTTTTGTAGCGTTTGGTAACATGTACCTGCCCGGATTGGCTTGGGCAATTTTGCCCCAAGGTTGGTCCTTTGAAATGCCATTCTTAAATATTATTTTCAAGCCGTGGAGGCTGCTGATGATTATTTACGCTATTCCTAGTCTGGTTGCCTGCTTGTTTGTCTTACTTTTGCCGGAGAGTCCTAGGTTTTTAATGACACAAGGCAAAAACATGGAAGCATTAAGTATTTTAAGAAGAATATTTGTTATGAATATGAAGAAAGACGAAGAGGAGTACGCTGTATCATCTATATTATGGGACGAACGCATCGCCGAAGTCCAGCATGATAAAAGAGGCAATATGCTTAAATCCATGTGGCAGCAAACCTCACCCCTGTTTAAAAGGAAGTTTATTGTTAAAACAATTTTGGTTTGCTTCGTTCAATTTGCTTTATTTTTGTCGTAAGTACTTAACATTTCTAGCGATTAAATTAAAATATGGCTTGAACGTGAAGTTAGCGAAGCACCCTAAGCCAAAATTAAAACTACTGTGTCAGTAATTTGCCGCTAATTTACCGCTAATTAGTTGTGGAAAAATTAATTTTGCCGTGTTTTTGTTTTTTGGGGTGCTTCGCTAACTTCATTTGAACTTGGCGAAGCACCCTCGAAGAAAACTACTATCAACATCATAATTAGTTGGGAAAAAATTTAATTTGTTGTGTTTATTTTTTTTTTCGTTTTTTGGGGTGCTCCGGTAACTTCATATAAACTCAGCGAAGAACCATCGAAGAAAACTGCTTTCAACAAAATAAATCAAATATTAACTTAGGCTATAATTTGCCACTAGTTAGCCGCGAATTAGTTGTGGAAAAATTGATTTTGCCGTTTTTTGTTTTTGTTTTTTTGGGTGCTTCGTTAACTTCATATGAACTTAGCGAAGCACCCAAAAAACAAAAAAAAAGAACACGGCAAAATTAATTTTTCCACAACTAATTAGCGGCTAATTATGGCCCGAGTTAAATTTCGATTAATGATGTTAAAAGTCGTTTTCTTCGACGGTGCTTCTCTAAGTTCATATGAAGTTAGCAAAGCACCCCAAAAAAACACGGCAAAATTAATTTTTCCACAACTAATTAGCGGCAAATTATGGCACAAGTCAAATTTCGATTTATGTTGTTGAAATCCGTTTTCTTCGAGGGTGCTTCGCTAAGTTCATATGAACTTAGCGAAGCACCCTCGAAGAAAACGGCTTCGAACATCATAAATCGAAATTTGACTTGTGCCATAATTTGCCGCTAATTAGTTGTGGAAAAATTAATTTTGCCGTGTTTTTTTGGGGTGCTTTGCTAACTTCATATGAACTTAGCGAAGCACCTTCGAAGAAAACGGCTTTCAACAACATAAATCGAAATTTGACTTGTGCCATAATTTACCGCTAATTAGTTGTGGAAAAATTAATTTTGCCGTGTTTTGTTTTTGTTTTTTTGGGGCGCTTTGCTAACTTCATATGAACTTAGCGAAGCACCCTCGAAGACAACGGCTTTCAACATCATAAATCGAAATTTGACTTGTGCCATAATTTGCCGCTAATTAGTTGTGGAAAAATTAATTTTGCCGTGTTTTGTTTTTGTTTTTTTGGGGTGCTTTGCTAACTTTATATGAACTTAGCGAAGCACCCTCGAAGAAAACGGCTTTCAACAACATAAATCGAAATTTGACTTGTGCCATAATTTGCCGCTAATTCGTTGTGGAAAAATCAATTTTTCCGTGTTTTTTTTTGTTTTTTGGGGTGCTTTGCTAACTTCATATGAACTTAGCGAAGCACCCTCGAAGAAAACGGCTTTCAACAACATAAATCGAAATTTGAATTGTGCCATAATTTGCCGTTAATTAGTGGTGGAAAACTTAATTTTGCCGTGTTTTGTTTTTGTTTTTTTGGGGTGCTTTGCTAACTTCATATGAACTTAGCGAAGCACCCTCGAAGAAAACGGCTTTCAACAACATAAATCAAAATTTGACTTGTGCCATAATTTGCCGCTAATTAGTTGTGGAAAAATTAATTTTGCCGTGTTTTTTTGGGGTGCTTTGCTAAGTTCATATATGAACTTAGAGAAGCACCGTCGAAGAAAACGACTTTTAACATCATTAATCGAAATTTAACTCGGGCCAAAATTGGCCGCTAATTAGTTGTGGAAAAATTAATTATGCCGTGTTCTTTTTTTTTGTTTTTTGGGTGCTGCGCTAAGTTCATATGAAGTTAACGAAGCACCCAAGAAAAACAAAAACAAAAAACACGGCAAAATCAATTTTTCCACAACTAATTCGCGGCTAATTAGTGGCAAATTATAGCCTAAGTTAATATTTGATTTGTGTTGTTGAAAGCAGTTTTCTTCGATGGTTCTTCGCCGAGTTTATATTAAGTTACCGGAGCACCCCAAAAAACGAAAAAAAAAATAAACACAACAAATAAAATTTTTTCACAACAAATTATGATGTTGATAGTAGTTTTCTTCGAGGGTGCTTCGCTAAGTTCATATGAACTTAGCGAAGCACCTTCGAAGAAAACGGCTTTCAACAACATAAATCGAAATTTGACTTGTGCCATAATTTGCCGCTAATTAGTTGTGGAAAAATTAATTTTGCCGTGTTTTGTTTTTGTTTTTTGGGGTGCTTTGCTAACTTCATATGAACTTAGCGAAGCACCCTCGAAGAAAACGGCTATCAACATCATAAATCGAAATTTGTCTTGGGCCATAATTTGCCGTTAATTAGCCGCTAATTTGTTGTGACAAAATTAATTTTCACGTGTTTATTTTTTTTTGGAGTGCTTTGCTAACTTCATATGAACTTAGCGAAGCACCTTCGAAGAAAACGACTTTTAACATCATTAATAGAAATTTAACTCGGGCCATAATTAGGCGCTCATTAGCTGCTAATTACACTGCGCAACTTATTTAACGCACAACCAAAAAGGTAACTCAAATTTGACGTTATGTATTTTCGACAATTTTTGTTCGTTTTGGTGGATTTTTTTTTCAAATTGTAGGTTTTTCTCTTAGGAATATCACTGTCTTAGTTGTTTTGGTAAAACGAATGATTTTGATATTATACCAGGTGTTATAAAAATGTTATGTTTTTTTCCGAAATTTCAAAACGTCCTGTGGGCTATACAAGGTATTGCAAGTTATTGCAATTATAGCCAATTTAAAGCCTCATGTTTTTTCTACATTTTCTTTTTTTATTCATTTGTTTATCTCTGTTACTTCATGAAATACACCGTTTTGAAACACCATATGCTTTTATTCACATGAAATGCATTTATCGGACAACTCAAACAGCTAGCGAGCTATGAAAATCGAAGATTACACGTCATAAACTGACAACTGTGTAATTAGTTTTTTGTTGACAGTCCAGCAATAATTAGTGAATAATGGAACGCCAAACCAGAAATTTAACTCGTGATGAATGTGTTGAGGCAGCTACATTACATGGTGAAGGGTGGAGTTACAACCGCATAGCTGGAAGGTTGGGAGTGTCTCACACAACTATAGCGAGAGCAATTCAAAGGTACGCGGAAACAGGAGAACATTCCAGACGGGCCGGTCAAGGTAGATCTCGTGTTACTTCTGCTATCCAGGATCGCTTTTTAAGAGTAAATGCTGTAAGACAACGATTTATAACTGCAACACATTTAAGAGCACAACTTCAAGACGCAGGTGGTCCACTCATATGCGTTCAAACTGTACGCCGACGACTGAGGGAGGCAAATTTAAGACCCAGGATTGCTGCTCGAGGACTCGCATTAACAGTAGATCATCGAAGAGCCAGATTGAATTTTGCCAATGAGCATGTTAATTGGATGGAAGCAGATTGGGAACGTATTCTTTGGACTGATGAGTCAAGGTTCAGTTTGTATAATTGTGACAGACGTAATCGCGTCTACCGAAGACCCGATGAGCGATACAGTCAATGCAATTTTTTGCACACAACTTTATATGGAGGTGGATCCGTCATGGTGTGGGGCGGAATATCTTTGACTGGGCGAACGGACTTGGTAACTGTGAATGGAAATCTCAATTCTGACAGATACATCACAGACATTCTTGAAGCACATGTTTTGCCTTATGCCCCCTATATAGGACCCAATTTTTTACTTATGCAAGACAATGCGCGTCCCCACACGAGTCTTATCGTGAGAAATTATCTTGAAGAAGTAGGAATTGATCACATAGACTGGCCAGCCCGTAGCCCCGACCTTAACCCCATTGAACATGTTTGGGATTTGATCGATCGGGGGTTACGAAGTGAGGGACGACAACCCCAAAATTTACAAGAATTGGAAGGACACCTAGTCGAATTATGGAATGGCCTAGATCAGAACCTAATCAGAACTTTGGTTTTAAGTATGAACCAAAGATGTCGGGAGGAAGGGGTGGAAACACCAGATACTAATTCTCTATTTACTTTTGTTTTGTTTCCTGTTATTCGTTGTTTTATTGATTAAAGCAATCCATTTTTCTAGGTATGTATTTTGAGTTTTTGTCCTTTGACCTTTTTCTCTTCTAAAACACCTTGCATCCCTCAATAAATTATAAGATATCAAGGAAAACAGAACGCAAAATGAGGCATTGAACCAGTATAATGAGTAATAAATAATGAGCACTTGACAAAAAAGAAAGTTAATAAATTTAATAAAATCACGTCAATCCAAAAATTGGATATTTTATGAAGTAACAGAGATAAACAAATGAATAAAAAAGGAAGTGTAGAAAAAACATGAGGCTTTAAATTGGCTATAATTGCAATAACTTGCAATACCTTGTATAGCCCACAGGACGTTTTGATATTTCGGAAAAAAACATAACATTTTTATAGCACCTGGTATAATATCAAAATCATTCATTTTACCAAAACAACTAAGACAGTGATATTCCTAAGAGAAAATCTACAATTTGAAAAAAAAATCGATCAAAACGAACAAAAATTGTCGAAAATACATAACGTCAAATTTGAGTTAACTTTTTGGTTGTGCGTTAAATAAGTTGCGCAGTGTATTATCTTAATGTACAGGAATTAAACTATGCTCTGAATGTTTTCTATTTTCATTTGATTTATTGCAACGTTCAGATTACAGGGTATACAGTATTTTTCTTATGTAACTATGCAGTCTACCCTAACTCATTCATTAAAGATAAGTAGACACGCCACTGGATGAGCTTTGATCACACGAAGCGGCGTTGCCGAACGGATACCTGCCTCCATTTTCTCTCTCGCACTCATTGCAGTTTTTAGAACAATAATAGATCGGCTCTTCCAGCGTTTTATGAATGGATCGTTGGGTCTCCCCGTATTAATATGTCTATGGATCTACCATTACTTTGCTGTCAATTTCTTTGTTGATTATTTTTGAATAATTATTAAGGAATATATTGGAAAGAATATTACTAGTTTTGGTTAATATTGATTTTAGTGTTTTGTTACATGAAACACATGTTTCATTCATTTCTTCTACATAGGTGCTTTTCATATTTTAAAATTATCAACCCGCAAAATGATCCTATGTTTGCCTCTCTTTAAAAACTCGCTTTCGTATTTATCTGAAATAAACTCATTAAATATTCGATAGGCTTGAATAGAAACTTCAAAGAATAATTCCGATGGTTGTTTAAAAGAACCTCTTGTTAAATTTTTAAGGTATTCGCTATCCTCAACAGAGTCGTTTTCAGAAGAGTTGATAAATTGTATATAAAAAAATCTAGTAGTAGTGTATATTAAACAATTTTCACAACCATTAATAAATTTAATAACAGAATATCTATCACAATTTAATAACAGGCTATTTATTGATTTTTCTAAATCTTTGCATGCTATTTTTACGCATTGGTGTCAAGTTATCCACAGATTTCCAGCCACAGATGCTGACGTGAGGTCAAATAAAGAATCTGTAGATGACAACGTCTGTGTCATCCACAGTGGCGCAAATGTGTGGCTGGGGTCTTCAAACAACTTTATATCACGAAGAAAAGCAAGTAGTGTAGGATAGGAAGATTAATATCAAACACCCAATCTCTGACGTGGCTGAGCTAATAAATAATGATTTTTTTGGAAATACTTAGACAACCCTTAGTTATGAGACAATAAAATTTCGCAGGATTGTGAAGCATCCAATACAGTACACAGCAGTGTGTATGGCTTTCGTTGTCACGCCTCTAAAATATTTTTTTTTAAATAATTTATCAAGAACGGATCTATTTCCTTTTACTCTCTTGGAAAAATCTAGAAAGCCCTTTGATGTGCCTTTATAAAATTTTGCAGAAAGGTGAAGAAACCGATATAGTACACGGATATAGTCTATGTGATCAATTCCTACTTCTTCAAGATAATTTCTCACGATAAGACTCGTGTGGGGACGCGCATTGTCTTGCATAAGTAAAAAATTGGGTCCTATATAGGGGGCATAAGGCAAAACATGTGCTGCAAGAATGTCTGTGATGTATCTGTCAGAATTGAGATTTCCTTTCACAGTTACCAAGTCCGTTCGCCCAGTCAAAGATATTCCGCCCCACATCATGACGGATCCACCTCCATATAAAGTTGTGTGCAAAAAATTGCATTGACTGTATCGCTCATCGGGTCTTTGGTAGACGCGATTACGTCTGTCACAATTATACAAACTGAACCTTGACTCATCAGTCCAAAGAATACGTTCCCAATCTGCTTCCATCCAATTAACATGCTCATTGGCAAAATTCAATCTGGCTCTTCGATGATCTACTGTTAATGCGGGTCCTCGAGCAGCAATCCTGGGTCTTAAATTTGCCCCCCTCAGTCGTCGGCGTACAGTTTGAACGCATATGAGTGGACCACCTGCGTCTTGAAGTTGTGCTCTTAAATGTGTTGCAGTTATACATCGTTGTCTTACAGCATTTACTCTTAAAAAGCGATCCTGGATAGCAGAGGTAACACGAGATCTACCTTGACCGGCCCGTCTGGAATGTTCTCCTGTTTCCGCGTACCTTTGAATTGCTCTCGCTATAGTTGTGTGAGACACTCCCAACCTTCCAGCTATGCGGTTGTAACTCCACCCTTCACCATGTAATGTAGCTGCCTCAACACATTCATCACGAGTTAAATTTCTGGTTTGGCGTTCCATTATTCACTAATTATTGCTGGACTGTCAACAAAAAACTAATTACACAGTTGTCAGTTTATGACGTGTAATCTTCGAGATCCTTGGCTTGCTAGCTGTTTGAGTTGTCCGATAAATGCATTTCATGTGAATAAAAGCATATGGTGTTTCAAAACGGTGTATTACATGAAGTAACAGAGATAAAGAAATGAATAAAAAAAGAAAATGTAGAAAAAACATGAGGCTTTAAATTGGCTATAATTGCAATAACTTGCAATACCTTGTATAGCCCACAGGACGTTTTGAAATTTCGGAAAAAAACATAACATTTTTATAGCACCTGGTATAATATCAAAATCATTCGTTTTACCAAAACAACTAAGACAGTGATATTCCTAAGAGAAAAACCTACAATTTGAAAAAAAATCGACCAAAACGAACAAAAATTGTCGAAAATACATAACGTCAAATTTGAGTTAACTTTTTGGTTGTGCGTTAAATAAGTTGCGCAGTGTATTATCTTTTACTCTCTTGCAAAAAATCTAGAAAACCCTATGATGTGCCTTTATGAAATTTTGCAGAAAGGTGAGGAAACCTATATAGTACACGGCACTTTGTATGGTTTGCTTTGTCACGCCTCGAAAGTATTTTAAAAAAAATAATTTATCACGAAAAGTTATATTTCCTTTTACTCTTTTGGAAAATTCTAGAAAACCAATACATGTGCCGTTATGAAATTTTGCAGAAAGGTGAAGCAACCGATGCAGTATACGACAGTTTATATGGTTTTGTTTGTCACGCCTCGAAAATATTAAAAAAATAATAATTTATCGGAAAAAGTTATATTTTTTGTACTTTCTATGAAATAACTAGAAAACCCTTCGATGTGCCTTTATGAAATTTTTGTAAAAAGGTGAAACAACTCGTACTGTACACAGCAGTGTGTATAGCTTTCTTTGTCGCGCCTCGAAAATATGTTTAAAAAAATAATTTATCAAGAAAAGTGATATTACCTTTTACTCTTTTGGAAAAATCTAGAAAACCATTAGATATGCCTTTATGAAATTTTGCAGAAAGGTGAAGAAACCTATATAGTACAAGGCACTTTGTATGGTTTGCTTTGTCACGCCTCGAAAGTATTTAAAAAAAAATAATTTATCACGAAAAGTTATATTTGCTTTTACTCTTTTGGAAAAATCTAGAAAACCAATACATGTGCCGTTATGAAATTTTGCAGAAAGGTGAAGCAACCGATGCAGTATATGACAGTTTATATGGTTTTGTTTGTCACGCCTCGAAAATATTAAAAAAAATAATAATTTGTCGGAAAAAGTTATATTTTTTGTACTTTCTATGAAATAACTAGAAAATCCTTCGATGTGCCTTTTTGAAATTTTTGTAAAAAGGTGAAGCAACTGGTACTGTACACAGCAGTGTGTATAGCTTTCTTTGACACGCCTCGAAAATATGTTTAAAAAAATAATTTATCAAGAAAAGTGATATTTCCTTTTACTCTTTTGGAAAAATCTAGAAAACCATTAGATGTGCCTTTATGAAATTTTTGTAGAAAGGTGAAGCAACCGATACAGTACACGGCAGTGTGTATGGATTTCTTTGTCACGCCTCGAAAATATGTTTAAAAAAATTATTTATCAAGATAGGATATATTATTTTTTACTCTTTTAGAAAAATCTAGAAAACCCTTTGATGTGCCTTTATGAAATTTTGCAGAAAGGTGAGGAAACCTATATAGTACAAGGCACTTTGTATGGTTTGCTTTGTCACGCCTCGAAAGTATTTTTAAAAAAATAATTTATCACGAAAAGTTATAACACTCGGAGTAGTTTCCACAAACACCAAAACACTTTCACTTCGCTCGACGCGCGTTTCGCCAACCAAGTTGGCATCATCCGGAGACGATTAAAACGATTAAAAACAGTTTTAATCGTCTCCGGATGATGCCAACTTGGTTGGCGAAACACGCGTCGAGCGAAGTGAAAGTGTTTTGGTGTTTGTGGAAACTACTCCGAGTGTTATAGTTACATCAAAGATTCCAGCCCTATCCAGTACGAAAAGTGATATTTCCTTTTACTCTTTTGGAAAAATCTAGAAAACCATTAGATGTGCCTTCATGAAATTTTTGTAGAAAAATGAAGCAACCGATACAGTACACGGCAGTGTGTATGACACACTGGAGCAAAACACACCTTTTAGAATTAAACATAAATTAATATATCAAAATTTAGGCCCATTTTACCAACCCATTTAGGCCTATTTTCACATATTTTAATCATAATTTTTATCTTTATTGCTCTTTTAAACTCTTTTAACTTGATCAATTGATCCTTTCTGTTTTATTTGCTTTTTCTAATCTTTTTGTTTCCATATTTCACAGAACTCAACTATTTTATATACAGTGCTAGAAAGTATCAAATTCAATAACATTTCTCAACCCAAATTAGTGACAATACTACCTACTCACTTTATATTTCTTTTTTCCCTCTTTTTGTCACCTTTTCAGACCTGCATTTAAGGGGTTTTTTTCTTCTTTAGCATTTTTACCCTCATAAAACCTAATACGCCTCAAAAAGATACTATAAAAAAATACCTATGATTATTCAACTGCACTTTAAATTACTTCGATGTCCGTTAGACAATGTCACCTACCAATGACAGATTAGATCCTTACGCCCCTCGGCGTAAGGAGCTGTCAAGACACGTTTTTAATTTCTCTTTAAACGTCCTGTACCTACACCGGCGCCCAGCCTTTCAATTGCCGCGACGCTTACTACGCGTGGATGTCTGGCTGGACTCGAGCATGGTATTATCCTGGACGTGCTTACTGTATATCATAATTAAAAAATAAATATTTCGAATTGAATTGAATTGAATTGGGTGTTTGATATTAATCTTCCTATCCTACACTACTTGCTTTTCTGCGTCATATAAAGTTGTTTGAAGACCCCAGCCACAGATTTGCGCCACTTACTATGACGTCATCCACAGATTCTTTATTTGACTTCACGTCAGCATCTGTGGCTAGAAATCTGTGGATAACTTCACACCAATTTTTTACGCCCTCAATTTTGTCCACAACTTTACTGATGTCATTTGAATTTATATGGCTTAATAAACATCAATCTGTGTGACAATTTTGCGCAAATTAAATCGTTTCCTAATATTCATGCAAGTTTTGAAGAAGGGATAATTTTAAAAAATTCAACTTTCAAATCTCTAAATATTTGTAATCCTAAAACAATTGTAGGACACGCATTTGAATCGCAATCAACTTTAAAAAACTAATAAAATTCTCTGAAATTTTAAAAAGGTAATCGAACAAATGTTTCTCCTTAAATTTAAGTAAAAAGTTGTCGAAATTTAATAAGTTATCACTGCGAACCCATTCCTTAAAAATAGTCTCGTCCCGATTTGCTAACTCATGTTGCCTTTCGTCGGGGTGTTTTCGCTTAACAGGTGATTATTTTATCATATAGGACGGTTGATTCGGAAATATTGAAGGAGTAGCGTTTTTTGTAAGTTTTGGTTTCTCTCTAGGAACCTCCAAGATAGAACCATCGTCTCTAGTCATGCTATCTATTTTTATAATACACGACTGAAAAATACCTAATACAGACTACTGAATATTTTGTAGGGTTGAAGGACGACGACTCTCTATGAATTGCTTTAAACCATATTTGTTTAAGTTCCTCATATTTTGGAAAAGAAAACACGGACACATAGATATTGGTACTATTGTAATTGCTTGAGCATTTAGGTACGCAACACTTAGGAGCCATAATAGAAAAATATAACATTTTAGTTTTTAAAACACCTTGGTTTTATTTTCTTTGCACTTTTTTCTAGAAAATAACCAATATCTTTACGACATTTTATTGTAAATGACACCTACCTTAAGTAGTGAAGTATATTTTTAACTAACACGTTTTTTATAACACAAGAAACATAATTTTAAAATGTACACAGAACAATTAAAATGTACACCGAAAAACTTCCACTTATAGGTACCGCCATTGGCTATTTGACAGATAACACCGCGCGCCAGACAACGAAAACAAACCACCTTCCGTGTCTATTTTACGAATTGTCACCAAGAACTAAATATATTTGAGGAATCTTACACATTCAATTATTACTTTAACTTTATTACAACTTTGAAATAGAACTTTTTACCAAGGAAAAACTGCGAAAAACGTACAACGTGTTACGAGTATATAAAATATAATCAACAAGTAGCGGACGACGCCTTAACTAACTACTCTACTCTGTTGTATGCGGGATTCATGAAATTCACGCCCGATCTTACCTCTCTATCGAACTTACACATTCTGTATATCTCTATCCTACCATATCGAGAAATACGTAGGGATTTGATTTTTACAATCCCGGGGCACGGTACTTCATAGATGACTTGATGTAAAATGGTGTAAAATCACCAGACCGGTCTTGTGACGTCATTATCGTCATATTTTTGAATTTCCGGCCTCTACGGAAGTCCCGGCCGGCCATAACTGAGGAATTGTATGACAGAACGTTAGTTAAAAAAATCTATAACAAAAGTGGACCAGAGCAATCGCTGGAAATTATTTTCAAGTGTGTAACATCACCGCTAGAGGGCGTTACAGTAAAGTTAAATGAGAAAAATGGAATATCTCCTTAATTTGCTATGATGAGGCATACTGAAAATATGTTCTTGGTAATGTTCGTAAAAATTTTAATAACTTTGATCTTAAAATGTTTTTCATCGCTCTGAAAATGAAGTGGTGGGGGGAAAGGAAATATTTGTAAAGAAAAATGGCGATTACCCCGGTTTGCTTAACAGAGAATCAAACAAATTTGGTTTCATTGGAAAGAGAATTTTTTACTTTATCATGGCTAGGATAGAATGCGCCAATTTAATTGTTTTGCCGCGGGTAAATTCGAAAAATCTGCTGACAGGTGCTGTCATACAGTTTTTATAATTTAGTTTATTTTGAACATTTTTGGGACAATCTTTGTTAATTTGGAATTTTTTTGGTAAAATAATAATACACTTTTTAATTTTGATAAGTAATAATTAGGCAATTGTGAATGTCATAATGACACATCACATGAACCTCAAATTTCAAAGTCAAATATAACGAAATCTGATATAAGAGTCGTGCACTTTCAAATGGCCGCCAGAGTACCATAAATAATTAAATTTGTGGTATTTTGTGCTGAAATAAATTACATGTTTTTCAGTTTTGAAATTAATATCTACATCACCCTACATATTTTTTATGTGTCCATGTATAATAGGTAGTATGTTCTGTGCATGCAGAATAATCTGTTACTCATAGTCTTGTCAAATACCATTCGGGCATCTAATTTTTCCTTTGAAAAAAATCGAAAAAACACGTTGATAAGTAATATTTTAACAAAGTGCATTCGTACAGGTGCAAAAATCCTCGTCTTCGGCTCGGCTTTTTGTTACCACCAGCACTCATGCTTCTTGTTAAAATATTACCTAATTGTAGCAACGTGTTTTTTCGATTTCTTTCGGAAAAATTAGATGCCCTTATGATATTACTTACGATAATACCAGCGTATACCTATCACAAAGTAGTGACAAAGTCGTCGGCTTCCTTTTATGTTGTTATGGCAAATCTGAGTGGCCTTGAACGGCTCTTGGCGGGACCTTGGGTTACCCAATAAGAGATGGCGCGTTCTGCGGCGCTAACTTCATTATTTATTTAAATTTTATCTTGATGTTTTCTATTTATGTTGTTTATACTTCTGTTGCAGTAAAAAAAAAGTAGTACCAAATAATTAGTAATTACAGTTTCTTTGCAATGTGTAATGGAACAGTTCTTTTTGTTTGATAGGATACTAATAAAATTATACTGTTACCTGTTACTTGAAAAACTTGTATTACAATAAACGATTTTCCTAAAAGTCAATATTTTTCTAAATTTTTTAATATATTAGGTATTTATTTTTTCAATAAAATTCAGTCATGTTTGTCGAAATGAAACAAGATTTCTGTGGATTTGGAACATTATTTGCCGTAAAGTAGTAATAAGTATGTATACCTTTATCTTGTAGAATAAAATACATCCCTCACTTCACCTGTTTATAACCCTGTTGTTCCTCACCTATTTACAACCCTCAGACATCTCTGAATGTCAGGATTTTTTATGACTATTTATATTTCATAGAGACCACTAGAAATAGCAATTTAGTGAGTATATTATTATGTAACGAAAAATACACATTATTGATAATTGTATGATAATTGCATGATAATTTGTATGATAATTGTATGATAATTTTTTGGTAAATGACTATAAATTTCATATACCCATCAAAAGGATTAACGTCCCCACCTTGTCAATACGATATAATATAAATAAAACTTAGTCTCTCTTTTAAAAATAATATATTTGGAACACAAAAAACATGAATCCATCTTTTCCCATCCCATCTTTTGAAGCAATTCATATTGCTGAATTAAAAACATTGCTAGGCCACCAGGAAAATGTTTCACTATAATTTGTTTTAAATCTTCGGAAGTAGCTCTATCTACCAATGGCAAGTGATTTTTCTCAACTTCAGCATCCATTTTTTTATGTAAATGGGCCACTTTGTTTTTTAATACTTTAATTTTGTGTCTTAAAACTTGTTTCCTTGGTGTCTTCGAAGATCAAATTTTTTCAGTCTGTATAGAAGTAGGCGTAGATGTCCTGTCACTGGCTTCTTCAAACTCTTCTCCACTGCTGGCTTCGTATTCTAAAACTAAACAAAAACATTGAGTTTTTAAATAACTTTTTAAAGTCCATTATTAGATACTATGTTCTTTAAAAAAATATGATACATACCAGATGCGGCATTAGGTGTGCACGTAGGGGTAGCAGAGATAATTAATTCCTCCTCATATTCTTCATCTGATAATGGAGGTTTCTGTAAAAAAAGTTGTTAATATATTATAATGAAGTCGGTTATATACAATAACAAATACATACCAAGAGTGACTTCAGGTGATCTAGGCCTTCCGTCTCCAGATGATGTTGCTTCTTCCAAATAAAGTGTTGGTATAACATCTGGTTTTAATCTATTTTTATTAATATTTGTAAACATTTCAAACAGATCTCACTGTACAAATGCTTTTCACTTTTCGAATGCTCATTTTAAAACACTGAATAATCGCAACAAACACTAAACATGGCTGACGACTGAGAAATGGAAAATGACAGTCCAGCTAGAGCAGAGCCACTCAGCGGTGAATGTCCAAAGGTCCAGCTAAGCTCGCGCATGCGCTCCGAAAACTGCTTATGAATTTAGGATACTTGTCACTGCGTTGTGATGGGTATACGCTGATAATACCCACCAACAGGCATACTGGGTTAGATCACGTCTGAAAATATGTCACTACTCCCGGTCTAATAGTGCAACGTTGCCATTAATTAATATAATTCCCGAAAGTTAAGAATATTTAAGCTTGCTTTACATATATTTTGTCTTTCCATGTAGAACCTCAACCGTAATTATGTGGTATCCTCAAATTCTGAACAGTGTGACGATTATGTCTCTTTATGGAAAAGAGGAAGAGGTGTCAATGTGTAAAGCTATTTTGCACGAAGATAATGGCCTCTCTTATGAAGAAGTTTCAAAAAGAGAGTTTATGGTAAATCAATTGTTTCATTAAAAACTTACTGCAACCTAAAACCGCAGATAGTTAAAACCACAAAAGTTAGAACTGATAAAGGCGCCGTTACACGGCGTGGGGAGTGCCACGCCTGGAGTGTGGCGTGCGGTGTGACTCACCAATTCGCAATTTGGCGATCGCGATTACACGACCTGCAGACTGACAAGTTTCTCGCCACGCGAGCGCGTGGCTTCTTATTCATTTCAACATGTCCGTTGAAGTATATACCGTTGGAGTATATACTGATTGGAGGAATTTCGCCATTTGCTCGTAAGCAAACCAGTCTGGCTTAAAAACGTCATCTGCACTTGATCCTGTCTTCATGGTTGCTTTTACTTTCGTGTTTAATTTTCGGAACGTGCCCATTAGTGATTCTTTCTTCTTCTTTAATTCGCTAATTGTGCAAGTAATACTAAAATTTTATTGGATTCGCATCCAGGAATCATATACAGCATTTCTATCTTTGTGCTCATTGTGCTTCGGGTTCCAAATTATTGGTTCTTGCTCGTATATAGGCATAAAAATTCTGATATTGCTTCGTTTGACCACGGCATGTTGTCACTTACTTAGCTAAATATCTACTGAATTTGACTAATTTTTAAAATTTACGGGTGAAGACTCCGCACCGTGTAACTGTATACGCATGCCAGTCCACTTCGCGCGCTGTGCGGCTTTGAAGTGTGCAAAGTTTACCGCCAATCGACGGGACCCAGCACGCCACGCCACGCCACGCCACGCCAGCACAATTATACGGCGTGTGGCGCGACAGTTTTCACTCCAGGCGTGGCACTCCCCACGCCGTGTAACGTCGCCTTAATGATGCTTTTATGTTAATGGGCATACACACGGTCAGACATGCCATCGCGGCGGCAAATCTGCGAGCAAGTATGATACTGAAATTTGCGCACACAGTACACAGTACGTTCACAGCATATTTATATAAAAACAATCAGCAGGCTAACTCTTGGTCTGTATGTTTAGGAATTTAAAGGATTTGACGTCATCGGCGGTCATTTGAGGAAACACAGGGTCTGATTAAAACTAATTCAAGTTTCAAGTAAATTCAAGTAAACCCTATTCGATATAATATGTTGTTCTTACCATACAACACAACGATGCGAATTAAAAACGGCTCCTAATATGTATGTGTAGTTCAACGACCGGCAACCGTGACCTACACAATGCTTATTTTGTTTTCTTAGGGGGGTGAAAGTAGAAGTTTTTTATATGCATATTTTCAACACCACAGCTGTGAATGCAAGTTTCCACACCACTCATGAAGTATTGATTTCAGCGCGTTAACATTTTTTAGTGGGTGGCTCGCTAGTAGCCATATTTCCCACAAGAAACAAAAATAATATGTACAAAACAGCTAAGTAGCTGTAAAAAATAAACTTTAAAACGGAAAAATAAAATAAATACGCTTGCAATACTTGCAATTGAAATACAGTCATATTTATTGTGTAAGTAGGTACCTACCTAACTTACCAAATCGTCAACACTCAACGCCGATTTACTTTGACTCAATGCTTTGACAAAGATCAGAGCTTGTTTGTTAATAGATACCTACATAACTAAACCGAGACTAAATACAACACATTTTTTAAAATAATTACAAATGCAATACATTACACACCTACCTATCAGCTTCTCATCGCAAAGCGATTTCCAATACACACACTTTTACAGCCAATCAAAATTAGAAACTGACCTTGAGGTATTTTACCGTCATTGTAAATTTTCATTTCATTCGTGGCTAGGTAGGTAAACGGTTTTAATTTTATAAACAGTCTATAGAATTTTTAATTTTGCCCACTGATGTAAATTGTTAATTTGTGATCTAGGATGGTAAGTACATACATAAAAATAATGTCAATGAACAATAGGTACCTACTTATGTAATAAACCAGAGAGCGTTTCCTGTTTTCGTAAATCCCGATAAAACGCATAACTTATATCGTTGTATTTATAACTTAGCGGCCTCAAGCACTGGGATATTTTTTGGATAAAATTATTTGAGAAATGTCTTAAGTGGAGGAGGTACCTATTAGTACCTACCTCAGTACACGTCGTACTGACTTCGCAGCCTGGCTACTGGCTACTTCGAGCAGCCCATAAATCAACTTTTTTTTTATTAAAGTCGGCTCTGCTCTAACCCCCACTATAAATTTTTGCCGTCAAATAATATTTTCCTTGCATTTTTTAACATATCTATCCTATCTCGTAAATAAAGCGAGATCTGGTGAAAATCTGCGTTTTTCAGGTTTCATACAAAACGAACAAAAATGTTTGCTAACCGCCATACTTTTCTAACTTATTTTTGCCATATTTTTGCTAAATGCTATTTTTTTATTTCGACTCTCGTAGCGGTGTATACCTACATAGGTAGGTATATAAATAATATAAAGGTAGGTAAACGTCTTGCTTCACCGTTTTGACTTTTTGTATAAGCTCCAGGATAAAAACAATTCAAAAAACGGGACACAAAATTTACCTACCAACATTAGGAGGTACTTAGGTACCCCTGAAAATACATAAATACCTAAGTATATGTCAGTTAACTACACACACATATTAGATACAGTTGTACATACAGTACAACATACCGTACATACAGTACGTAATTTTTAAAATCAGTTTTTAGAATTTTATTTTAATTTTATATACGTTATTTTTTGTTTTTATTTTGTCTTACTATTAAATATACCTATTATTTTAGAATTTTTATTTTGATGTAAGAAAAAAACTAGTGCCAACGCTTTTTTTTTTAAATTATAACTATTTTAACACTCGCAGTAGTTTCCACAAACACCAAAACACTTTCACTTCGCTCGACGCGCGTTTCGCCAACCAAGTTGGCATCATCCGGAGACGATTAAAACTAATCTTAAACTACAAAATCTACCATATTTATACTATTTTCATGGTGACGTCACTAATGATATCACCGTGAAATTTACGCATGACTAATCACGCTTCAATGATCGGTTGCTAAGCAACGCGTAAAGCGGGCTATACGGTCCCTTGTCGCTATTCATACTACTTTTACATTTTACAATTTCTATGCTCTCAAATGCATCCAACTGTCTATTGTTGGTCACATTTCTAACTATAATCTTAAATTACTAATATCTATTATATGATTGTTGTCAAAGGCATGTTGTGCAACACTAGACTTATCTGTTCTTCCATATTTTAGATCAGCCATATGCTCTTTAAATCTGGTGTTAATTGATCGTCTCGTTTGTCCAACATATTTTCGATCACAATCATTACAACTAATTTCGTAAATCCCAGACCTTTCATTTGGAACAATTTTATCCTTTGGATTGTCTAAAGGTTGTTGTAATTTATTACTCGACAAATGAATCGCTATTATACCCACGTTTTTGAAGACCTTACTCAAACCACGAGTAAACCGGGGTTCGTACGGGATGGATACATATTTTGGAGTCTCTATATCCTTTTGAAAGGTCGTAGAATTAAAAAGTGTGTCCTTAAATTTACGCCTCCTAATTAGTTTTTCAACTATATCTCTAGGATAACCATTACTCACAGCTATGTCTTTAATTAATACTTTTTCTTTTTCAAACCTCTCATTACTGAGTGGGAAACTTACTAAACGATGGACAAGAAAATTAAAACTTGCCATTTTATGTTGATAGCAGTGGTGAGAGCGAAAATATGTTGGACAAACGAGACGATCAATTAACACCAGATTTATTTAAAGAGCATATGGCTCATCTAAAGTATGGAAGAACAGATAAGTCAGTGTTGCACAACATGCCTTTGACAACAATCATATAATATATATTAGTAATTTAAGATTATAGTTAGAAATGTGACCAACAATAGACAGTTGGATGCATTTGAGAGCATAGAAATTGTAAAATGTAAAAGTAGTATGAATAGCGACAAGGGACCTATACCGTATAGCCCGCTTTACGCGTTGCTTAGCAACCGATCATTGAAGCGTGATTAGTCATGCGTAAATTTCACGGTGATATCATTAGTGACGTCACCATGAAAATAGTATAAATATGGTAGACTTTGTAATTTAAGATTAGTTTTAATCGTCTCCGGAAGATGCAACGCGCGTCGAGCGAAGTGAAAGTGTTTTGATGTTTGTGGAAACTACTCCGAGTGTTATAGTTACATCAAAGGTTCCAGCCCTATCCAGCTATAACTATTTTAAAAAATCTGCTACATTTTTGTCTGATCTACAATTTCGAGAGTCAACTACTACGTTATAAAAATAAAGTCTGGCAACGCTGGTAAGCAGTAGTCGCAGGCCAAAAACCTTCAGCTAAGCGCGAGGGCATGCCTGACCGTGTACCATGTGTATTTCCATTCACAAACCACAGAAGCACAAACCAAGGACATTTTGCATCATTTAACGTATACAATATTATTTGAAAAGTAATCTTTCTAATTACTTTCTAGATGAAACCTTGCAATGACGTCGTGGAAAATGACGTTTTCCTTCTCTCCCTGATAGTGGGCGTTGCCTACGCTCTATGCTACATATTTATAGGGGCTGTAATCAACGTTTTAGGCAAAAAGAACCTACTCGTCGGCCTGATAACTGTAGCAACAGCATGTGGACTGTGTGCTCAGTTATTAACTGGCGATTTACTCATAAAGCTAAGTATAGGAGCGTTCCTAATGGCTGGCGCAGGTATCGGTATACTTAACGCAGTAGTTGTCGATTTGTACCCTACTGAAATTCGAGGCATGGCATTGGCGGTGTCGCTTATGTTTGGCAGACTTGGCGCTATGAGCGGATCTAACATTGGGGGACCGTTGATGTACAATTATTGTGATTATATGTTCTATATTTTCACAGCCCTTCATATACGTAAGCTAAGAAGTGGATTTTCCTTAGTTAATCATTTAATGATTTAGAGTGATTTTGTTTTTCAGTTATCATCAGCGTCATAGTGCTACTACCGTCAAATCAAGAACCCCACAAAACAGAAGCAAAGGAAACAAGCTAACATTTTCTATTTATGTACCAATATATTTATTTAATAAATCAAATTTTAAAAAGTTTGAACTTCTTAAAATGCTTCTGCACCTCCTCCTTAGGGTAAGGTTTAGCTACTAAACAGGTGGGAATATTTTCAGGTTGCTCGATCCATAGTTTATGCTTAATACTATTTTCCTCCAACTTGTCTCTTAAATTTACTAAACTCTGCTCATCTGCAGCCTCCAATACGACTTTATGCATATTATCCAAGTCCTTCAAATACTCCTTAGTGTACTCATCTTCGTGAAAAAGATGAGTAACTGCAGTGACTGCATGGCAAGTCTGAGCTATTACCGCCCCCACAGGCCATTTCAATTCTTTGAGCAAGTCTCCGCGGACGACAATGTACTGCACAATAGCAGAACTCATTGCATCTAAAACAAAATTCATGATATAGGTACAAGTATATATAATATATTAATCTCTGATATACCGACGAGTATACAGATAAATGAAAAATGAGAAGTTCGGACGACGCACTATTACCAGCCACAGAACACCAGCTGTATCACCACAGTATAATACTAAACAATATCACTACGAGAACACGCAATAGAACACGCCTAATTTACAAGATATCTTGGATTTTTTTAGTGAAAACCTCCATATTTATAATAATTGTTTGTGGTGACGCTTAAATGGGCATTTTATGTTGATTTGAATTAGATTTTTTACTTACAATTTAGTACAAATAAAAGAAGTCAATGGGTTATTGCAATGAGTAATAAAAACTATTAAAAACAGGAAACACTCGGCTAAAGCAAATATTTTTTCATCTGTGGCTGAAGACACTAAACGGGAACAGTTGGCTAACCTGTCAAATTGCCGACATAATCTAACCTATGAAATTGAGATAATTTCCCCAGACTCGCATAGTAAAAGTTTGTGGTAAGAAATTAAAATAAAATGCCTTCTGTGTTAAAGAACGAGGAGGCGTTTGTAGCAGCAACACAGTAAGCACCCAAATCATGCACTTTTACAGTAAATAACCTGTATCTTTTAAGGCAACCAAACCTATCCGTTGTACATTTCGAGGCTGACTGGGCCGAACAATGTACCCAAGTAAACGAGGTCTTAGACGCCCTTTCCACGCAAAATGATTTGGCCAATGCTAAGTTTTATTCACTGCCTGCTGAAGAAGTCTCGGTCGTATCTTTAAAATACAAAATTGAAGCTGTGCCTACTGTTATACTTTTTAGGCTGGGTAAAGTAATTGATAGGGTAAATGGAGCCGATGCCTCCAAAATCACTACGAAAGTTAAGAAGCATTGCACTGCACTGGGAGAGGAAAGTAAAGACCAAGCCATGCAGTTGGAAGAGCGATTAAAATCCCTGATAAATACCTCAAAAGTCATGCTGTTTATGAAAGGAGATAGGAACGCCCCACGTTGCGGATTTAGTAAAAAGATCATAGAAATATTAAATGATACAGGGTAATCGTATAGTACTTACATTATGTAATATTCACAAAAAGTTCACGACTTACCATTTTTAGAGTAAAATATGAAACTTTTGATATTCTAACGGATGAAGAGGTGCGTCAAGGCTTAAAAAGTTACTCGGATTGGCCGACATACCCACAGCTATATGTTAACGGTGATCTAATTGGGGGCCTAGACATAATTAAAGAAATGCTGGCAGCCGGAGACTTGGTATCTACCCTAAATGCTTAATTATGGACAAAATATAATCTTTAGTCAAAATGTAACATTTAAATTAATTAATCAATTTTATTGGTATGTCGGTAACATAATGTAGGTAGGTACATTGTGAACAATAAAATCATAAATATTTTTTTTCAATAGCGATGTAGACTACTTTTACCATTACCCCAGTTAAAATAGTTATTAGTCTATGGCGTCTATGCCATTATTCCTCATAAATTAAGTGCCAAGCAAACTTACGAATATTTCCATGTCCTTTTTTCTTTTGCTATCACATCTATATCCAAATAAATGTCAAATACCTACACTTAATAGCAAGTCATTATCTCGGATGTCAATACGAGTTTATAACTATATATTAACTATAGTTTATAACTATACTGCCCTACTAAGCGCAGAGGCGGTAACTGACATTTTACCGAAAATTGTAGTAATGGTTTCTTCGTATACTATACACATTTTATGAACCTAATACTAGTGTTTTTAGGGCGTAACTTATTTGTAAATACAAAATAACAGGTATTTTTATTAGACGTATCTACACTTGTTGTGTAAATAACTAAAGTATTTGGCGGTAAGTAGCAATTGCTAATATGTATTAGCCGTAAATACTGCAGATCCTGCTAAATTACCTTAGCATTTTAAAGTTACGGCTAAAATATCTTAGTATTAGTTCTGTTGCGCCATTTTTGCGTTAGTTCGACAAGTCTAGACATTTCTTAGTGAGACGTGATCATATAACGACGTAAATACATACTTACATTGTTTGTGTATCTAAATCAGATTTTAGAATAATTACTGTGTTAATAATTACTGTGTATTAAATCTAGTGTGTTATTATTACAACATAGATGGTGTTAATAAAGGTAACATGTTATGAATTATTATAAATTTAATATACTCATCTCTTGAAGTTTTAGAAATGGCTTCGAACAGAACTAAAAAAATTCTAGAACAGGCTAAGCATGCCTTTAATAATAATAATGACAACATTAGTCCTCAAAGAAGACCAGAAGAAATTGAGAATAATATTTTTGAAAGTCGCTGTGAAAATGTTCAAATATTGAATCGACCTAATTCTACCACAAACGTAATTCAGTCATATAATTACGCAATTGCCCTGGAGAACCCAATAATGATCGACATCGGCTCTTGCATCCCGATATATTCTAATAATATTGATATCATTGTTTCCAAAAATGAAATTAATGATAATAATCAAGGAGACTTAACAGATGGGAATGTGATGGCACTGCAAAACGCTATCATAACCGCCAATAATAATAATGGTAAGCACTGGTAGTATCCACTAATTAGGTACCTAATAATAATGTTAAAAACACACTTTTTCTATGTTTCCACATAGAGGTATCATAAGAGAATTAATTCCTCCTGTAACCTTTTCTTTTGCGAGTAAAAAAATAATATCTAAAAGAGTCATGGGAGGAGGGGGGGAGTTGTTCTCGTGTGATAGCCCTGTGTATTTAATTGTGTGCCAGCATAGTTTTAAACGGTGCTAAACTTTTAAACTCGCTGAGTGGCAAGCACCACTTTTTTCATGTGCACCTCATAGGTACCTATGCTTGGAGAAAACGTATTATAATAAAGCTTAAATAGATGAGTCAACAAAAACTGTCGCGGGCTCCTGATATTTGTAATTTTATTTTGTCCCTATAATATTTGTAATTTTATTCTGTTTTATTTTTAGGAAACTGCAGTTCTGAAAATGTAGATTATGGAACATCTGCCACGCGTCAGGTATTCACTGACTTAACTAACTTGATATGTTTTGATGTTGAAAATCAACATTTCGAGGAACAAGAAAATATAGGCGCAATAGGAAATCAACTGACATGCAAAGAAAATGATACTGATAATGAGATGATATGCGTAGAAAAAAATACCGAAAATGAGATGGAAAAATGTGTTGAAGATGAACATAATCCTGTCATTTTAGGCGATCAACTGGAAGATAATGCACACAATCAAACCGAAGAAGTTGTACAACATGAAACAGAATCTAGTGACGAATCTATATACAAAATTGAAACTTAGTATACTAAAGAGGGGGTTAAAAGAAAAAGGAAGAAGTTTATGTATTCAGTAACCAATCGAAAAATTAAACTTATAAATAAACGCAAGAAAGCGCATTGTGTACTTAAGGGATGCAGTATCAAATGTAAGAAAGTTTGTAGTCAAAACATATCAAATGAGAGGAGAGTTGATATCAATAATCAATTTTGGCACATGAACAGACACGATCAGAAAAATTTTGTCATTGGATGTGTAGTTAAAACTGGCGTGAAAAGAAAAACCGTAGGAGAAAATTCCCGTAGGTCTTCCACTAACAATTACTTTTTAAAAAATGAGCAAGGCAAGTCGATTACGGTATGTAAAGTATTCTTTTTGACTACTTTGGGGTTCAAAAAGACAAATGATAAAATATTGGAGAATATGTTAGAAAAACAAAAACATTATATTACACCTAAAAAGGATAGAAGAATTGGTCGTAATCCTCCCAATAAAATAGATCATGATTTTATAAAAAAACATATAGAATCATTTAACCCTAATGTATCCCATTATAGGAGGGAACATGCCCCGTTGCGAAGATATTTACCAAGCGATTTATCTGTGAAACTTCTATATGAAGATTTTAAGCTCAAAAATCCTAATTTCACATGCTCTTATGATCTATATCGTTCCTTAGTACGACAGCTCAACATATCCTTTGTAAAATTAGGTCACGAGGAATGTGAACAATGTGAACATTTTGAGATGCATGACCATTCTAAAGACAATTTAGATCCTGAATGTTCTGAGTGCTCAAAATGGAAAAAGCATATTGAAATGGCTGCAACAGCTCGATTGAAGTATAGAGCAGATGCTGAAAAACCTCACTCTGATGATGAAGTTATATTCTCTGTGGATTTACAAAAAGTGGTAATGTTACCAAGGTGCGAAATGTTTAAATCAGTTATATTTACACAGCGCCTCGTCGCATATAACGAAAGTTTCGTTCCAGTTGGAACTAAGAACAGGAGTCTTAACCCAACAGCTGCAATTTGGCATGAAGCTATTAGAGGCAGAAAAAAGGAAGACATCATTAGCACCTATCATACATTAATTTTAAGCCAAAGAGATAGAACAAAAATTATACTGTGGGTCGATAATTGTACGTCCCAGAATAAGAACTGGGCTTTTCTGTCTTTTCTCATTTATATTGTAAATTCGCCATTGATTAATGTTAAAGAGATTGTCGTTAATTACTTTGAACCGGGACACACTTACATGTCAGCAGATGCTTTTCATCATCAGGTTGAAAAGTCATTAAAAAGGTACAAGAAAATTTACGATTTCAATGACTATAAGACCGCTGTACAAAATTCCAATTCCTCGAAAGTGACCTTACTTGAAATGAAACTTCAAGACTTCTTTGAATGGAAAGATTACTCATCGAAATACAAACTAAAACAAGAACAAAAAGTTTATCTGCATGACATAGTACAAGTAGTGGCAGAAAGGGACAAAATGTGTTTATGTTATAAAAATGATTTTGATGGTCCTCTGCTACCCCTAAATTTTTTGAATGCGAAGGTAATGAAAACGGGAATACCTCACCCACAACCGCAAGAAAAATGTAGGGGAATTACTTTACAACGCCGTGATGGAATTATTAAACTAATTCAAAGCGGAAACAGCATTATACCAATCAACCGGCTACCATTTTGGCAAAATATTCCAATTTCCGACGAAAACCTCGAAGACGAAACCTGCTAAAACTTAATATTATAAATAATATCAGCATTGTATATTGCATGCAAATTAATGTAGGTATTGTTTTTTACTTTTTCATATCTTTAATAAAACTATTTGTTTCTTTTCATTAATTGTTTTTCTTAATTTTCAATATTCTGCTTATATTACAATTTGTAGTTATGCTAAAAGTCCTTAGCAATATCTACTTACTCCGAAAACCTTTAGCAATACTAACATAAATGTTAGGCGAAAAAGGCGTATCTACTTTTTATATTGTAAAAATATGTTTTTTTGCATATTTTGATAAAGAAATATGCTTCAGCATATGCTATATACCGTCTAGACATATTTTGGTTTGGTTACCGTGCATTATAAACATGGCAGAGCAAAATAAACAAAAAGGCTATTATCTCGAAACTATACTGATGTTAGTTACCGCCTCTGCGCTTAGTAGGGCAGTATATGCAATATTAATCATATCTGTATATATGATTTACATCAAAATAACTATTAGCGTTATCAAGATAACGTTTATTAGGAAATAATTCATATAAAAACAACTTATAAATAATTCATTCTTTAATAAATGGAACAACAATAACACAGTTCTTAGCCGATTTCACTGTCGTCCACCGCCCCATCCTATGCTCTTTGCTGACAGCGACAAGCAGCCTACTACCATCGGCGGTAAAGCTTAGATCGTTCACAAAGCCTTCGATGGGTATCTTGAAGAGCAAACTAGCCGATTTAAAGTTGTTTTCCAGCTTCCACACTTTGACGGAACCGTCATGCGATCCAGAAGCCACTACATCGGTGTTAAGGAGAGAAGTCACTGAACTCACCCAGAATGGCTGCCGATTAGACATGTCCAAACCGTGCGCATTCGCTATGACACATAGCGGTTTCTTCCGCATTATACTCCAAATGCATATTTCTCCGTCGTCGCCTCCCGAAAGAAAATTCTCTTCGTTTATTAACTTAACAGTGTCGATATTCCCTGTATGCCCGTTAAATATCAGCTGCGTCTCCTCTGGAATTTTCCAGATTCTTAGATCCCGTCCGCCGCATGTTATCACTCTATCTCTATACAACGTATCTATAGATGCAATATGGTCCTGATGGCCAAACAGTGTTTCAACGTACGCCATTTCGTCTAAATTCCACACTTTGGCTGTATGATCCTTAGAGCAAGAGTATAGTGTGTGCGAGTCCCTTTTGAAACGCAAACCCGTTACGGAATTTTTATGCCCGACCAGCTTTTTAATAAACTTCATCGTATTTGCATCCCAAACATATACATCATTAGATTCGTCACCTACCGCAAGATATTTACTGTCTGTAGAAACGGCTACACTTAAAATTTTGCTACTATGTCCTAGCACTTGCTCCGAGTCACTTTGTCTGGTAAAAGGAATCACTCCAACCTTTTTATGTTCCTCTAACGAGTATTTTACCACAACGCCGTCTTTACTACCCACAAAAACATATTTATCGTCGGAAGTAACACATAAACATGTAAGGCTCTTTCTTATATCTTTACATTTTAACAGTTTTATATTGGCTTTGTCATAATTTTTGTACCTATCAGCTACTGTTGAACGCAGTTTACCGGTTTCTTTTAAATAGTCTTCTTTTAACCGTTTTGAAATTACACTTTGATCAACTTCTTTATTCTCCAACCGTGCCTGCTCTTCTTTTTCAATCTCTTGCAAATACACCTTCGCTAATCTTAGTTTTTTCTCTTGCGCTGTCTCGCGTTCATCTTCTGAAGAAACCTCAGATACTCTATCATCCAAACCTTCATCATCGCTACTTGAAATCTCCTCACTTTTCGACGCGTTGATACTGGGCTTTCGTTTTTTATTTTTACCACTAGCATACTTGGCCCTTTTGAAACCATTAGGCTGCTTTCCCTTTATAAAAAACGACATTTTAAAAAATCAGCAGCTCACGTGTACAAATGATTATAGGTTAGTTTTGTATTTCTCATCTCATTTCATTTGTCAAACTCATAGATTAATACAGTAAAATTAAAACAGAAACCGAGTTTTTGATACTTTATATTTGTTTTCCCTTTTTATTACTAATGATAAAAGGAGACAGGCACACCTGGGAGCAACCCAACGAGACAGGGAAGGATAGTTCAGAGACGCTGTTTTATCGGCTGTGGGCGTGGCTAAGCGTGGCCAGTTGATGACGTAGTTATCTGACCAGAATTTAAATCTTTATATGGAGAAGGTGCCAGGGGGTTCAATATTTATAGTTTTTACGTATAATTTTACAAGCAAACTAGATTTTGGGTACTGCGTATCGAGTGTGTAGGAATATTATACTGTATTATTAAAAATTGTTGCAGTCCATATAAAATAAATGTCTATATACAAAACTATAAAAATTCCCGCGTTTGAGATTACTCGGAAAAAAATTCTTTCACTTAGAAATAATGGATGTTTTCAATAATTTGTGTTTTTAATAAGTAAAAGAAGATAAATTTTATCGTTATATAATTTGCCACTATGTGAGGTTTGAAATAAAATAATTTTGTTTTTATATCGGTGTTAATATGATGTATCTGTGATAATTTTTAAAAAATTTCTATTTCTATTATCTTGTCGCTCCTGTCTTGCTAACCCGACACCCATATTTGGTGCCTTTCCTGGCAAATGTTATGTCGGAACTGCAGTTTTCTTTAAAATTTTCTTTAAAGGCAATCCTGCAAATTGTATTCATGTTACTGACTATTACATAATATTTGTAAATTAATGTAGCTACTGTAAAACAGGGCAAAATCTCAAAAAGTTTTCATTTCGCTACGTTTCACGGTACCTAAATTTTTTTACTAAGGTATAATCGAGGCGATAATATTAGGTACCTACCTAAAAGCTCATTTTTTAGTAAAATGATTTGTTTACATCATTTTTAGTAAAATGATGTAAACAAATGGCCCCTATAGTTGGATTAAATTTGTCCTCACGTTTACAACATAGTATCCATTACCCCAGAATAGTTTTTGAAACAAAGTCTTTTCCTTTCGGAAATGAATGGTAGACAGTATCTTCGTTATAGTCACTAGTGACTTTTGTCACCACTCTGCTATTATTACAGCCATATACTGAACACCTTCTTCCAGGCATGTTGTATGTATAGCTACAGCCACTAGAAATATTAAAGAATAGTACCTAATATTTATATCTGTAATTATTTACGAGAAAACTTACAATCACTTGCAATGTATCTATTCTGAAGTCCTTACGAAATATCAATAAAAATTGTCTATAGTCCAATAATAAAAAGTACATACAGTCACACAGAAATCACAAAATTAACATACACAACACACAAAATCACAACGATTAATTAAAAGCCAGGAAACTTAAATAAAACACCAACTATTTGCACAGTGTAACAGCTAATGAACGGTTTTTGGTCACTTGGTGACGTCACACACACACGCCTCGATTCGTTTACCATATTAACACAGGGTCCTATGGAAGTAAACTATCCTTCTCTTTACGGTTGGTTCTTGGGAGCAACCGGCAATGTTCTGTAATTTTTGCTCTTCCGATAGATGTCAATTGTCAATAATGTCAATTTTAACTTTTTAAGGTTATGTTTTGTAGATATTGAATTTTTAACAATTAAGAACAAAAGCATTTATTTAACCATGTTCTCTTTAACAAGAGTGTTTAGTCAGTCGAGTATTATAAGCTTACCTAGGGCATATAGTCGGTTTAAAATAGATCCCGGAATAAATAGAAGAAAGAATCTTGTGGAGTCAAATGAAGAACTGGATGATTTGGACGATCTAGAATCAGATTTTATGAGCGTGCATAAGACCCACAGGGAGCACATAGGCGAGGTAAAAGATATGTTGGAAAAGGAAAAGTACCACATTGTTAAGCAAAAGTATTTCAAAGAAAAATTTCCGAATTTTTTAACGTGGAACGACAAAGAGCAAATTAAGTATTTACATAGTACCAATCCCGAGGAGTGGTCGATAGACAGGCTATCGGAAGGGTTTCCAGCTTTACCAGACGTTATACAAGTAAGTTATTCCATAAATCCCGGTTTGACGTTATATATAATATTTATTTTAGAAAGTGGCAAAATCCAAGTGGACGAAGAAGCTGAGCAGAGTAAGGAATCACGATCTAGCAGTGCAAGCAAATTGGGAAATGTTCAAACGTGGCCAGATTCCTGATTTGCCAGAAGAGTTAGTGGAGCATTTAAAAAAATTTACAAACAGGGCGCTAAATTTAAAGCCATTTGAAATGCCTAAGGAAAGGGTTGAAGTAGTTAATAAGAGTAATGTAAGCTCAGAGTTTTCAGATATTATCACTAGTTATGAACAATTGAAAAACAGGAACAAACCACAGCAAAATGTTGATCTAAGTGTGAATATAGGCTCGTTTAAAGCAGATGGTGATGGTACCGGCTTAACAGTAGATAAAAGAAAATTGAAGCAGAACAAAGGTGTAGTAACATTACACGAGCTGCAGAGTAACATAGAATCCAATGCAAATAAAGGACAATGTTTGTCTGAGGACGATAAGCTGCTTTTAAATAGTTTACAAGCATCATCAGAGGATGCTAAAGAAGTCAAGCTGACTCATGCAGATATTACCACAATGAAATACAACACAAGAGAAGGGGTTTTATCGACAAAACCTGAACAGGACTATAGCCACTTGATCTACCCAGAAAAAATAACAATCCCGAAGAACTTAAGAAAGGGAGGTTATACTTACAAGCTCAACGACTGCTACTATGACGATAACGGGACATTTTTGTACAGAGTGCCGGGAATGATATGAAATTTAGGTAAACCCACTATTGTATTTTTTATTGGTTTATTAAAAACATAATTTAAAAATGACTAGCATAAGCCTTATTTATAAATAGTAACAATGTTGAATAAAAAGGTAACAAATACTGTACCGTACCCGCTTCTCAGGGGTAACGTCACGCAAAATGGTAGAAGCTTATTTATAGCCACATCTTGCACAATACTGCGAGAACCGGTAAAACTTAAATGCAACTTACTATAAAACTTGTCGATAAAAAAAGTAAAATTGTATATTTATCTTCACATAATTTTATCTAACTATGATATTAAATAAAATTTGACTACAGTGGTGGGATGACTCTTAAATACAATTTAGCTAATCGGCAGCATTTCAAAAATATCAACGGAACAATTTAAAGTAAATAACATTAAAAAGATCAGGAATAATTAACATCACATTTAAATCGTAAATGCTCAGGACGATAAAATGAAAAAATATATTTTTAACAAGTTTACGGACACGCTGTGATTCGTGGTCGTGCCTGTTGCGTCACAAATGTGTTTTCACTAATAATTAGTGATGTGTCGATCCGACTGAACTCCGTACAAATGAACGAATCCGGGCCAGTATCGATACGGATCGAAACCATTTTCTGAGTTCGAATCGTTCCCGGGATCGAATACTTGGGTTAAAAATGCGTTCGTTCCTGTTTGTCACAGCGCATGCGTGGCGGAACGCTTTTTCAGTTGAAGTAATGATAATTTATTGCTTTTATTGTTGCTAATCATTTTTTTCTTCTAATTTTGACATGTAAAGTGAGCCTTTTCAAAACCCTTTGACGTTAGGAAACGTCTTACTTATCACAACCAGTTACGAAAAGTAAAATATTACGCAACTGGTTGTGTAAAGTTCATTTCATAGTAAGCCGCAGAAGGCATAAGCGAAAACAACTGGTTGAAAAGCAGCTACATACAATTAAATCGTATTTAATGTGTGTAAAACTTACTGCCGCACTGTAAGGCTCCAACAAACTACAAATCCGATTATATTTAAATGTACCGGGTAAGTCTCTTAAGATTGACACCCCCGTTATCTCACTTATCCTTTGCCGATTTAACTTATTCAAAAAAGGAGTAGACACGGTTTTTGATGAATTTTTATAATCTGAGAACAGATATTAAAAATCTCGTAAAATATGCAGGGTGGAAAATAAAACATGATTTTTTTAAATGGAACACCTCGTATATTTTTAGACCAAAATAATGTCCTTAATTTTCTGAATCCAAAAATGTGTAATTGTTATATAATCACTCCACCTGTTCGTGAGATATTACTAAAAACTTATCACGTTACGGGTGTCAATTATAAAATAAGAACATCAAGATACCTCTGGAAACAATGCATATTTGCATTGTTTATTTGTTGACAGATGTCATCCAGTTTTTTGTGAGATAGTAATTCACTCTCTTAGATATTAGCGTAAAAAATACGTAGTGTTCGTAAAGAAGCAAGTTATTTTGAAAATGGTATATTCATTGGAAGAACGAAAAGAGTTACTTGAAATTTATATTCAGTGCAACAAGAATAAGTCTCTTGCTCGGAGGGAGTATGTTAGGTTATTTGGAGAAAGGCTACCTCCTTCCAAAAATAGTTTTAAAAACATTTATGCAAAGTTTAGGAATACCGAATCTCTGAGAGACAAGAAAAGGGAAAGGCGAAGAACAAAAACAGGAGAAGACACAGAACTCAACGCGTTATTATATTTTGCTGAAAATCCATCCAAATCATCCTATGCCGAAGCAATAGAATACCTAAACAAAAAATATCCTATTTGGATAGGAAGGCACGGTGTTATACATTGGCCCGCTAAAAGTCCGGACTTAAACCTATGGATTTTTTTCTCTGGGGTACGATAAAACAAGATATATACGAAACTGGGGTTTTTAATAATATGAATGAGTTAAAAGAATGCATACGTGTAAAAATTGAGGAATTAAACCAAAATGGCGATATATTTCAAAGGGTGAGAAGCAATTTTATAAAGCGATGCCAAATATGTATTCAGAATGGTGGTGGTTACGTGGAAAATATTTAATTACGTTACGTGTAAATAAATAAAATTGTGTTACTCTAATGTGTTACTGTATTAATGTTGACTTTTATTTGTTTTTATTAGGCTTATGTTGGTTATTACTCGTTACTGTTGTCACCTATATATTATTTATTTATTATCTCAATAAATGGCATTGTTTCCAGAGGTATCTTGATATGTTTTTTGTTTTATAATTGACACCCGTAATGTGATAAGTTTTTAGTAATATCTCACGAACAGGTGGAGTGATTATATAACAATTAGATATTTTTTTATTCATAAAATTAAGGACATTATTTTGGTATAAAAATATACGGGGTGTTCCATTTAAAAAAATCATGTTTTATTTTCCACCCTGTATATCTTACGAGATTTTTAATATCCGTGCTCAGATTATAAAAATTCATCAAAAACCGCGTCTACTACTTTTTTGAATGAGTTAAATCGGCAAAGGATAAGTGAGATAAGGGGGGTGTCAATCTTAAGAGACTTACCCTGTACATATTGTAAATGAATTTATTTTGAATTTGAATGTATCGTGCTTGTAGTAGAAAAGCAAAACGTAGATAAATGGTTTGGTAGTTCTGCAGCTCAGCAGGACATAAGGAGAAACCGCCACTGCGTATGATAATAGTAGCCTACTATCATATGGCATATGGACGGAATTATTCATAGAGTAGGTATAATGTTAGTGTACAATGTGTCCCAAATTGGGTATCTGCTGTCTGGCACGTTTTTTTTCAAATACCTTTTTTTTTATTAAAGATAAAAACCAAAATAAGGTGCAAAAAAGATATACATTGAATTTAGGTATTTTTTTAAAATAATTTTTACAGAAAACTGTAAAAGATAGAGGTTTGCCGCTTTCATAGTCCTATATTACTTATTTACAAGAAACATGATGGTGCAAGGTGCAATCAAAAATTAAAAATCACTGATATTTGAGGAAACACAAACATTGCTTTTTCTAAAGAATCTCCCTGTAACTTAACAAAGTAAAAGTTTTGAATCCAGAATCTTATTTCCCAAAAAAAGTTCCACAGTCAAGTAAAATCTACGTTTTTATACGTAAGTTTTTATCTTTAATAACAAAACATCCTTTTTGATTTGTTGAAGTTTTTGTAATAAATCAGAATTCGGCGGAATGTTCCTAATCTAAGTTATTAAAACGTTCTATACCCTGGTTCCGAAATAGTGTGGAGTGATTCATCACCAGCATATAGACGGCTCAGGGAGATGAGGGGCGAAGGGAACGAAATTCCATAGGCGTAGCATTTTAGAGGGGGCAGAATAAAAAAAAATTAAATAAAATATCCAAGTTATTAACGTATATATTTTTGATCATTTTCAGTTCTCCTCCTGTCAAATTCGGTCGCTTATGATTGGAATTATTGGTTTTAGAACCACTACTACTCGCATTCGTCAATATTATAATTAATTTATATCGCGAATCAACCGTACATAAGACATAATGAAACGCCACTGTCGCGACAAAACATACATTCATGAAACAGGGCATGGTCAATATATCCAAGGAAGTCTCGCGTCTTTACCTCTGACCAATGAAATTTCATTTAATTTAGAACCGCCTAAAACTCACCAATGAGAGCGGCAGACCCGGTTACTAATGAGTTCTGCCCACCATTTCTATAGAGTGTACACAAATTTGCACACTAAGAAATTCTGTGATCCATTGCAAACAGGCAGACCGTTCAATTGTGATGGTGGTGTGATATTATGTATGAATCACACTATTTCGGAACCAGGGTATAGTCCTAGAACGTCCCATGATGTTTGCGAGGATTTTCGTCATTAACAATAAAAGAAAGGTCAATATGTTTAAAGTAATCATTATAATACCCGCATTTTGATTACTTTTTGATTATAGAAGTAATCGGTAATCGATTAAAATTTTAAAGAGTAATCAGTAATTGATTACATTTTAAAGAAGTAATCAGTAATCGATTACTTTTTAGCTGTAATCGTCCCAGCTCTGCTATAGATGTCATGTGTCACATTATAAAAAAATGTTATACAATTTTATACAATGTCTAGCAACGTTGTGGCTACAAAATGGGGGTATTTATTGGGCCGGCTATAGACCTTGTAAAATTGAGTTGCCACAGTACGCACAGTGACTTAAACGTCCATAGATGTAGCTGTCCGTAAACGTGTTAAACAGAAACCGTATTTTATAAATAAATAAATATAAAACAATTCGTTCTGCACAGTATGAGAAATAAAAGAATTTACATACACTATTACAATGAATATTTTTCCATCTTGAAAGTCTCCCTTGATGTTGTAACTTGTACATTATTCTGCATATTCCCGACCTGTCAGATTTGATATATAAGGCCTATTTACTCTAAACAAATGCCCTGGATCCACGAGCTCAAGTCCGTTGCATCTTCACAATCAACGACTATCTCTTCTGGCGCATCGGAATTCATGACGATCTGCGCTGCTGTCCTACCACTCAAATAAGCACCGTGTACTGTGGAGTAGAAGTTGCTGTGGGTGTGTTCGCCAGCAAACACAACCACAGGCTAAAAAAATACATACCATGAAACGTACATATACTGCGCAACTTATTTAACGCACAACCAAAAAGTTAACTCAAATTTGACGTTATGTATTTTCGACAATTTTTGTTCGTTTTGGTCGATTTTTTTTTCAAATTGTAGGTTTTTCTCTTAGGAATATCACTGTCTTAGTTGTTTTGGTACGTAACGTCCTGCGGGCTATACAAGGTATTGCAAGTTATTGCAATTATAGCCAATTTAAAGCCTCATGTTTTTTCTACATTTTCTTTTTTTATTCATTTGTTTATCTCTGTTGTTTACATTGTTTTAAAACTGACTAGTAAAAATTCAGCAGTAACAATTATTATTGTTATTACGGCTCTTTACTATGGATGTTAATATTCTTCAACCTCATAATTCATAATATGCGATGTGATAAATTTTACCTAAGTAGGTAATAAAAAAGACTGGTTATTTGTGAGCATTTGCGAGCCGAGCGGCGGCCGTCAAAAGAACTTTTTGTAAGAATACAAACACCCCCTTAGGATAAGCTGCACGCGTAGACCTTTGTTTTTTTTTATTAGCAACAAGCAGGTAGCTGAAGTGCGCACATGTAGATAACTTCGTAAATTTTGCGTTATAAATATATCAGTGAATAATCAGCCTTCTTCCAGCACGGTTTACTTTTTGACTGTTATTTGTATTCAAAATTTGGGATTATGAGTAGTCAGGGGCGAAAAAAAGATCCTATTTGGATAAATTACAATCAAATAAAAGTTAATACTGATCGCACAGATTCGGCGGGCCGGCCTAAAGCTGTAGCTAAGGCTGAATGTAAAAAGTGTAAAAAACAATTACCTATATTAGTAGCAAGGATGAAAAAACACCATGAAAAGTGCGTGTGTGCAGATAATTCGCTGCGAGAAAACAACGATCAGGAGCAGATGGAAATAACTATAACTAATTCCGGAAGTTCCGATTCCGATGGAGAGGATCATAGCATGCAGGAATTGCCTGATTGTGGAGGTGCAAGTAAGTAAAATGTATAAAAACACGAAATTAAAATAGCTATCAAATTGTTTTAATTAGGTACATCACAAAGTGGTAGTGTCACACATCCGAGCACACATTCTTATCCTAAAACTAAATCAACCAAATCTAAATCGTCTTCACTAAAATCGAATGTTGAAAATAGTCATCGCAGCCTTGATAGCTTTCTTGTAAGAACAACCCCCCAGGAAGTAAAAAAAATGATCTTCAAGAAGCAACGTACTTTTTTGCCACAAACACGCCATTTAATCACGTTGAACATCCGCAATTCAAAAAACTCTGCGTACAACTGCGTCCAGGCTATACTCCACCCACGAGAAAAAGGTTAAGTACGCAACTTCTTGAAGAAGTATTTGAACTTACTTTATCGGAAGCCAAAGCGGAATTGCACGGAAAAGACGTATGCATGTCTTTAGACGGCTGGTCAAATGTGCACAGGGAGCCAGTCGTTTGCACGGTAGTAACAAATGTGCAAAGTGGTAAAGTTTATCTAATCGACACCATAAATACAGAAGATAACAGCCATGACTTTGAATATCTAAAAAAAACTGTCGATTGAATCAATTAAAAAATGTAAGGATTTCAACGAAAGGAGTCAGACGAATTACTTAATAATGATATTCTTACATTACGGATGTTCCTCACATATCTTCAATTTACTTGCCCACGATATCGAAATACCTGGGATGGCAGACCAGATCAAAAAAATTGTCAAATATTTCAGAAATACACATATTCCAGCCGCGAAATATAGGCAAGCTGGTGGTACAATGTTGGTACTTCCATCAGATGTGCGCTGGAATACTTTGGCAGATTGTCTGGAGTCCTACCTATCAAATTGGCACATTTTAAGCAAAATATGCACTGAAAATAGATTAACGTTTGATAAGGCAATCATCGCAGAAGTTGAAGACCTTAATATGAAAATGAATGCTCAAGACTATTTAGCAAAATTAAAAGTTATTGCAGTAGCTCTAGACAAATGTCAAAGTAATACTTGTACCATTTCCGATGCAACTGATATCTGGAAAGATGTGCTTGAATATTTTGAGAACGAAGCAACACCTGCGGGTGCAAGCAGTCAAAAAGAACTGAATTCTGTTAAAGCTCGCTACAATATGGCAATGACGGACTCTCATTTTTTAGCCTACTTATTAGACCCCGAATATAGAGGTACAAAATTTAGCGATGAAGAGGTCCATAAAGCTCTGCAATTTGTTTCTGACTATCACTCGCAAGTTATGCCAGAAATTTTATCTTTTCGGGCAAAAGCCCCACCGTTCAAAGAATATCTATTTGATGAGAACACGGTGAAAAATATCAGTTCCTTAACATGGTGGAAATCACAGAAGCAATTTATATCAGCAGAATTATCAAGTTTGACAAATCAGCTGTTTTCTACTGTGGCTTCATCAGCAGGAGTGGAAAGATTATTTTCTACGTTTGGAATAGTTCATTCCAAATTAAGGAACAGATTGGGATCGGAAAATAGTTCTAAACTGGTGGCAGTATTTCAGCACTTTAATAGAAATGAATAATAGAAAATTTATGTTACCAACCTACTTTTACTTTTAGTTTTTTTTTGTCTTATATAAACTTTATATCGTTTTTCGTTGAGAAATATAAATTCTGAGTTAAAATTCTCTGCTGGGTTTACTTATTAAAATATTTTTTTGTTTTAAAACTGCACTGAAAAAAACAGTGTTTTAAACAAATGTTTTAAAATGGTGTTTTAAAACGCATGTTTTTTTTAAATGTTTTAAACATGTTTTAAAACACTGTTTTAAAATGTTTGTTTTAAAACAACCCAACCCTGAATACACCGTTTTGAAACACCATATCGTCGGCCTAATGTGAAAAGTGCGTAACTCCAAAAATCGTAATTTTACAGTAGGGAGGAAAAACCGATTTACTGAATTAATTGACAATATTTGATGTCAATATGATGAGAATATTTTGTTTTTTTATCGATATGCTCTATATGGTATCGATTTTTATGCATAAAATCAAAATTATATAAAAATACTGGAGTTGTGCAACATTCATTCCCATAGTCAATATTTAGTGGGGAGTTATGCAAAAATCATATACAATTAAATATTCGTGTTTTAAACTATCGTAAAAAGAATGGTAATCTTTTTCAATTGACTGCTTTAAGAACATAAGATGTTCAAATTTCTCTTTTTTGATTTTTAATTTATCTCTATACAGAGCAGGTAGTGATTCCAATTGTAAGTACTGAGGATTTCTTTGTACCCTGGTTGGTAAGACTCTAAATTTTTCAGAATGTCTAATTTTAAATTCAATTGTGCCGTCAAAATTGTATTTCAAAGCCCTTAGATTATTTACAGTTGGATCACCAACTTTATATCCAGGTCTTATAGACTTGATAAAATTTAATGTAGAAAAATCCTTAAAATGGCTGTGATCCAGGTAGTTAACTTCGTACGGCTTAGGATTTTTCCTAGCTAATTTACATAAGGCTACATAATCGGCTGGCACATTAATAGTTCTGCCTTTTAATTTTTGCTCAATGGTGGAGTGTACAGAGTCGCACTCCATCTGGGTGTGCCCCTTTTCCAAATATTTCTGTGTTATACAAACTCATTTTTCAACAGCTAGGTTCAACAGCGCATTTGCCAAAGTACAGTTACGGTTTTGAGCGGTTGCAGTGCTCAAAATCACTGTATAATATTATTTGTTGTGTAGATTCAAGTTGGGGAATTATTTTAGTGGGCAAAAAATCACAAATTATTGAAGAGAAACAGTTAGCATTAAGTTCCCCTTCGCCCTCATGCCACAAAAAGCAGTAGCCTTCTTTTGTACCCAAATCAAAAATGGTGAAATTATGAACGATCAATTTAGTTCGGTAGTAAAGGGCCGATACATTTGATTTGGGACATAAGAGTACCGACTGCAGGTCCATTGTGAACACTTTATTATTTGAATTTTTATCTTCCGCCTTTTCTTTACGTGCTTCCTCTTTCTTTGCGATATATGTTCTGTGTATACATTTTCTTCTACATTTTTTGTTTTGTACCCTACGCAAATGTCACACTCATCCTTCTTTGGTGAGAAAAGTGATAGGTTTAAATCCTCAAACATGTTTGAAAATGTAGCTATCGAGAGTGCTTCAGTCTTATGTTGCATGCACCAATCTTCTTTGTAAACATCATACAGTTCTGATTTTGTTTTAAATCGAGGTTCTGAATATAATTTTTGAGTTGATTTCCTACAATAGTGAGATTTGAGTTTAGGCAAAGCGGTAAAAACATTTAGTAGATCTTGTTTACTTTCTGCAAATCTCGAACTCTTTCTTACGTTTTCCTTTCTGTTATTTTGCCTAGAGATGTTTCCAATGGTAGTAGACTTGTCTGTCTTTACCCATTCTGAAATGGTTCTCATAGATACACCTAAGGTATTGCAAAACATTGTCTTGCGAACCCTTAAATGTTGACCATTTTTCTGTAGGAAATATTCATAGGAAGTTGTTCTTTGACTGACCTCCATATTTTTTCGATCTTTCGCTCTTTTGTTTACTTTCTGTAGAACCCCGGCTGATACATATATCCTCCTTTCCGACCATGTCAGTTTCCAAAATTTCATAAAAATATCCAATCTTTCTCCCTTCGTTAATTTGTAACACTGAATTTTTGCCACATCTCTTTTTGTTGCCTTCTCTCTGCAAGAACATCTTATTTTCAGTTGCCTTTTATTTTTCTTAATTTCAAATTTATTGTCTTTTCTTCCCATGTACTCCATACCCTTCTCTCTATTATTTTTGTTGGTATTATATTTCCACGTTTTTTGATTACTCCACCTGCGTTTAGCTCTTTTTCGTGGTAGCACAACTTCTTCATCTGAACTCTCTTCACTATTTTCGGGATTGTTATTATATGTTGTCACTTCTTCTGAACTATAAATCATTTCCTCATCTACTTCGGTATTGACATTTCCTCTTGTAATGTTGCCTGTTACCTGCTCTTCATTTGAAGTATCTGGAATTTCATTGTCTTCTTCCAATTGTTCTATCTCATTGTTACTTTTAGTCACATTGATGAATGTGTTCTCAGAAAACGGATTGTTATCGAAGTGTGTCTCTATTTCATCATTTATAGCGTAATTTATACCATTTTCTGTAAAGAGCTTTTGCATCTCCTGGATTGTCTCCTGTTCCACATTTTTTGTTTTCTAATCCAATTTCAATGTGAGATTGGTTATTTGTCATATCCTTTAAAACAACGTTCCCAACTAAGGACAGTATTTTGAAATTTCTGGATTTAGGATCCATATTAACTGGAAAAAAATCCAAGTTAATAATATCTAATTTAATTTGTAGAAAGTTGAAAGACAGTCACGAATTACAGTGTTTAAATATTCTAACTGATATTCCTACATTTTATATTAAGACGTTACTATAACAAAAATTACTACTGAACTGCCTGAATTTACAAAAAGGAAACAAGCAGTTACATAATAATAACTGCTACCTATTTATTTTATCCTAAATTAAATTTTAGAAAACATGCATAACTCCTTCAGGGTTCTTAAAATGACTTATGCACATAAATGTGAAATGTGCATAACTCCAAGAAGGAAATAGATTAAGGTTTATGCGACAAATTTATTTATTTATTTAATATTCAAAGATAGGAAACAAGAACATATACTCACTTGTCTATATTTTTTCACAATCACTATTAACAGGTGCTTTATAATCAATTTACTAACAAATTAAAACAATGACAACCACACACACCTATGCCACCATGTTGTTTACCAATGTCTACTAGGACTTATGCATTTGTCATATTGTTGCCTAAGTGACAGGAGTTGTGTAGATTTCATAATCTTGTTTTAGACTGACATCTAACAATTTATTAAAAAAGTCCTAAGATATAATCTGTAGATTCGATGATTGTCTATTAGATGTTGCAAAAATCCCAAATCCGGGAAAATTGGAGTTATGCACTTTTCACATTAGGCCGACGATATGCTTTTATTCACATGAAATGCATTTATCGGACAACTCAAACAGCTTGCTCCATAGCTTGCTACTATGGAAATCGAAGATTACACGTCATAAACTGACAACTGTGTCATTAGTTTTTTGTTGACAGTCCAGCAATAGTTAGTGAATAATGGAACGCCAAACCAGAATTTAACTCGTGATGAATGTGTTGAGGCAGCTACATTACATGGTGAAGGGTGGAGTTACAACCGCATAACTGGAAGGTGGGGAGTGTCTCACACAACTATAGCGAGAGCAATTCAAAGGTACGCGGAAACAGGAGAACATTCCAGACGGGCCGGTCAAGGTAGATCGCGTGTTACCTCTGCTATCCAGGATCGCTTTTTAAGAGTAAATGCTGTAAGACAACGATTTATAACTGCAACACATTTAAGAGCACACCTTCAAGACGCAGGTGGTCCACTCATATGCGTTCAAACTGTACGCCGACGACTGAGGGAGGCAAATTTAAGACCCAGGATTGCTGCTCGAGGACCCGCATTAACAGTAGATCATCGAAGAGCCAGATTGAATTTTGCCAATCAGCATGTTAATTGGATGGAAGCAGATTGGGAACGTATTCTTTGGACTGATGAGTCAAGGTTCAGTTTGTATAATTGTGACAGACGTAATCGCGTCTACCGAAGACCCGATGAGCGATACAGTCAATGCAATTTTTTGCACACAACTTTATATGGAGGTGGATCCGTCATGGTGTGTGGCGGAATATCTTTGACTGGGCGAACGGACTTGGTAACTGTGAATGGAAATCTCAATTCTGACAGATACAATCACAGACATTCTTGAAGCACATGTTTTGCCTTATGCCCCCTATATAGGACCCAATTTTTTACTTATGCAAGACAATGCGCGTCCCCACACGAATCTTATCGTGAGAAATTATCTTGAAGAAGTAGGAATTGATCACATAGACTGGCCAGCCCGTAGCCCCGACCTTAACCCCATTGAACATGTTTGGGATTTTATCGGTCGGCGGTTACGAAGTGAGGGACGACAACCCCAAAATTTACAAGAATTGGAAGGACGCCTAGTCGAATTATGGAATGGCCTAGATCAGAACCTAATCAGAACTTTGGTTTTAAGTATGAACCAAAGATGTCGGGAGGTCATTCGCGGAAGGGGTGGAAACACCAGATACTAATTCTCTATTTACTTTTGTTTTGTTTCCTGTTATTCGTTGTTTTATTGATTAAAGCAATCCATTTTTCTAGGTATGTTTTTTGAGATTTTGTCCTTTTAAGACCTTTTTCTCTTCTAAAACACCTTGCATCTCTCAATAAATTATAAGATATCAAGGAAAACAGAACGCAAAATGAGGCATTTAACCAGTATAATGAGTAATAAATAATGAGCACTTGACAAAAAAGAAAGTTAATAAATTTAATAAAAATCACGTCAACTCAAAAATCGGATATTTTATGAAGTAACAGAGATAAACAAATGAATAAAAAAAGAAAATGTAGAAAAAACATGAGGCATTAAATTGGCTATAATTGCAATAACTTGCAATACCTTGTATAGCCCACAGGACGTTTTGAAATTTCGGAAAAAAACAACATTTTTATAGCACCTGGTATAATATCAAAATCATTCGTTTTACCAAAACAACTAAGACAGTGATATTCCTAAGAGAAAAACCTACAATTTGAAAAAAAAATCGACCAAAACGAACAAAAATTGTCGAAAATACATAACGTCAAATTTGAGTTAACTTTTTGGTTGTGCGTTAAATAAGTTGCGCAGTGTAGTTTGTTAAATCGTCTACAGCATGATTGTCGCTGTGTGATCTTGTATGTCGTATGGCAGTTTCTAACAATATTAACTGAAAGGAATTAATTGAATGTGATTATCATGCCTATTTGGAATGGGAGAATTTCTACTATTCTGCCGTACAACAGAAAAACACCGTATGTTAACGTTTCGAAGCTTTGACTTATAAAACTGGTTATATTATATGTACCGAAGCATATACCGTGTGGTTTTCCAAAACCGTACCAGTCCGTAACTTTTTTCCTATTGCATCTTTAGTTTTGAAATTTTTGTGAGACATTTAAAACTACTTTTTCCATCTTTTCACCTATCGGAGACCTGATTGCACTTCCGGAAGTAACGTCAACTTTTGATTTTTAAATGGGACACCCTGTACAGTTTTTGATACTCGGATAGAGATTTTTTATGCGAATACAACCATGTCTTTAAAAGCTTTCTACGACGAAAATTAACAATTTTATAACAGTTTGAAATAAAATCTAACAATAAAATTAAAATGATTTGCTCAAGGTGGCCGTGATCAAATGAAATGTCTGTCGTATCAAGTTGATTTATGTCAAAAACATACCTATTATCAGTTTAGTTTTTGGTACTGAAAGAAAAAAGTAGAAGCAAACACAATACTTTATAAGAGTGACTCAGAAGAGATTTAAGAATAATTTATTTATAAACTAAAATATTGTTTGATATTCTTTAAAAATGAGGTTCAAATTGGGTACCCTGCAGGCTGCACGTCTTTTGATTTCGGTATTAGTTACGCTGATATCCCGTGGAATATGAGCTCTCGTTATCTAATTCGGTTTTCTAAATCTTCCAAGTTTTCTGGAGGTGTAACGAAAACTTGACCTTTCAGATACGGCCACAAAAAATTATCTCACGGATTTAGACCTGGCGATATTGCAGGATATCTAATTGGTCCGTTAGTACCCATTCTTCAAATCGGTCGTTTATATAACATTTGCGTACTCATTAACTGGAAGAATTATTTGTTTGTTATTTCTTTTTGATGTTGTTTGTACTTGTAAGTAACAATTATTTCAGCGTCCGTAATCGAAAACCATAACATTTCTTAAGCGATGAATTTTTTAGACATTTTCAGCTCCACGCCCTCTTTGTTGAATATCAAACTTAATAAAACCGTTTCATCTAAAATGTCGCATCTTCGTTGCTGAAGGGGCTAGAGAGGTGATTCAAAAAAGGGAATATTGAAAAAAGAATGGTAAACACCGTGACCAACCTTCAAACAAAACCTTTCAAACAAAAAAAAATATCAAACTCGATAGGCTGGTTTAAAAGTTATTGAACAAATTTGGGACAATATCTAGGTGCGCCACTTTTATGTCCGTCAGTGATTTCATTCCAAAGTACTGCTACTGCCTTATTTTTTATTGAAATATTCCCTAGAGGTACAAATGATTGGTTGAACACTATAATTCGTGGTGTAAATAACACTTGCTTAAACATTTGAAGCCTAGGAAGCATCATTATTTTCTGCAGATCGGTGCTATAGTGTATTATAGTTTCACCATAGGATTTATGTTTATCGCTCCTGTATTCTTTCCTGGATATTTCAGCTTTCCGTATGTGCTGAAGCCATTGACAACAGGTAAGACAGTCGTTATTAGTTGCAGCGTTCTTTTGAGAATGAGTGACATCGTGCAATAAAAATGCCTCACATTTTTCGCCTTCTTCGTGTCCTAACTTGGCAAATGAAATATTCATGTATTTAATTACGCTTCTGTAATATTAGAATGGGTTTTCTTAAAATCTTGAAACATCATGTTAATAGTGATGTCACGCGTGCTGCCGTCTGTAATGAGAAACACATGGCGAATATTTTTTGTCATGATTTTGAATAATTTCCTTATCAATTTTCTCTTGTAGGAGCCTCACTTATCTTTTGGTGGACTTTCTATATTCTTAAATAATTTCTTGTCGCCATTTTTTTTTAATTTTCAGTGGAACTTGAACGTCTTTTTGTTACATTGACTATTTCAGTATGATGCCTCACAAAAGCTTTTCTTTCTGCAAGTTTTGTTCCAGTACTTCCTATTTATTTTTTGACGTGTTTGTTGTCCAATTTTAATAAAACATTGTTTTTTGCATTTGCCCGGCGGTTTTACTTCATGGGATTCCACTTTTTTTTCTGAAGAAACTCCATCCTACCGTTTTTAGACACTAAATACTTTTTCCTTTTTCTTATGAACGTGAAGTTAGCGAAAACCAAAACTACTATGTGAGTAATTTGCCGCTAATTAGTTGTGAAAAAATTAATTTTGCCGTGTTTTTGCTTTTTTTTGTTTTTTGAAGCACCCTCGAAGAAAACGGCTATCAACATTATAAATCGAAATTTGTCTTGGGCCATAATTTGCGCTAATTTGTTGTGACAAAATTAATTTTCACGTGTTTATTTTTTTTTTTGAGTGCTTTGCTAACTTCATATGAACTTAGCGAAGCACCCTCGAAGAGAACGTCCTCTAACATCATTAATCGAAATTTAACTCGGGCCATAATTAGCCGCTAATTAGTTGTGGAAAAATTAATTATGCAGTGTTCTTTTTTTTTGTTTTTTTGGGTGCTTCGCTAACTTCATATGAACTTAGGGAAGCGCCCTCGAAGGAAACGGCTTTCAACATCATAAATCGAAATTTGACTTAGCTTATAAATTTGCCGCTAATTAGTTGTGAAAAAATTAATTTTGCCGTTTTTTTTTGTTTTTTTGGGTGCTTCGCTAACTTCATATGAACTTGGCGAAGCACCCTCGAAGAAAACTACTATCAACATCATAATTTGTTGTGAAAAAATTTTATTTGTTGTGTTTATTTTTTTTTTCGTTTTTTGGGGTGCTCCGGTAACTTCATATAAACTCGGCGAAGAACCATCGAAGAAAACTGCTTTCAACAACACAAATCAAATATTAACTTAGGCTATAATTTGCCACTAATTAGCCGCGAATTAGTTGTGGAAAAATTGATTTTGCCGTGTTTTTTGTTTTTGTTTATCTTGGGTGCTTCGTTAACTTCATATGAACTTAGCGCAGCACCCAAAAAACAAAAAAAAAGAACACGGCATAATTAATTTTTCCACAACTAATTAGCGGCCAATTTTGGCCCGAGTTAAATTTCGATTAATGATGTTAAAAGTCGTTTTCTTCGACGGTGCTTCTCTAAGTTCATATGAGGTTAGCAAAGCACCCCAAAAAAACACGGCAAAATTAATTTTTCCACAACTAATTAGCGGCAAATTATGGCACAAGTCAAATTTCGATTTATGTTGTTGAAAGCCGTTTTCTTCGAGGGTGCTTCGCTAAGTTCATATGAAGTTAGCAAAGCACCCCAAAAAAACAAAAACAAAACACGGCAAAATTAAGTTTTCCACCACTAATTAACGGCAAATTATGGCACAAGTCAAATTTCGATTTATGTTGTTGAAAGCCGTTTTCTTCGAGGGTGCTTCGCTAAGTTCATATGAAGTTAGCAAAGCACCCCAAAAAACAAAAAAAAACACGGAAAAATTGATTTTTCCACAACTAATTAGCGGCAAATTATGGCACAAGTCAAATTTCGATTTATGTTGTTGAAAGCCGTTTTCTTCGAGGGTGCTTCGCTAAGTTCATATAAAGTTAGCAAAGCACCCCAAAAAAACAAAAACAAAACACGGCAAAATTAATTTTTCCACAACTAATTAGCGGCAAATTATGGCACAAGTCAAATTTCGAATTATGATGTTGAAAGCCGTTGTCTTCGAGGGTGCTTCGCTAAGTTCATATGAAGTTAGCAAAGCACCCCAAAAAAACAAAAACAAAACACGGCAAAATTAATTTTTCCACAACTAATTAGCGGTAAATTATGGCACAAGTCAAATTTCGATTTATGTTGTTGAAAGCCGTTTTCTTCGTGGGTGCTTCGCTAAGTTCATATGAAATTAGCAACGCACCCCAAAAAAACAAAAACAAAACACGGCAAAATTAATTTTTCCACAACTAATTAGCGGCAAATTATGGCACAAGTCAAATTTCGATTTATGATGTTGAAAGCCGTTTTCTTCGAGGGTGCTTCGCTAAGTTCATATGAAGTTAGCAAAGCACCCCAAAAAAACAAAAACAAAACACGGCAAAATTAATTTTTCCACAACTAATTAGCGGCAAATTATGGCACAAGTCAAATTTCGATTTATGTTGTTGAAAGCCGTTTTCTACAAGGGTGCTTCGCTAAGTTCATATGAAGTTAGCAAAGCACCCCAAAAAACAGAAAAAAAACACGGAAAAATTGATTTTTCCACAACTAATTAGCGGCAAATTATGGCACAAGTCAAATTTCGATTTATGATGTTGAAAGCCGTTTTCTTCGAGGGTGCTTCGCTAAGTTCATATGAAGTTAGCAAAGCACCCCAAAAAAACAAAAACAAAACACGGCAAAATTAATTTTTCCACAACTAATTAGCGGCAAATTATGCCACAAGTCAAATTTCGATTTATGATGTTGAAAGCCGTTTTCTTCGAGGGTGCTTCGCTAAGTTCAGATGAAGTTAGCAAAGCACCCCAAAAAAAACAAAAACAAAACACGGCAAAATTAATTTTTCCACAACTAATTAGCGGCAAATTATGCCACAAGTCAAATTTCGATTTATGATGTTGAAAGCCGTTTTCTTCGAGGGTGCTTCGCTAAGTTCATATGAAGTTAGCAAAGCATCCCAAAAAACAAAAAAAAAACACGGAAAAATTTATTTTTCCACAACTAATTAGCGGCAAATTATGGCACAAGTCAAATTTCGATTTATGTTGTTGAAAGCCGTTTTCTTCGAGGGTGCTTCGCTAAGTTCATATGAAGTTAGCAAAGCACCCAAAAAACAAAAACACAGCAAAATTCATTTTTGTGTAAAATTAATTAATGTGCTGTATTATATGCTGGATTATCGAATCTACATTTGCATTGGATATTGCAATATTATCTAAAACAAATCCCAATACATGAAATAAAATAATAAAAATAAAACTTTTGTAGTATGTACTGTTATTTACTTAAGCCTAATAGTAAAAAATATTTTTTAAATAAAAAGAATTTACCCCAAAATAATATCTGATTCTCTGAACTTCGTTTCATTATACAGGGTGTCCCAGATGTAACCAGACAAACTGTAGGAGGTCCCAAAGAAGCGAATATGAAGGGAACTTTCCCAAGAAAATATATTTCAAGTTGAACATAAATAATCGCTTTTTTCGCATAAATTTTGTGCCGTTCAACCGTGTTGTTTAAATGTTAACCAAAGATTACTAAAATAAGTCTCTATCAAATAATAATAACGTGTTTGATAAAGGGAAGTACAGTTCATTCAATATGTATGTATAGTTAACTGACCCCATATAAGATACCGCGCAGTTGCCACATGTAATTCTCAATTTTCTCAGTATTCAATTTAAATATCAAATTCCACAATACTATATTAAAGTTGTATATATTATTTATGAATGTTATTAAATAATAATTGTGCACACAATAATATATTATAGGCCAAGATGTTACGTTTTTACATTTATTTTCGTCTACTTTAAATATGGCAATTACGTAAACATCTATTTTTATAGTTAAAAGCGGCAACGCCGATCCACGACCTTTCCAATAACGAATATTCGAGCAGTATATCTCTTTTTAACTTATTGGAATCGTATCTCTCGGATCGGGATCGAATAGGATCAGGTTCGCATATCTTACAGTGGCGTGTTCGCGGGAATTGCTAATATATTATTTATATACCTACCTATGTAGGTATACATCGCTACGAGAGTTGAAATAAAAGAGGATGGCGGTTAGCAAACATGTTTGTTCGTTTCGTATGAAACCTGAAAAACATAGATTTCCACCAGACCTCGCTTTATTTACGAGATAGGATAGGCATGTTAAAAAAATTGAAGGAAAATATTATTTGACGGCAAAAATGGATAGTGGGTGTTAGAGCAGAGCCGACTTTAACAAAAAAAAGAGTTGATTTATGGGCTGCTCGAAGTAGGTACTGACGTGTACTGAGGTAGGTAGGTACCGATTACATCCTCCACTTAAGACATTTCTCAAATAATTTTATCCAAAAAATATTCCAGTGCTTGAGGCCGCTAGGTTATAAATGCTAAATGCAAAATGCAACGATATAAGAGGTTTTTTATTGGGATTTACAAAACTGAAAACGCTCTCGGGTTTATTACATAACTAGATACCTATTGTCCATTGACTTTATTTTTATGTAGGTACCTACCATGCTAGATCACAAATTAATAATTTACATCAGTGGGCAAAATTAAAAGTTCTATAGACTGTTTATAAAATTATAACCGTGTACCGGGTTAACCGGGTAAGTCTCTTAAGATTGACACCCCCCTTATCTCACTTATCCTTTGCCGATTTAACTCATTCAAAAAAGGAGTAGACACGGTTTTTGATGAATTTTTATAATCTGAGAATAGATATTAAAAATCTCGTAAAATATACAGGGTGGAAAATAAAACATGATTTTTTAATGTAAGACCTAAATAATGTCCTTAATTTTCTGAATCCAAAAATGTGTAATTGTTATATAATCACTCCACCTGTTCGTGAGATATTAGTAAAAACTTATCACATTACGGGTGTCAATTATAAAATAAGAACATCAAGATACCTCGGGAAACAATGCATATTTGCATTGTTTATTTGTTGACAGATGTCATCCAGTTTTTTGTGAGATAGTAGTTCACTCTCTTAGATATTAGGGTAAAAAATACGTAGTGTTCGTAAAGAAGCAAGTTATTTTGAAAATGGTATATTCATTGGAAGAGCGAAAATAGAAATTTATATTCAGTGCAACAAGAATAAGTCTCTTGCTCGGAGATACTCCCTCCGTTGGGTTATTTCGAGAAAGGCTACCTCCTTCCAAAAATAGTTTTAAAAACATTTATGCAAAGTTTAGGAATACCGAATCTCTGAGAGACAAGAAAAGGGAAAGGCGAAGAACAAAAACAGGAGAAGACACAGAACTCAACGCGTTATTATATTTTTCTGAAAATCCATCCAAATCATCCTATGCCGCAGCAATAGAATTGGATATATCACAAAGAAGTGTGATAAACATATTACATCGCCATAATTTTAAACCATATAGTATTTTGCCCGTTCAATATTTAGACGACAACAACCTTCAAGAGAGGTTAACCTTCTGCAGGGACATACTTGATAGAATAGAGGAAGATGATGAGTTTCTAAGTCATGTCTTTTGGACTGACGAAAGCAGTTTTTCTACTGCGGGAATTTTTAACAGAAAAAATTCACATTACTGGGCAGCGGAAAATCCACATATTGTAAAAAAAATAAAAAACAAGGATACCAAACTGTAAACATGTGGTGTGGCATCCACAAGGATTCTATTGTAAGTCCTGTATTTATAAATGGGCCCTTAAATGCACAACGTTATGTGGATATTCTTCAACATCCAGTTGAAAATTATTTAGATAATATTAATTTAGTGGACAACAGATCTGTTATTTTGCAGCAGGATGGAGCACCACCACACTCTGCAAGGAACGTCACCGAATACCTAAACAGAAAATATCCTATTTGGATAGGAAGGCACGGTGTTATACATTGGCCCGCTAAAAGTCCGGACTTAACACCTATGGATTTTTTTCTCTGGGGGTACGATAAAACAAGATATATACGAAACTGGGGTTTTTAATAATATGAATGAGTTAAAAGAATGCATACGTGTAAAAATTGAGGAATTAAACCAAAATGGTGATATATTTCAAAGGGTGAGAAGCAATTTTATAAAGCGATGCCAAATGTATATTCAGACTGGTGGTGGTTACGTGGAACATATTTAATTACGTTACGTGTAAATAAATAAAATTGTGTTACTCTATTGTGTTACTGTATTAATATTGACTTTTATTTGTTTTTATTAGGCTTATGTTGTTTATTGTTATTACTCGTTACTGTTATTGTCACCTATATATTATTTATTTATTATATCAATAAATGGCATTGTTTCCAGAGGTATCTTGATATGTTTTTTGTTTTATAATTGACACCCGTAATGTGATAAGTTTTTAGTAATATCTCACGAACAGCTGGAGTATAACAATTAGCTGGATATAACAATTAGATATTTTTTTATTCAGAAAATTAAGGACATTATTTTGGTATAAAAATATACGGGGTGCTCCATTTAAAAAAATCATGTTTTATTTTCCACCCTGTATATCTTACGAGATTTTTAATACCCGTGCTCAGATTATAAAAATTCATCAAAAACCGCGTCCACTTTTTTTTGGAATGAGTTAAATCGGCAAAGGATAAGTGAGATAAGGGGGTGTCAATCTTAAGAGACTTACCCTGTACCTACCTAACCACAAAAGAAAGGAAAATTTTCAATGACTGTAAAATACCTCAAGGTCAGTTTCTAATTTTGATTGGCTGCAAAAAGTGTGTATTGGAAATCGCTTTGCGATGAGAAGCTGGTAGGTAGGTATGTATTGCATTTGAAATGATTTTTAAAAATGTGTTGAATTTAGTCTCGGTTTAGTTATGTAGGTACCTATTAACAAACAAGCTCTGATCTTTGTCAAAGCTTGTCTGTTAATAATCTTTGTCTTTGTTGAGTGTTAACGATTTGGTAGATTAGGTAGGTACCTACTTACACAATAAATATGATTGTATTTCAATCGCAAGTATATTTATTTTATTTTTCCATTTTAAAGTTTATTTTTCTCGACTACTTAGCTATTTTGTACATATTTATTTTTGTTACTTGTGGGAAACATGGCTACTGGCGAACCACCCACTAAAAAATGGTAACGCGCTGAGAGCAATACTTCATGAGTGGTGTGGAAACTTGCATTCAATATCAGCTGTGGTGTTGAAAATATGCATATAAAAACCTTCTACTTTCACCCCCATAAGAAAAAAAAATGTCTACGCCAATGAAAACCATTGTGTAGGTCAGGGTTGCCGGTCGTTCAACTATACATACATATTGTACGAACTGTACCTCCTTTTCTCCCGCTTATTTTTTGAATCCTTGAAAACACATCGAAAACGCTTAATTTCTAATTGACCATATTAGTTAGGTTATGTCTCAAATTGGCGCGGGTTCCTAGTTTAAAAATTAATGTATTGATGTCTTATGGGGACTCAAGTTCAGGGCGTTGGAGACGTGATATAGAAAGTCTCTTAGTGAAAAAAGTTGAATAAATATATTGTTTGATATTTTATTTGACTGAGAGAGTGTTAAAATATTGATTAAACATTATCAAAATAAAAATATTACCAATTTTAGAAGGCGATGTTTGTATGAAAAACGTATGTTGGTGCTTGATCCAATGGTTCAGAGAGGAAGGGGTTTAACCAGCGTTGGGTTTGCTATTACAATTGTACTAAATCTATTACAATTGCATCTTACTTAGTACGCTATTACGTCAATCGATAATAAAGCCAAATTCTATTACGATTTCAATATAGGTACAATATTCATTAATTTTTGTGTATAATTATCGTCACCGAAAACCGATATTAACAATATAATTTTAATATATTCTGCAAACAATAACAGTTCAACAATACTTTTACATTTTCCACCATGAACACTGTCACTGCATACGGCGCCGGCGTACGAAAACGAATCGTACGATACGCATGCGAGAGACCAGAGACATTTTTAAAAGGTCTCTTGTTCAGACTAGAGATGGTACTGAACCGGTGATATTGATGAACCGGTGAGAACGGTTCGGTTCTTTTTGCTGAACCGTTCGCAATACCTGTTACCGTTCAGCCGGTTCAGCACAGAGTCGAAACAACGACTACAAAGTTCCAGTTCAGTTGTTCATTCTACTGTGGCAACTACGCATGTATCATGTATATAACGGACTTTTTTTATTGAAAATACGAATCGGCGGTAAATTAATCATAATGAATAAAAGAACTAGCGCCGTGTGGATTTTTTTTACGATTGCGGACCCAAATAAGCAATTAGCTAAATGTAATTTATGTAAACAGGTCCTCTCGTATAAGTAATCGATAACAAATCTCAAGACATATACTTGGCAGACACCCTATAGTTAACATACTAGTTAGTTTATATGTTTAATTTTTATTTTATGTAAAATATATTCAACTCGCATCGCAAAACTTAATACAAGAAGTAAGAAGTACATGAAATTACTGGAACTAGTCCGAACCGTGCTGAACGTCTGAACAGTCAACTGCGTCTGAACTGTCTGGTCTGAAGTTCTGGTTCTGAACATTAGAATTGCAATAACAGGTAACAGGTATAGTTCGTATTCGAGAACCGGTTCACTGAACGGTTAGTCAATACGCGTTCTCAAGAACCGGTTCAGTTCTTTCCGTACCAACCCTAGTTCAGACACAGAACCACATCAATCACATGAGTGGTAAGTTCTCTTTCTTTTGTGGTTCAGACTTAACTCAGGTTTACTTGACTTGTTCGTTTCAGTGAATTTAGATTTAGTAATTCACCGCCATCCGCCAGGTTACAGAAGGGATTCTGTGACCTGTGTACGTCGCGTCGTTCATCGAGATATATGCAACGAAATACATAAATATACTTTCGTTTGTATTCGAATTGGGTGGCAATGTCAGGTGTTCGTAATGAATTAGTTATTGTATGCACTTAATAAAATGTTGCGTTTCTTAATATGTAGCTATATATATTTTTTAAATATCCCGCTAAATCTACTACAATTTAGTACAATCTATTACAATTGGATGCCATGTTTTAGTACAAAACATTTCAACCAAAAACCCAACGCTGGGTTTAACATATGTTCATTCACAGTATCTGTTACTGTAAGGTTTTGGATAAACTTATTTAATAAGAGTTTCTTACATAATAAATTATAATTTCATTGTGTTAATTTAAAAACCGGCAATATTTGTGGCAACATCGTCGAATTTGTATTATATTTGTGTCCTAGGTAACTTCTAATCTCATTTTATTTTGATTTGCCTATTTTACGTTTTGCAGTTTTCACAGACTTTTCTGATTGCAAATAATTGGTTTTGAGTGTTGGTTAGAAAATGGGTGAAAATAGAGTACCTACCTAATCAAACTGTGAACCAGTGATTTTTTCCTAGAGGCCAGAATAGGTAGTCTAAGTTAACTTAAAATCTAAGATCTAAGATCTCTAAGTAATCTAAATATAAAGATCTTATTCTTGGTTGCCCCGACCTGAACAGAGTATGCGTATGATAGGAATAAGTGCAGAAAATCTATTCGATCGAAAGGTATAAAGCACAATACCATTGTTTTTCCAAGGCTTTTCCATTAGTATCATCAAGTTTGCTGTGTGGTATCTGTTTAGTTAGATAATGAAAAACCTTACAACAAAAATGTCCATACTTATAAATAATAATCCGGTATCTAGGTAGGTACTTACCGAATTATTATTTATATGGAGAAATCCACATTTCAGCCCATTTTTTTCATTACTCTTTCATAAAAGTGTACATAGTAGGTATATTATTACATCATTAATGTAAAAAAATCGATAAACATTGACCGAAATAGTAATAAACAACCCATCGCCAAAATCATAACATAACCCTTATTAACCTTACTTTTACAGCTGGTGTGGCGCTCTTGCGTAAGAAATGTTAAAACTAATACGCGACGTACCGTAAAACGGGGTTATTTGGGAATTTTTTTAAGGTTTTTTGGTTGTAGATTCCAGGTGCATGCAGCGATATTTGCTTTCTGATTTATTTTGGAAAGACATAGGTATAGGCTACCTTCACTGCAATTATGACACCCCTACTATCACGGTGGGGTATATATTATTTAAAAGTATTTTCCCAAATAACCCCAGGCGGTGGTGATATTTGGGAATTGCCTCTAAAACATGCATTAACCAAATAACGCCGTCTGTTGGGATATTTGGGAAGCAAATTGTACTTTTAAAAAAACAAAATACTCGATGGTTTTCTATTTACCATCATTCTTTATAAAAGAAATACATATAAAAAATACATATAAACGTTTTTTGGGAAAATTAAAACAATTCTTTTGGTAGAAAAAAAACTTATTGCACTTTTTAAGCACCTAAAAACTTAAAAAAAAACTCAAATGAACGTAAATCGTGACAAATTTTCACGAAACACATAAAATCGTCGGCTATCAGATCCATCTACTTTGGGTTCTTATAATTTCTTAACAATCATGTCTAATGAAATCACATCGGTATCTTTGGATGGAGGTTTTTTAAAATTATTAGTCTTACTTGATTTCTTCAAAAAATCGACTAGGAACGTTTGGCCTTCCTCGCCTTCATCGACGGCCTCAATTTGTCCCACGTATAGTGGCGAGTTTTCTTCTTCGTTTGGTACTCTACTACGACCCACTGACTAACCGCTGGGATTTCTTCAGGCAACCTGTTCATATCTAGCTGGGCCAAGGGTAAGTCGTCGCTACTATCAGAGTCGAATTGAGATTCCCCAACTTCTCGTTCTTCTGCTTCAAATCCATCATCTTCAAGTTCTATTGGGTAACGTTCTATACCTTCTTCAAGTGAATCAGTGTCGTCATCAAGGGTGAATATATTAGGGTCGTTGTTTTCTTCAGCTTCACAGAAGAAGAATCATCGATCACCCGTCTCTTTTTTGCTCTCTTTCCTTTCGTTTGCTTCAAAGTTGATGGTGAAGCAATATCTTCGGCTCCGATACTTTTTCCTGGCTCTACGGAGATCCTTTTGCGCCTGGCTGGTTTTGAAGTGCTAGCGAGGTCAGGAGTATTGCCCCTCATTTCACTGAGCAGTGATATAACAGAATCTGACACTAGAGATGCGTTGTCTCCTGTTTCCTTTTGAGGCAGTCGTTCCTTGGGTCTATTTGGATTTAATGGATAAAGACCAGTTTTGTTAAAACCAGAAATTATGTTTTGGGAACCCTTTCCATTTTCATCTAGTGCTTGCTGAAGTTCCGTCAACAATTTTGGAAATGCATCTTTAGTTAGTGTCGTCGAGCGTCTTCCTGCTGTTTTTTTCCAATTGGTAAGGATTGATCTCCAATATTTTTTCAAAGGGGCGTAAAACGCTACGTCGAGAGGTTGTAAGACGTGGGTCGCATTGCTTGGTAAGCAAGTAAACTTTATATTCAGGTCTTCACAGGCATTCAGGACCTTTTGTGAGAAATGCGACGACAAATTATCACCCACTAATATTTTCTGACCTTCTTTGCTTTTGCAAAATGGAACAACTATGGAAAAAAACCAGTCCTCAAAACAAACGGAGTCGAACCAGCCACTTCGTGAGCGATTGTACCTGGTACCGGAAGGACCTCCCGTGGTCCAACTATCCCACAGATGCTCTGCCTTCTATACTACATAGATAGGCAACAGTTGACCATCTGCTGTGCCGGCATACATCAGGCTGATGGCAGTTTTTGTCGAATTGATTACACGTTCTGGATATTTACTGCCGCGTTTCACAATATATTTTTTGGCTCCAGGATTGTCTGTTAGATTCGTCTCGTCGTAGTTTATCAGTAAAGAAGAATCTGCTGTTTTTAAAACTTGTTCAGCATTTCCAAAAAAACGATCAATGGTGTAATGGGAGAGTGCAGTCCGTTTTAAAGATATATTCGCAGATAGTCTATTAGATACTTGATCCTTATGACAATTAAGAAATCCTGCAACCCAATCCTTCCCTGGTAAATTATCCCTTAGACGCCCTTCTTGTCAAGGTAAGTTTTCATCAACAGTCGTAGATCCAGTGAATCAAAGGGAAAGCCCCATGATGCCACCATATTAAGATGATGAATTATTATTTGCTCTTCATCCTCTGAAAATAGAGTGGGGCGTCCAGGTTGTTTGTAGTTAATATTTTGATCTAGGACTCGTCGACCAATAGTGGATTTTGGTACCGAATATTGCTCGGCAGCTTGTAAAATAGTTAGTCTCTTTGCTTTACCGCTTGGACGGCCTGCTCTAATTTTTCTTTTGAATAAGACATATAAGGTCGATAGTTTTTCCCATTTCGACAATTTGTGAGCGTTCTTTTGTGTTTACGCACCATACTGGCTACCTAAAACAGGTTTTTAGCAAATTTAAAAAAGTTCCCAAGTAACCCCGAATTGGTGTCCTAAATAGCCCCTTTTTCAAAACAAAATCGCGAAAAAATAACGTATTTAAAAAAAACAATAAAACTTGTAAGTTGACATAACCTAACATATAACTTTTTCCTACTATACTAAAGTTATGTCTCATGTTCACTTAAACGGCTCTACATGTGAAAGTTGGACACCCAAATTATTGGGACAATTTTATACATACATTTTGAAATTATTGTGTGACGTTACTTACACGTGATATGCTTACCTTTATTGAACAACACTATCTGCCATATGTTGCTCACACATTTCAATCATGATACTAAGAGTACAAGATATGATCACTTGGGAAACGCGTTTTGAACAAACTTGCGCATGACGTCACCCCGTGACAAAAATGTATGGCGATATATGGAGACGAAAGCTTTTAACATGGTTTTATTATAAAGTTTCGTTATGATTCGACTGTTATAACTATTTGGACATTGTTTAAGTATACAGGGTGTTTATAAACTTGAGAAACATTTTATATTTTAATTTTTCTCGGTTATTAAAGCACTTTCATTAGGTTTATTTTTTGTAAAGCATCTACTTTTACCATAATATATTATCATGAATTTAAAAAAATCTCCCAAGTTATTAAATGCCCTGTGTAGGTAGGTACAAAAAAGAACAAGACAACCCAACGAACATGATATTCCCGCTCATTAAAGGGCCTGTACCCCGAACACTGGCAACTAGCTGGTGTCGGAGAGCTGCGAGCTGGTACTTTGCCGTTAAAGGTCTACTACGGCATGACCTGGAATCAATGACTATCCACGTCTATAATCCTTGAACTGGAATGGCACTTAGTAGAACGATTGTTTGTAAAGAACCTGTACATTAATTAGTAATTAGGGCATTAGACCTTTACTTTTCTATAACTGCACACTGCACGGGGTCTTTACAGTTAAAGCAAGTAAACGAGTAAATATCTTATATATATAAATTAGTAAAATATAGATATAGAAAACCGTCACAAAATAACTAATAATATTCACATTTCCTTTAAACATACGCGCCAATTTAGCTTTGGTTATTTTTTATTTTGATAAATTTTTTTTTTCGATATTTCGATTTTTTTTTATTTCGATATTTTTTTTCGATTTTGCAGATGTCGGATGTTGTTTGTTTGGTTCTTGGATTTTTTAGTGTTAAATTTATATTGCTGATTAAATTCGTACAATAATTATTAATCGTACATAGTGCAGTACGATTTAGAGCAGGCATCAATTTAGCATGTACACACAACCGCACGAAAGATAAGCTTTGACAAAACCATAACCTAAGTTTTATTTGGCATCTTTAGCCTTTAGCTAAGATTTTCTTTTATAACGTATATATTTCATACTCTTAATTATTTATTAATATAATTATGTCATCCATAATTAAAGAAAAAAGTAAAAGGCAAAGTCGTGAAGGTACAGCATTATATTTCAACTTCCACGCATTTTTGGGCAATTGCAATAATTTTTCTTTAACATGAAAATCATAATCAGAAATGCAACATATTCTAGCATTTTTAATATTAAAATCATGCGTTTGGTAGCACTTTTGCACCCATAATTTGCAAATCTCTGCTGCAGTTGGAAAATTAAATTATCGATATGTACTGGAAGAATTTTTACTTTTTTTATTATTGTTACTGGTACAATCGTTCATTGCACAGTAAACCATTGTTTATCAACACAACCACAATCACAAATGACCAAAATAATTAAAATAACGTATTTAAACTTATAAAATAATGTATTTTAAAGATGTGTCAAATTTGAATATTTGAAATTTGTCACGGAATGATGTCAGCAGAGGGAGAGAGATAGGGGATCGCATGCGCGTTAGCATATCTTGTAGTCTTAGTATCATGCATTTCAATCACGTTCTGGTACGTTCCGGGATTGCCGGTACGTCGTGATTCGTGATGTGCATTTCCTGACGAGAGATGCTTGGCACCACAGACCACAGATAAGACACGTTTGCTTGGCACCGAACGGGGACCGGGCACGGCAGCCGGCATTGCAAACGCGTGACGAAGTGCGTACACTTATCACTTACACACGGCCGTTCCGTTCTGCATCGTAGTGTAGTTGTTTTGTACATGGAAGATAGACGCGAATATGTAATCTTCACTCCAATCTATAGGATGAAAACGCTTTTTTTGATTGAACATTTTTAATTAAATCAACATTTGTTTTCTAACAAAAATAAAAACAAAACATTTTTCTTATTTAAATAACAAAATAAAAATAAAACTAAAGAAGTAAGATCATTAAAATTATAGGTACAGGTAGAGATATGGTAAGGTAACAGTTTATAATATTTCAGCCCATAGTTTGCTGTTATATTGCACAAATAACAATTGCTTTACTTTGGTAGAATTCAGTCTATTTCTACGATCTGTCAATACTTGTCCGGATTTCGAAAATAACCGTTCACAAGGCACTGACGTAGCGATCGGAATAAATTTTTTTAATACTAATGAACTAAGTAGTGGAAAGTTATAACTATTACATTTCCACCAGTTAATAGGATCCTCGTTCCTAGAAATAGGTGATTCCTCAAGATAGCGCGTGATTGACTTGTTCCAGATGGTACTATTTGACTTAATTTTCTATCAAAACTTCCCCAAATTGAATTTTCTTCAGATTCAACTTGGACAGTAGAACAGTGGGCAGAATCTGCACTTGCTGGGGATTTATTTTTTAATTCAGCTGTTATAAGTGAAGTGATAGTTTTTTTAGCCTTTTCTGCAATTTGCTGATTAGAAACCCCTACATTTTTAAACCTTGGGTCTAAAAATGTAGTTATAATTAGAGAGTTGCTGTTTTCCAGGTCGCCTAGTCTGTTTTGAATACCTTCAAAAATAGAATTTGCTACAGATCGAGACAAATCCGTAAAATCTTCTCGAGTCTGCAATTTTCTGTAAATATTGGTAAGTCCATCTGTTAATATTAATACAGATGAGGCATTCGTGTATTTCTCCCCACTCACAATTCGTGTTAGGTTTTCCATAGGTTTTAAAATCTCCTGTATTTCTTTTAAGAAGGCCCACTCTTCTATAGATATGATAGGAAGATCTTTATTAATTATTGCTATAGTTGTTCGAATCGGTTCTTCTAGTTCGACAAATCTTTCAATAGTGTAGAATGTTGAATTCCACCGTGTGGCTACATTAGAAATCAGTTTCTTGGGTTCTTTATTCATCTGAATCTGCTGTTATCTAAATTTAGCCGTGCAAGTGGTACTTCGTTTAAAAAAACTCACAATATTGTTTACTTTTTCAAGAATAGGCGTAATAAATTTAAGAGAATCCTGAGCAATTAAATTTAAGTTATGGGCATAGCATCCAAGGTGCTTAAATTTCAATTCGTCCCTTATAGCTTTTTTAATATTGGCTGCATTATCTGAAACCACAATTAAAATTTTATCTTCTATGTTCCACTCATGAATAATTTTTTTTAGCCCTGTAGCCAAATTTAAACTAGTATGACTTTCTGGAAATGATGCGCACTCTAAAAAACAAGTTTTCAACTCAAAATTGTTATTTAAAAAATGGGCCGTAACAGCTAGAAAACTTTCAGAATTTTGAGGTGTCCAACTATCTGTTGTTAAGGAAACGGATTTCACATCATGTAACATATTTTTTGTCCGATTATATACCTCTTCATACGTTGCTGGTAATAGGCTATTCGATATAGTTTTTCGTGACGGCAGTTCGTACGAAGAATTTAAAGATGAAACAAAACTTTTAAAACCGTAATCATCTACTATGGAAAAAGGCTGGTAATCATGGGTAAAAAGCAAAAGCAATTTTTCATCAATAATTTTCCTGTAAGTTACTCCCATTTTCCTTTTAACAAATGTGTTAATTGAACTCTGTGTCATTTTCCGTTTTTCTGTACTATGAGTAACCTGATGATTATCATCAGTAGGAGCCGGGTCTGGATCCGAACGTGACGTAGATGGTTCAGATACATTATGGTCGCGTATATTATTTATATTGGAATTCGATGTCGCTTCTAACTCTCGGTTATTCTCAGCTCTTGCGACCCTATCGTCTCTATCATCACCCAATTTAATCAGGGGGTGTTTTCTTTCCATATGTCTTTTTAAATTTGCAGATGTTGTTCTAAAGCTTAGTTCTTGTTTGCATATATTACAAACTGCAATACTATCTGCCTTCTCTTTTTCCTTGAAAAAATTCCATATTTGTGATGTTTTTATATACTTTTTCGGTGGCATGTTAAAGTTTCCTAAAATTGAAAAAAATATACAGGGTGAGTCAGTTTTTTGTAGACAAACTTTAACAGGGGATAGAACGCACGTTTTTAAAAAGAAAAGTGCCTATAAATATATGGCCGATCTAGCTTCCTAAGGAAGATACAAGGGGTTAAAGTTTCATTTTTTTTTACATTAATGTGTAATATTTTCTGAACGGAATGATATATTCACTAAATATTTTACACATATCTTAACCTGCATAGGATCAACATGTTGTATTGTTCCTATCGAAAATACTATAGTGGATGTTACTTTTTTCGGGTACTTCGACTATTCTGCATAATAGAACTTTTTTTTCGTACGCCACTGACATTATCTGATACATATTTCTAAAATAACGGCCCCTTAGTAACAATTTTGATCTCTTGTAATTTTGCTCTAACTATGACAGTTTTCGAGATATTGGCCGTTGTTTCTCTGACAGTGTAATGTCGTTATTATAATTTTTTTTTCTCGAATTTTCTTTATGACTTATAAACGAACGCTTAGATTTTTTCATGTTTGGGGGATAATGCCTAATAATTAAGGCGCATAAAACAAGCGGTAAGAATGTTCAAAAACTTGCACAGTAGCGGGGTGGAAGGGGTGCTCCGCCCCTTTCGTAAACAGAACATCTACGCCAAAGACTATTTAAAAAAAACTGTTATTTTCATTATCTACATACAGTTTAACAAAAATAATGTCCCTTCTTCTGTTTCGAAATTCCTGTGCGTTTCCTAGTTATTTTGATTTTTTGTGTTTGATGTGGTACTAAATTAAGTAATTTATTTATTAGCAATAATAATTATCGGCTAAATATTTAATTCTTTCAACGAAACCTACCTAAATATGGTGTGTTAAGGATTCTAAAAAGCCGAAATCTCTTATTCTTTATATTTTTCCAATGTAGTCAAAATAAATATTTGTTATATCAAGCCTTACTCAAATACAATACTTTTATATGTTGAAATCTGTTAAATTACAAATGTACTTACAATACAATAGATTATTGTGCAGTTGCCAAAAGTCTTAAAAATTTCCTTTAAGTTTTATTAAACTTGTGCATGTACCAATTTCTGTTTCAATTTTTGTTGTTGTTTGCTAAATAATTTCCATTTAAAACTAGCGTATTTGTAACTGTACGTAATAATTGCAACAAAATATTATACTCCTTGGAAAACAAGTACGCATTATGTCATATTTTAAAACGACAGTGTGACGTATTACAAGTTTATCTACAAACAATTTTGCTTCATCTTGAATATTTTCACTGTTATTAATTATTATTTTTAAGATTAAAAAGTTATTTTATGTGATTTGCCAGATTTTAATTAGTGTAACATGCCGTTTACATTTACAAATAGCGAACAAGCCGACATTCATTTTATTTATGGGTTCGCAAATGGGAATTCAAGATACACAGCTAGGGAGTATCGAAGAAGATTTCGAAATAGACGACAACCTCATCATTCCGTTTTTGTGAGTATCCACCGTCGATTTGTTAACCAGGGTTTGAAAAATGTACCCGGGGGCCGACAGAACAACCGTGGACGAGATAGAGACCGTATATTGCGGGAATTTAATAGGAACCCAACGACAAGTACTCGACGTGCTGCTATTGCTCTTGGTATTTCCCAAAGTAAAATTTCCCGGGTTTTAAAACGGGATCACAGACGCCCATATCATTTTCAACCTGTTCAAGGTTTATGTCCAGGTGACGCTGAACGAAGACTTACTTATTGTAGGTGGGTTCTTAACTCCATTCAAAATAATAGGGATTTCTTATCCAATATACTGTGGACTGATGAATCTTGTTTTACTCGTCGTGGTATAGTAAATTTTCACAATCTGCATGTATGGGCACATGAAAACCCACATGCCATTCGACCACGAAGTTTTCAACATGAATTTAGTACAAATGTCTGGATTGGAATTTACGGCAACCACGTGTTTGGACCTTATTTCTTGCCACAACGTGTAAATTCAGAAAATTTCCTACAATTTTTAGAAGAACACCATGGTAATATATGGGAAGTCATTCCTTTGAATTTAAGAAGACAGTCTTGGATTCAACTTGATGGGTGCCCGGCCCATTATGGCAGAAATGTAAGAAATTGGCTAAACAATAACTATCCAGGGAGGTGGATAGGTCGTGGAGGTCCAGGGGCGTGGCCTCCCAGATCCCCCGATTTAACACCACTTGACTTTTTTGTGTGGGGATTCATTAAGGAAATAGTGTATACCACTCCGGTTAATACACTTGAGGAACTTCAAAATCGCATTAGAGATGCTTGCAATGAAATAAGGGTGCATCATTTAGTTAACTTAAGACGTTCTATGATACGTCGCAGTGAAATGTGTATTGAGAAGAACGGTTTACATTTTGAACAAAGTATCTAATTTTATGTATGTAGGTACTAGTGTTATTGTTATTAATTCTTGTAATTGTTATTTATAAATCATTATTGCTAACAATTGTTATTTATTCCACAATTATTATTGTTAATTAAATATTGCTATAAATTCAAAAATGTTTATATCTCCATAAACATTAACATCAATGTTCATCTAATGTTTTTTTTTGTAATTGTAATTACTTGGAAAGAGATAAAGAGATTTCGGCTTTTTAGAATCCTTAACAAACCATATTTAGGTAGGTTTCGTTGAAAGAATTAAATATTTAGCCGATAATTATTATTGCTAATAAATAAATTACTTAATTTAGTACCACATCAAACACTAAAAATCAAAATAACTAGGAAACGCACAGGAATTTCGAAACAGAAGAAGGGACATTATTTTTGTTAAACTGTATGTAGAGAATGAATATAACAGTTTTTTTTAAATAGTCTTTGGCGTAGAAGTTCTGTTTACGAAAGGGGTGGACCACCCCTTCCACCCCGCCACTGTGCAAGTTTTTGAACATTCTTACCGCTTGTTTTATGCGCCTTAATTAATAGGCATTATCCCCCAAACATGAAAAAATCTAAGCGTTCGTTTATAAGTCATAAAGAAAATTCGAGAAAAAAAAATTATAATAACGACATTACACTGTCAGAGAAACAACGGCCAATATCTCGAAAACTGTCATAGTTAGAGCAAAATTACAAGAGATCAAAATTGTTACTAAGGGGCCGTTATTTTAGAAATATGTATCAGATAATGTCAGTGGCGTACGAAAAAAAAGTTCTATTATGCAGAATAGTCGAAGTACCCGAAAAAAGTAACATCCACTATAGTATTTTCGACAGGAACAATACAACATGTTGATCCTATGCAGGTTAAGATATGTGTAAAATATTTAGTGAATATATCATTCCGTTCAGAAAATATTACACATTAATGTAAAAAAAAATTAAATTTTAACACCCTGTATCTTCCTTAGGAAGCTAGATCGGCCATATCTTTATAGGCACTTTTCTTTTTAAAAACGTGCGTTCTATCCCCTGTTAAAGTTTGTCTACAAAAAACTGACTCACCCTGTATATTACCTTGAAATTAAACGTAAAAATAAATAACAGTCAATATTCTCGTACGTATCAGCGTTGATATCAGTCTGCAGCTACCGCCCCGTCGTCGTTCAAGTCTAAAGAAATATGCAGCACCACCGATGCACGACCAGCCGCACCAACACAGAAAGACAAATATAGTCCACTATTCTATGAAATTAATATTCTATTAATGAAAAGACAAATAGTCCACAACTATCAAGAACACTACCACTATCACAAAACGTATGTTAAAGTATTGGGTAAAGTATCGAGGAAACACCAGTATACGCCGGGTTGTTTTATTTTTTACAAACTAAAGTCTATTAGAAACTTTACTCTTTATATATACCTACCCTCCAGTTACTATTTACTATACCTATTTATATTTATATACCTATTGCATTAGGAAATAAATAAAAATGCACATTTTTTTGTACCCTCTATTTTATTGCCGTATGTATCCATCCTGCTGCCAGACTGCTGCGTCTATTATTGCTAGGTTAAATAATTCGACATTCACAAACCTTTAAAAAAATACAATAAAAGGTAATAAAATAAATCCGTAATAGAAAATGTGCGAAAACACCAGTAGAGTTGCCTTAAATAATTTTTTATGCACAAACTTTAAAAATACAATAACAAAACTAAACGAAAAGCAATAATATTAAACCGTAATAAACCAGATTCTTGATTTAAAATCAACAACCAGATGGCAGATTTAAGAGATGCCTTGGGAACGTCCCGACATCACGTGATTTAGGGACGTGATTTTTAAGGAACGATAACGTGCGATACGTTCCGGATAAGGAGCTGTTTATCCCATCACTACACTGCTAGCAGTGCTAGCGATTCAGCTGTTGCGAGACGGCTTAGTTCCTTACAGTGTTGCCAAATATATAATAATTGGAGAATTCCCTAGTTCCCCGCCAATTGCCAAATAACCCAGTTTTACGGTACGTCCATGGAAAACAGACAATTTAACTTAAAAGCATTTATTTAATTAACTCATAGGTCTAAAAAATAATTTGGACTTGAATTGTAGAGAAATATGTTTAAAGTTTGACGTATAAGTATAGGTTTAAATACTAAGAAATGCCCAAAACCCGAGAAATTCCCGTCTGAAAATCACACTTTTGAATCTCCCATAAGAAATACATGGCAGTCAAATTTGCTGAAGTGTGTTTAGGAACCCATTTCTAATTTCGCGCCCGGATTTAGAGATGGTACTGAACAGGTGAAATTGATGAACCGGTGAGAACGGTTCCGTTCTTTTTTCAGAACCGTTCTCAATACCTGTTACCGCTCAGAACGTTCAGACCACGATACTAACGTGTCGATGTCGAAACAACGACTACAAAGTTCCAGTTCAGTTGTTCATTCTACTGTGACAACTACGCATGTATAATGTATATAACGGACTTTTTTTATTGAAAATACGAATCGGCGGTAAATTAATCATAATGAATAAAAGAACTAGCGCCATGTGGATTTTTTTTACGATTGCGGACCCAAATAAGCAATTAGCTAAATGTAATTTATGTAAACAGGTCCTCTCGTATAAGTAATCGATAACAAATCTCAAGACATATACTTGGCAGACACCCTATAGTTAACATACTAGTTAGTTTATATGTTTAATTTTTATTTTATGTAAAATATATTCAACTCGCATCGCAAAACTTAATACAAGAAGTAAGAAGTACATGAAATTACTGGAACTAGTCCGAACCTCGCTGAACGTCTGAACAGTCAACTGCGTCTGAACTGTTTGGTCTGAAGTTCTGGTTCTGAACATTAGAATTGCAATAACAGGTAACAGGTAAAGTTCGTATTCGAGAACCGGTTCACTGAACGGTTAGTCAATACGCGTTCTCAAGAACCGGTTCAGTTCTTTCCGTACCAACCCTACCCGGATTTTGATAACCTAACTAATATGGTCAATACAATTTTTTAATTTCAGGCTAATTTGGATTTCATGAAAATTTGTCTGGTTATATCTGGGACACCCTATATATAATAGATTATACATTTATATTTAGGCAGTTTAATCAAATATGTATAAATAAAAAAAAGGATCAACAAATCTAAATAAAATATAAATTTAATTTTAACTTACCTTCTATTTTTTTAGGTGAAGTTAGTAACTGATTTAAGTCTGTGGAATTTATGCTTATTTTATTATTTTCTTCAATAAAACTATCTGATACGAGAGGTTGCATATTTTCATCGAGTAAAATAAAGTCGCTTATAGAAATATTATTTAAAGAATCAATAGGGTTTGAAATGGCTAAATCGCTGTTCTTATTGTCGTTAAGCACCATCCGTTTTCCTCTACTAGACATCACTCTGTATTATATACTCAACTAATTAACACTTTTAATTAATTAATAGGCATACACCCACATACCTCTGTTACGGCTAAGAGCAAACTAAATAATAGCACGCGAATTTGGCGGGAGCTTCGGGCGCCACGTTCTCTTAAGTATAAACTACACATGTTACGAAATGTTTTCTACATATGGTGTTTATGTATAGGAATTTGAGTTACTTTGAGTAACAAACGTAAAAAATTTATACATACGGTTTTCATGTTATGTACCTACGAAATGAACTAATTTCAAAAGTATTTTTTTTTGCTTTTCCAAGTTCTAAAATCTAGAAAAAGTAGAAAAATCTAAAAAAAAAATACATAGGAAGATCTAAGTACAGACAATTCAAAAACATTGAAATCTTAATTTTGATGAAATTGCTACATACAGTGTTTATCCGTTGTACGGCTGTATATGTCTATTGAATATGTAAAAAAAATATAGGGTGGCTTTGATTTTGCAACAACTGAACTGATTGACATTGGACAGCATCAAACATTGTAGGTTAAGTATTTTGGTAATGTCAAATTCAATTTGCTGTGTTGTGAGAGTACCATTTATATCTCATATAGTGTAAACCAAATATTTTGTTTCTCCTACCTTAGTTTCGCTCTCATCCAAATACAATGGCTGCGCCAGATACTCAATATCCAATTGTGACGATCCCACCGCAATGGCCGTGTACGAGCCCCTTGTATAAGGCTGACTGTGCCAACTAGTACTGAAAAAATATTTAAACTCAAGCTCTGACGCCACACACGTGATACCACTTACCACACGCAGCCTTTCGGTTTAGGTATAAATGGGTCATTCAGGAACTTCCTCAAAATAGTTGTGCAAGTGTCAATAACGATATCATTGGACAGCGTCTCCATGTACTCGGCCTCCTTCCCTGATATCCAGCCCAGTATTAATGTCTCGGTGATCTTGGCAAACGAGTATATTTTCTTAAACCAAGATTTGCTAATATCATTATTTTCGTCAGCGTCGGGTTCCCACAGTAGCAGCACCTCAGTAATGCTCGGGTGGAGGAATGGTCTGTCATATTCAAGTAAAATCTTGTCAACAGTGCCAAACAACAGCCTATCGATAGCTTCTAATTTGTAACTCGGTAATTGCGGCTGGAAAATTGTAGCGTTGTGCTTTAATACACCTAAAGGTAGGGTACATATTACGTGATCACCTAGAAGCTTCCTCCCGTTATCACAGATAACCTCGACGCTATGCTTACGAATGGTTTTCTCGCAACTAGACTCTCGACTGCTACTCGGTGATTCTATTACTGTTCTATCAGAATCGTCCGAATCAGAGTCTTCTTTAGAAGCCTTTTTATTACAATTCCATTTGATTACTTTAACAGGATGCCTGAGCAACAAACTGTCACCAGGTATAACTTTCTTCAATGGTTCTAATATTGAACTGTACCCATTCGGTAACACTATATTGCCACCCTGGAGTTCCGTGTAGCTACCGATCTCCAGCAAGTCAATTTCATTCATGTTGTCACACCCAGAAATGCACGTCTCACGCTTTAATAAACACTCAAACAATAGTTCTCGCAAATGTCTATCCTGAGGATCTGTGACTTTATCTAAATACAAACTAGCTTCTAACTTAATGTGGTCTCCGACACTATCAATTCCTTCCGGCGGCAGATATTGCGATATAAAATACTCCTCACACCTCTTCAGAAAGCACAGATACGCCTCGTAGATTTCGTGCAATGTAGCGAAAGGCACCTGTTTACCTCTCTCAGTCGCAGCGACAACTTTATGTGGTTTCGGGGAGGCCATAATGTCGACAAGCCCATGCTGCATGGCCAGTTCATACACAGGATTTCCTAGCACCCCGTGTATCCAGTTAGCCCCCAGTTCCACTTTTTCGTTGCCTACGGGCACCTGCACTATTCTTCCACCTATGCGGCCTCTTGCTTCTAATATTTTGTAGTCGGTAAAACCATTCTTGGTTAAGTGGTAAGCCGCAGACAGACCAGCCATCCCGCCTCCCACTATTATGATCTTCGTCTTGTAGACGTTGTTCTCCGGCTCCGGACTATCATTTTGTTCCATTTTATTTATTTTCGGTGCTAAACATTTGAGAGCCCATCAGCTGAGACCCTGAGACATAGATAAGAGTTGACAGACGTCAAAATTAAATATTACCATTTATCAGTCACATCACAGCCTCGGTCACAGCAGAGCCAACCCAAGGATTGTATAGAGGAATAGGATAGTTTGATTCCTATCTTTAGTACTGGCACGTTTCCCCACCCTAATCTGACGTCATCGCGGACCCAACTGTCAATTGTGTGTGTTCTGTGTTATGTGTTAGAGTGCCGTTTAAAATGTGTATAATTAAACAGGTTTCTCTTTTATATAAATAATATAGTGATATTTTAGACATTGGACTATTGTATATGCGTTGTTGTTCGTTTTTATCATTCCATTTTTTTCCATTTTACCATTCATTTAAATTCCGGTAAGTAGGTATATATAAATGTGCCAATAAGGTACCTACCTAAACATCTGGCGTTTAAGTTCAAATGATCCGAAATTTTAATAATCTGAGGCTGTGATCTGGGGCACAGTTTGGTATGTTATGTTTCAATGAGACTATTATTATGGAATAAATGTTATTAGGATACACGTATTTGTAGCAAAATTATTGATACTCTGTATTTTTCGAAATTTATAGCAGCCCCTTCCAATGACATTTCAATGACCTGCATGATTCTGAATTCTTCTTATGTCTCCCTGTCTACTAGTTAGTTGTTATACAAATTTAAACCGAGTAATTATGAAAATTGAGTTTCTAATTGAATATATGCCCATGGATATGAATTTATTATTGTTGTTGATGAAGAATAATGATTGCTCTTATTTATCATACGGTTATATGTGTATTATTAGATAAATTGTATAATATAATATACTGTAAATACCTATGTATATATAAAATCATATGTCAAAAATTCATATAGTTGTATTGTTACATTTTGTTATAATAATTATTATGAAAATGAAAATAAACACTTTATTGGAAGAAAAATGATTCATCAGTGTTGTTTTATACTTTTTTTACATATATATATACTATACCTATGTTAAACTAAATCTTATCTGTGAATTTTTCTTATCTCAAATCGTGTTGTACGATTTAATGTAGATCATATTATTTTATATTACATACCTACATACAACATTTTAACGTTTGAACACAGAGTAAAAACGTCCAGTAGAAACACATTTTACACTGTTAAAATAATAAAGGTTAAAATGGTAATTACAATTTAACTTTGGATAAGTTGTACGTTCGTTTAAATTATTTTGTCTATTAACTGGAAAAACATTTAAAATAATAGTAATTTCAAAAGATAAGTTTCTGCGGACTAGAAAGTAGGCACGCAGAAAAGGTATAAGTAATAAAAAAGTGTCACTAAAATTAATTCGTAATTTCAAGTATATTTAAATTGTAGTAAATTGAAAATGTTCACAAGCTTCTACGTCTTGCCCTGAAAAACTCGTCTCCAACATTGAAGCACATGTAGGCGCTAAAGTTTAAAGGATATATTTTAGTTTACCATTATGACCAATTTTTCAATATGATTTTTATAGGTTAAACTCTAAACTAAATATTTATTTAACCTATTTGGTCTTTCATTAAAGTATTAGGCAAGTATTAAGTTGGAAATAAAATTAACACCCGAAAGACGTTCCATTCCCTTATAAATCCCATATAAATTCGTATTTTATGGTCCGCGGTGACGTCACAGCCCCCCCACCACGTTCGGCGAAGATACTCGCTCGTCCGGCAATCCTATTCCTCTATACAATCCTTGCCCAGAGATAACATTAAAAAAACATTCTTGTTAGTTTCTCTGTGCGCATATTTTTTCTCACATTTCCTCGTCTGACGTGCTGGTGATGTACAAGTCATGATACAACTAACAACAATAGGCCAAGGTTCCTACGTCACGCGGAGCAAATTTCTGCATTATTTGGGTTTGTTTACATTGTGCTTTAACGAGATTTCGAAATTTGTGTCTTATTTTGCGGTTTTAAAGGATTTTTGCTTTGAAAATGAGGTGTGCAGTGGCAGAATGTAACACGGACAATGGATTGAAAAGTTTTACACGTGATTTAATGTTATTTCGTTTTCCAACAGACGAAATAATAGCTTGTAAAATAAACGTTAAAACCGCCCGAGTGTGTTCTAAACATTTTGATGAAAATAGCTATGAACGGAATATAAAATTTTAAATTTTGGGTTATTCTGCCCGAAATCGGTCGATTCTGCCCGAATCGACTTTTAAAACGACTTTTAATTATAATATTCGCTTCTTCCAAAATATCAAATGGAGTATTTCGAGTAAATCATCACTTGATTCGCTATATTTTCATCACTTAAAACTTGAAATCACTTGAAATACCCTGTATACTTTTCGAAATTTCGATATTACTCATAATTCCGAATAAAACGGTAATCAAACTTAATTTCTATTTCAAATAATGGAGAAAAAATTCTGAATACAACGGTATATTTTTTTTGGCCTCGTATATTTTTAAAACACAGGTTAATTTTGACAGCAAAATTACAAGTAAGAATTAAATGGATTCTTTTTTTTTTAAATTCAAATATGTTGAGAATTAACAAGATAAGAGGGGGGTCTTACGTGGACCACCCTGTATATTATAATGTATAATAGAGTCATGATCATTCTGAATGTAATAATATTTTTTTTGTTTCAAAATTCTATTCCATTATTTTAAATATCATTGAAATTCTTCTCATGCATATAATATAAATATATTTATATTTAATAATTATATTTAATAATAATAAATAATATATTCTCCTAAAGCATCGTAAAATTATAATTACTAAACTAGTATCAGTTTAAATACGATAAATAAATATAATATTCTATAGTAATACCGCCTTAAATTCAAATTTTAAGCTCCGCATGACGTCATGCGCGAACTGAACGCATTTGGAACGGCGATCTATCATATATTATCTTTGTTAGTTGTGTCATGTGTACAAGTGATATAAGTGATAATCATGTCATGATTATCATGGCAGCGTTAAGAATTGAGTAATGAGTATAATAAATAATAAATACGCTGGCGCTTGTCATGGAGACAGGAGAGAATGAGAATAAATTTTAAAATAATTGTTATACAATTATACTTATATAGTTGACCTCAAGCATGAGCGAGTTCAGCGAATTAGCAATAATCTGGTTAATTCTATTTCATTTACTTGATCTGTGCAACAGATCAAGTTTAAAAAACAGCACACCATGATACCACAAAAGAAGGATCCTGTTTCTGTGATGATATAAGATACAAATAAGCAGAGTACCACACAGTTTATGTTTGTTTAGTAGTTGAGTCAGGGTTTAGTCACAGAAGAGAGAGCTTATTCTCTCTTATGTTTTTTCAGTGTTTAGTTAGTTCGCGTCAGTTGTCGTTGCAAGGTGCGTTTGGGAGGGATGCTGTTCTGAAACTTCGCGTTGTTTGCTCGTTTGCTGTGGATTTTTTATTCATTAGAAACTGATCGAGTTTTGTGGTAAAAAAATATAAAATAGTAGTGTTGTGTTCGTGTCGTTAAGTGACTGGCCAGGCGATTGCTTTATCCAAACGAAAAAAAAGGTTTACATTAGAAGATAATTAGCGTAAGTTTCATATCATTGGAAAACTATCACCGGGTAAAATTCGAGGGTAATTAGTTGACATAACCTAAAAACGTATATTTTTTGTCATTTGATGTGAAAACGCGTAAGTGTAGGTATATAACATCATTGTTTATTATGCTGCTTTTATCATTGTTAATTCTTGTTATGTATTAGTGGGATGTGGGACTTTTAGTTCCGCTGTGCCTACCGGCACACACACCCCGATTCTCCACTCTAATTATGTACTTGTACACACTGGTCGATGCGGAAATATTAATTATCTGTGTTACCATGTTATATTTACATTAATTTATATTCGGTTATATTCGTATTGAGAAACAGAAGTCAAGTAGGTAGGTAGGTATCTTGCAAAAAGTCGATCAATTTGGTGTGCCTTGCACTACCACTCCTGCTTTGAATGGGTAGTTGGTGGATATTATTTGTTTTCACTCAACGTTGTTAGCTATTTTTAGAGCACGATGTAAATAAGACGTCTCGGCCCAGAGGGGAAACGAACTAAGGTAGTAAAATTCGGGAGGCAGGAGACGTTACTGGAAAACACGGTAAAAATGCATTTCATTATAAAATGTGATTATCGCACATTTGGCTAGTTACCGATGTGTGTTACATTATACAGATTTTGTTTTAATGAACAGCCTTTTTATGTTTTAAGTACTTATTTGCATTGAATTTATTGAAACATTCAAACCGCGATAAACTGCAGAAAATTATAAATTGTATCAAAGTGTTTACGATCCAAAAATAATTCTTTATCAACTCCTTACTTATTTTCTTGTTTATTACACTATCACAATAAAATAAATAACTACTTAGTGGTAGTGATAGATTATAAAATGTGAAACATTCTACTACTTACTCTTACATTCGATGCACTTCGCATATTAGAGTACCTACCTACTCTATTCTACTACTATTATACTATACTACTATACTACCGAAATACCTAGCGATGTTTAGGGGCTGGCTTTTCTTTCTCCAAACCCTATTTCTGCTAGATTTTCTTTCTCCAAATACTATTTCTGCTGGCCTAAGAGATTAAAATCTGAATTCAGTTTATAGTTTGATTTTAAAAATTTTACAAACATGGCTCTTCTGGGGCTTCGTTGATTCCAACTGCAATAAGTCAAAAAAATTATCGGTTGATATGTATCTATTAATTTAATAAATAACAAATTTAAATTTCACATTTAATAGGTAGAGAATTATGATAACTGTGAATATCTTAAGAAACATGAAAATATACCAATCATTACAGGTCCCAACTGTTTACAATGATAAATTACTACTTGAACACTTTCAATTACTTATTACTTGGTCTTGTCTCTAAGAGCGTTTAAACTAGACTAGACCTATATCGCGATTGGCTGGCCCTTATTTTCAATGTACTGGAAAGTACTAGAAGCTTCTCGAATATTCCATCCTATTCTAGATTGTTCTCAGTTACTCCATCCCATTCTAGATTGTATACAAGTCCGCATGTTCACATACCGCAACTATTTTAAATGGGGCCAGGGGTGTATCTTGCTTATTTAAAGTCCTAGACGGTTGAGACTTCGCCCTTGGGGGATTGTATTTGGCACCCCCAGATGCGACGTTGCCACATCGTCGGGTGCGGTGTTGCCAGATTGTGCAGTTTTTCCCTAGATCCAGGGAATTTTCAATATATCGTGCACAATCGCTTCTGACGATCCCGTAACAATAATAAAATAATAATATATACCTAGATAGGGTAAAAGATCAAAATTAGCATCAACTGGAAATGCTAGATACATGAAAATTTTACCCGGAACCTTCTTTTTTTGCAAAAAAAATTGGCATATTCTTCAGTTTCTCGCTCGCCTATCTCTCAAAAACTATATGTTTAATGAAAAGACCATTTTATACAAAATTAAAGTACACAAAATTTGTTACATTTTTAGCGTATTTTATTTGTTTCCATGGCCGTTCGTTCGTACGATTGAAGATGAGGATGACGTTTTCCCTGACAGCGATTTGTACTTTTTAGCAAACTCAGGCCTACCTGCTGAAAATGGTATTTTCGATGAAACGTCGAGTTTTTCAGATGTAGGCGAGAAACCGAAAAAAAAGTTAGGAAAGTTAAGATTCATGTCCAGCGCCATATAGGCTGAGAAAATTACGACTATGCAATGTCTTGTGTATAGTCACCTGAGCTATAAGGTCTTATTTTTTGGTAATTCCACAGAGACCCAGAAAATTATTATTGCACAGAAACGCGTAATTCGAAACATATTTAGGGTTCATCTGAGAGTCTCTTGCTGGTCCTTTTTTGTGAGACACATTAACACTCGGAGTAGTTTCCACAAACACCAAAACACTTTCACTTCGCTCGACGCGCGTTTCGCCAACCAAGTTGGCATCATCCGGAGACGATTAAAACGCGCGTCGAGCGAAGTGAAAGTGTTTTGGTGTTTGTCGAAACTACTCCGAGTGTTACAGTTACTTCAAAGGTTCCACCCCTATCCAGTAGCGAGACACATTGTTTACCTTTTCTTGTATTTTTATATATAAAATTTTACTATACCTCAGAAACGATTTAAAAAATTTAGAAAACTAATTTCAATCATGACTATCAAACCAGGCATTTCGAAATATTATGCATACCTAAGCACAGGACGAAATAATTTGAGAAATCTCCAATGTACCGGGTAAGTCTCTTAAGATTGACACCCCCCCCCCCCTTATCTCACTTATCCTTTGCCGATTTAACTCATTCAAAAAAGGAGTAGACACGGTTTTTGATGAATTTTTATAATCTGAGAACAGATATTAAAAATCTCGTAAAATATACAGGGTGGAAAATAAAACATGATTTTTTTAAATGGAACACCCCGTATATTTTTAGACCAAAATAATGTCCTTAATTTTCTGAATCCATAAATGTGTAATTGTTATATAATCACTCCACCTGTTCGTGAGATATTACTAAAAACTTATCACATTACGGGTGTCAATTATAAAATAAGAACATCAAGATACCTCTGGAAACAATGCATATTTGCATTGTTTATTTGTTGACAGATGTCATCCAGTTTTTTGTGAGATAGTAGTTCACTCTCTTAGATATTAGCGTAAAAATACGTAGTGTTCGTAGAGAAGCAAGTTATTTTGAAAATGGTATATTCATTGGAAGAGCGAAAAGTGTTACTTGAGATTTATATTCAGTGCAACAAGAATAAGTCTCTTGCTCGGAGGGAGTATGTTAGGTTATTTCGAGAAAGGCTACCTCCTTCCAAAAATAGTTTGAAAAACATTTATGCAAAGTTTAGGAATACCGAATCTCTGAGCGACAAGAAAAGGGAAAGGCGAAGAACAAAAACAGGAGAAGACACAGAACTCAACGCGTTATTATATTTTGCTGAAAATCCATCCAAATCATCCTATGCCGCAGCAATAGAATTGGATATATCACAAAGAAGTGTGATAAAAATATTACATCGCCATAATTTTAAACCATATAGTATTTTGCCCGTTCAATATTTAGACGACAACAACCTTCAAGACAGGTTAACCTTCTGCAGAGACATACTTGATAGAATAGACGAAGATGATGAGTTTCTAAGTCATGTCTTTTGGACTGACGGAAGCAGTTTTTCTACAGCGGGAATTTTTAACAGAAAAAATGCACATTACTGGGCAGCGGAAAATCCACATATTGTAAAAAAAATAAAAAAACAAGGATACCAAACTGTAAACGTGTGGTGTGGCATCCACGACTATTGTAGGTCCTGTATTTATAAATGGGCCCTTAAATGCACAACGTTATGTGGATATTCTTCAACATCCAGTTGAAAATTATTTAGACAATATTAATTTAGCGGACAACAGATCTGTTATTTGGCAGCAGGATGGAGCACCACCACACTCTGCAAGGAACGTCACCAAATACCTAAACAGAAAATATCCTATTTGGATAGGAAGGCACGGTGTTATACATTGGCCCGCTAAAAGTCCGGACTTAACACCTATGGATTTTTTTCTCTGGGGTACGATAAAACAAGATATATACGAAACTGGGGTTTTTAATAATATGAATGAGTTAAAAGAATGCATGCGTGTAAAAATTGAGGAATTACACCAAAATGGTGATATATTTCAAATGGTGAGAAGCAATTTTATAAAGCGATGCCAAATGTGTATTCAGAATGGTGGTGGTTACGTGGAAAATATTTAATTACGTTACGTGTAAATAAATAAAATTGTGTTACTCTATTGTGTTACTGTATTAATATTGACTTTTATTTGTTTTTATAAGGCTTATGTTGTTTATTGTTATTACTCGTTACTGCTATTGTCACCTATATATTATTTATTTATTATCTCAATAAAATGCATCGTTTCCAGAGGTATCTTGATATGTTTTTTGTTTTATAATTGACACCCGTAATGTGATAAGTTTTTAGTAATATCTCACGAACAGGTAGAGTGATTATATAACAATTATATATTTTTTTATTCAGAAAAGTAAGGACATTATTTTGGTATAAATATACGGGGTGTTCCATTTAAAAAAATCATGTTTTATTTTCCACCCTGTATATCTTACGAGATTTTTAATATACGTGCTCAGATTATAAAAATTCTTCAAAAACCGCGTCCACTCCTTTTTTGAATGAGTTAAATCGGCAAAGGATAAGTGAGATAAGGGGGGGTGTCAATCTTAAGAGACTTACCCTGTACATGGGCATAAATTTCTATAATATAACCACTTACCTCTTCAATTAAATTTTACTACTAGAGAAGCTTATTATCTCGCTTATTATAGTGTAGATGATTTTTTAACGATAGTTTAGTGCAAATCTGTTTTCTGTTGTTTGTTATACTTGTTTATATATTGTAATTTTAACATCAAACTGTCCCATTTGTCCCATAATTTATATGTCTAAAGGATTAATGAAGAATTTTTTATTTATTTATGGGCAAGATAATGTTTGATATTAATCTGTACAGCAATTCAACTACTTGTAGTACTCTAATCGCTACTATACTACCGAAATAGTATCTACCAGTGTAGATACTATTTCGAGTATCTACACTGGCGGACAAAATTAACGCAACACAAAAAAAATTATCCAACTTTGGAATACATTATTTTTTGAACCCGTCGTCTAATTTAGATCATCTTTTTTCAAATTGTAGTGGAAATTTTGTAGTGAATTCGCTGAACTTTTTAAATTTGTTGTTTAATCAAAAAATTACATACATACAGGCTGTACCAATGACGATAGTTTTTTTCTCAAACATAGAAACACTCTATGGGACATATCAGACACAAATACTATTAACCCTAATTGATTATTGCATAGCCTAATGCTTTCTTAACATTTCCTTTTTTTATTCGCTTTGATATCTCCATTTTTAATGAAAATAGAGAGATTTTAAAATCATCATGTTTGGAAGCCTTTTAAATAAAAAACGAATTACGTAATAAAGGCCAGAAAACCGCACCGGAAATAAAGTTGGATTTTACGTTTTTATTTTAAATTAACACATTAACATCTAAAATAGCAACTCGATTTTAAAAAAAGAAAAAAAAAACAAAAAAAACAAATTAATGTTATTAACAAAAAACTAATGAGTATTTCCGCCCCTACTTCTCACTACAGCTTCACATCGTCGCCTCATGCTAAAAAGTTAAACCGCGAAAACTATTTTATTCAAATGCCCCTGAAAATCTCTTTTCGACGAGTAGAATCGCCCTTCTGGAATATTTGTTACAGATCGTAAATATCCCATCTAAAACGGTAATCTGAGAAACTTCGTTACCTTAAACATAGTAAACATTCTACTCTTGGTAGCAATAAACAAACCTTGACACATTTATTCAATGTTACGATTTTTTTATGGAAAAATAATGATACGTGTTTGAATTATTATATTTCATTATGCCTACACTATCAAGAAAAAGTATGTGTAACAACGTGGCGACCTACACGTGTGTTTGGAGATAACATTAAATTCTATTTCATTTACGTTATTTACATTTAGATTATTTACATCACATCACTGACAAACCACCCGTCACCTGGCTAATATTATTTTCCTTGAAAAATAGCAATAGCCACTCTATTGTCAATTTAATTTCCTAAGCTTTTCAACATCCGTCATACTTATTGTTAATGTAATGTAATGTTTTTGCCTTAAATAAGAAGAAAAATAAAGTTCAATCCATAAGAAATACAGTCCACTCATTCCCTAACAGTATTGACTGTTTAAGGTTCTATATTAATTGCATTCCAAAAACCGGAAGCAAACAACGTGAATAAACTACAACGCGCAATGGCCTGGCTTGCTGGATTTGTCACTAGTCACCATCCTTCTGTAAGTAACCGATAAATTGTAAACGTCACGTTTTGTCATGCCATGCCATGCCCGATTACCTCCAATTACGATTTTATATAATTTCACGGTATAATTGATATCTTCTTTCTTTTTTTAAAAGGGCGGTTTATCAATGCACGGTTATCTTCCTGTTACATAGCTGCCAGTTTCTGTTACATAATCGGCTGTTAATAAAACGTCTTTATCCTTCAATGGCTGCAATCAACCGACATGACAGTTAGAAAGCCGTCAGCTACATAAACTGGAAATTTGGTTTTAGTTTGCAGTTTTAGTCAGATTACATCCCATCTGACTAAAACACAATGTTGCCGGAATTACTAATTTGTACAGGGTAAGTCTCTTAAGATTGACACCCCCCTTATCTCACTTATCCTTTGCCGATTTCACTCATTCAAAAAAGGAGTAATTGATGAATTTTTATAATCTGAAAACAGATATTAAAAATCTCGTAAAATATTTTTTTTTTTGTATACAAACACCAATGGCATTTACTATAATTACAATCTGATCTGAACTTAGATCAATGAGTAATATTTTTCTAACCTAATTTACTACTGCTACAAAACTTATATCTAAGGACTTACTCACTAGTGTTCCTTATATTTTTCTAATACTTAATTACACTAATATTAATGTGTACACAGGCACTGTTCTCTGCTTTTGCACTAACACAAAATTATACTAGCTCGAAGGGTTTGATCCTCCTGAGCCTTCGAATCTGGTTTGTATTGTCGAGGAGCTGGATGACTTCGACATTGACGTGACGATGAAGTCGCTGTTCGTGACTTTTGGCGAATTCGCTGATGGTCTGGATAACGGTGTCCATTCCCATGTCCCTATGGAGGTCACTATTTCTGCAATACCAGGGGGCATTAACAATGCTCCTTAACACTTTGTTTTGGAATCGCTGGATTATATCTAGATTGCTCTTACTGGCACAACCCCACAGCTGGATGCCATATGTCCATACGGGCTTGAGAATTTGTTTGTACAAAAGTACTTTGTTATATATTGACAGTGGAATTTCATCCAAGCAGCCAATACATTTTTTTAAATCTGATATCTAATTCTTCCTTTTTCTTTTTGACATGTGCTCTCCAGCGTAGCTTAGCGTCCAGTGTTATACCCAAATATTTTGCTGTATCAGCATATGGTACTTGGATATTGTTTATGCTAACAGGGATATGTCGGTCTGTCTTGTTAGTGAAATTAACATGGGCAGATTTACTCTCATTTAGTTTAATTCTCCATTGCTTAGTCCAGGTGTTGATTTTGTTAACTGATTTTTGCAGATTTATTGCCGCTTCTTGGTGATCCTTTCCCACAGCCATTATAGCAGTGTCATCAGCAAAGGTGGCTATCGTGTCATATTCTAATTCAGGAATATCACTGGTGTATAGTAGATAAAGGACTGGCCCTAATACACTCCCTTGTGGTACTCCCGCCTTGATTTCTTTAAGTTCAGAATAAGCGTCTTCCTGCTTAATTCTAAAAGTTCTATCTGAAATATAAGACTTCATTAATTGTGAGAACTGATTAGGCAGGAGCTTGCTTACTGTATACTGCAGTCCCTCATGCCATACTTTATCAAAAGCCTGTGCTACATCAAGAAAGACGGTAGAACAAACTTTTCTTTCCTCCAGCGACTTTTCAATTACATCTGTGATCCTATGGACCTGATCTATAGTTGAATGACTCTCTCTGAACCCAAACTGATGGTCTGGAATTATGTGTTTGTCTTCAATGATTGCTTTTAATCTTTTAAGGAATATTCTTTCGAACAGTTTTGATATTACAGGGAGCAAGGAGATTGGCCTGTAGGACGAAGCTTCATTTGGTGGTTTTCCGGGTTTCAGGATCATTATCATTTCTGCTACTTTCCATGTCTTCGGTACATATTTTAATCTAAAAGATGCATTAATAATATAGATAAGTTTTTGAATGGCTTTACGTGGGAGATGTTTTAGAATTTCCCCCGTAATTAGGTCAAATCCTGGGGCTTTTTTCGGGTTAATGTTTTCTTTAATTTCTTTTGCTATTTCTTTCGGGGTAGCAGGTCTGATTGCACCTTCTTCCTGGATAAGATTATCCCAGTCAATAGTGTTTTCTCCCTCATTCGGCTGGAGAGTCTCTTCAAGATATTCAGCGTACCTGTTGGCTTTTTGCATATTACTTTTTGCCCACGTACCATCTGTATTTTTAATTGGTGTGTTCTGCTGTATTGGTCTCTTTAGTCTCTTGGTAGCTCTCCAAAGTGAATAGTCAGTTGACAGTTCACTTAGGTAGTCAGTAATAGACTTATCTTTGATTTTTTTAATCTCTCTTTTGAGTTGTTGTGTGGCATTATTTAATATGGTTTTATCGGCTGGTGATCTAGATTGATGCCAGATTCTTCTGAGCCTTCTTTTCTCGGAAATAAGAGCTCTGATTTCTTTGGGGTAGTTGTTACCTTTAATTCTTGGAGTAATATCTGGAGTATTATCCCATGCAGCTTGTTGGATAACATTAACAAATGATTCTGTTTCATTATCTAGTTGTTCTTCATTTCTTAGAGGCACTGACAAATTGATACTCTCTTCAAGTTCTAATCTGAAGCTTTTCCAATCTGTTAGTTTATTTACTAATCTATGGGCTAATTCACTTTGTATAATGCTGTCACTGAGCGTAAGTAATATGGGAGAATGGTCAGAGTTCAAATCCCAAGCTTCTTCCACATGTATATAGTTTACTGATACATTTCGAGTTATGAAAAAATCAATTAGATCTGGGATTTTGTTGGGATCTGTAGGCCAATATGTTGGCTTGCCAGTTGATAATGTTTCGCACTTTAGTTGATTGGCTGCTTGTAGAAGTTCTTTTCCTTTTGTGTTCGTTAACCTAGATCCCCATTGGACATGTTTGGCATTGAAATCGCCACCTATGATGAATCTATGTCCGTGACTATTTAGAAATATACAGGGTTTTTTTTAAATGGAACACCCCGTATATTTTTAGACCAAAATAATCTACTTAATTTTCTGAATCCAAAAATGTGTAATTGTTATATAATCACTCCACCTGTTCGTGAGATATTACTAAAAACTTACTACTTGAAATTTATATTCAGTGCAACAAGAATAAGTCTGTTGCTCGGAGGGAGTATGTTAGGTTATTTCGAGAAAGGCTACCTCCTTCCAAAAATAGTTTGAAAAACATTTATGCAAAGTTTAGGAATACCGAATCTTTGAGAGACAAGAAAGGGGAAAGGCGAAGAACAAAAACAGGAGAAGACACAGAACTCAACGCGTTATTATATTTTGCTGAAAATCCATCCAAATCATCCTATGCCGCAGCAATAGAATTGGATATATCACAAAGAAGTGTGATAAAAATATTACATCGCCATAATTTTAAACCATATAGTATTTTGCCCGTTCAATATTTAGACGACAACAACCTTCAAGACAGGTTAACCTTCTGCAGAGACATACTTGATAGAATAGAGGAATATGATGAGTTTCTAAGTCATGTCTTTTGGACTGACGGAAGCAGTTTTTCTACTGCGGGAATTTTTAACAGAAAAAATTCACTAGGCAGCGGAAAATCCACATATTGTAAAAAAAATAAAAAAACAAAGATACCAAACTGTAAATGTGTGGTGTGGCATCCACAAGAATGCTATGTAGGTCCTGTATTTATAAATGGGCCCTTAAATGCACAACGTTATGTGGATATTCTTCAACATCCAGTTGAAAATTATTTAGATAATATTAATTTAGTCGTCAACAGATCTGTTATTTGGCAGCAGGATGGAGCACCACCACACTCTGCAAGGAACGTCATCGAATACCTAAACAGAAAATATCCTATTTGGATAGGAAGGCACGGTGTTATACATTGGCCCGCTAAAAGTCCGGATTTAACACCTATGGATTTTTTTCTCTGGGGGTACGATAAAACAAGATACGAAATTGGGGTTTTTAATAATATGAATGAGTTAAAAGAATGCATACGTGTAAAAATTGAAGAATTAAACCAAAATGGTGATATATTTCAAAGGGTGAGAAGCAATTTTATAAAGCGATGCCAAATGTGTATTCAGAATGGTGGTGGTTACGTGGAAAATATTTAATTACGTTACGGGTAAATAAATAAAATTGTGTTACTCTATTGCGTTACTGTATTAATATTGACTTTTATTTGTTTTTATTAGGCTTATGTTGTTTATTGTTATTACTCGTTACTGTTATTGTCACCTATATATTATTTACTTATTATCTCAATAAATGACATTGTTTCCAGAGGTATCTTGACATGTTTTTTGTTTTATAATTGACACCCGTAATGTGATAAGTTTTTAGTAATATCTCACGAACAGGTGGAGTGATTATATAACAATTAGATATTTTTTTATTCAGAAAATTAAGGACATTATTTTGGTATAAAAATATACGGGGTGTTCCATTTAAAAAAATCATGTTTTATCTTCCACCCTGTATATCTTACGAAATTTTTAATATCCGTGCTCAGATTATAAAAATTCATCAAAAACCGCGTACACTCCTTTTTTGAATGAGTAAAATCAGCAAAGGATAAGTGAGATAAGGGGGGTGTCAATCTTAAGAGACTTACCCTGTACATTTATAGAATAATTAGGCCATTTCTCGATTAATACTCCAGTGTTGCGGTTTAACCGAATTGAACAGTGACGACACTATTTCAAAGCTCGTGAAAATGCTTGTTTTTGCACCAACAAGCAACTGACAACTGTCAGTTTAATATTATAGCACAGAAGAGAGAGCTTATACAGAAGCGAAGGTAACGTCGGTTCCTTTCATGTTGAAGGGGCCGTTTTCAGAGACCTTGAACAACTTGTTACACTGAGAGAAATGTGATATTATGTCATATTATTCTGTGATATAGTTTGTATAATGAATCTTTGCGTGTGTATGAAATTAGCTAGGACATACGTGAGATTGCTAAACGCATTATCTCGCGCATTATATAGGCAAGCTATGTGGTTACGTATGTCATCGAGCCGCTAAGACACGCGATCGATACGATCGAATAAATTGACACGGAATTAAAAAGAGACGTCTATATGAATAGTAGTCGTAGCGCTTGTCAATATTACTCTGACAGTTTAATTCAGTAGCGTTCACAAAACATCTTGTTTTGTGGTATAGTGTTGTCGTATTTTTGCTTTTTTCGTTCTCTTTTGATTTATTTGTGGTGCTATTAGACAAGTTATAAAGTGTATATCGTGGATATAATTGTTTGATGTTTCCTTTTATTGTTCTTTTTCTCAGAGACTTACAAGAGTGAAAATAAAATCAGTTCTTTTAAGAACTATAACCTAAAAATGCCTGGAAAAAGGTTAAATTCGCAAGCAAGGGGACTTGCTTACCTATTACCTATTCCTTACCTATTTTCGCCTATATTTTCAACTTTGAAGATAATTATAACCTCACTCGAGTGTCAAATCACAGCTGTTTAGTAAGAAACGTGTTGCCAGCATCATATATACAAAAATATTGCACGCTATGGTAAATTATTTTACGAACATAGATTTCTGATCTTAATTGTATAACCATGATCAGTGGTAAATAATAATAACTATTATTATTTACAAAGTAAATTGTCACTTCATGAGTATTTACGAGGCCAACATTTTTTCTAATTTTTATTGGTTGTCCGGTGATGAGAAATAAAAACACATTTTATTTTACTCCCGCCGTCACTGAAATTAATGACCTTGAACTGATTGATTCATACAGTTGTTGTGACGAACACGCAAAGATTCATTATACAAACTATACATTACACTAAAACCTATCTACACGGAAAAAAAGTATTTCGAAAAATGACAAAATGTAACTGAAAAGGTAGTTCAATCCATGTTTTTGTAAACCAGCGAATAATGTAAGCATATTGGTTGTTAGAATGAATGTTAAGTTACTTTGGATTGTGTAAACATGTTACAATTTTTAATATAATTTATGGTAACATGAATAATTCGCTGCATATAGTAATATTTAAATTAATTAGTCAAAATTAGTAGCAGCATGACTCTTGATTGGTGTAGTGAACATTATTATTTACCATTTCCTGGTGGATTTCCTAAATTTTGCGTGCGACGTCGTTACATTTTAAAAATTAAATAAAACATCATGTAAGTGATATCTGTTTTTCCATATTTTGTAATAGTATTTAAACTATTTTAAAAATCGAAAATATACATATTTCCACTTCCATTTTGAATGGTGGAAATACCCCATTGTGGTTTTCAGTACCTTTTAAACAAATTACAAAGTCAGAAATTTATTTTTAAAAATATACTGGAGACATGTCAATTAACATATATACCTACATAACATTTATTAGGAATTCATGATATTTTAAGTATAAGAAAAATCCTTAAAGTGTACTCGTATATGAAAGTTTCAAAATTTCCAGATATGATCTTATTACAAATTTAAACTATTAGAAACAACAAACAGAATGAGGGCATTCGTAAATGTAGTGATGAGCATTACACCAAAAAAATATAGTGTTCCACATCACAAAAATACTACGTAAATTTTTATTATAAAAAACATGAGATCTGTCTATACAAATATTTGTATTGAATGGAAAAATACCTTTATTGTTAAATGAGTAATATATATAGAACAAGTTGCATATTCAGTGAAAACCTAACGTTTTAAATAACAAATAGGTACTGAAATGGACCCTATCCCCTATTTAGTTAAGAAACTTGCGATGTCGTGACCTCTGTTTTGTTTAAAGACGAGATACCGATTTTTAAATAACAAGTGGTTAGGGTATAAGCAGGCACTAGTAAAGACGTAGTGCGGGGTGGTTGAGATAAGACGGGATATAGGGAGACGAGGGATTGCATATGGGGAAGCGGAGAGTTGGGCTCTGGTGTGTGTTGGTGTTTGACGTGAAATTTCCCAGGTTAGTAAATATACTTAATTTGAAATGTTTATTATTAAATTTATTATCTCGAGAATTTATGCCATCTTTTTATTAAAATTATCCGTGTTACATTATGTTTTGAACTACAAATAATCATGATACGTTATGCATAAACTATGAACATTTTACTTGTTTATTTAGTGTGTTCAGCTCATTCTGTTTTAAGATTATTTCATTTTGTTTTATTCAGTTCGATCTAAGTAATGCTGTTGACCTTTTTGTTCAATTCATGACTACGAGTAGGTTTTTCATACTTGTGGGTTTTGGCTTATAACAGTGACTTAATTGCCGCTTATTGTATGAGATGATGAATGTTTGCGCCTTGTTGAATTTATTAACACTTTTCTCCCGTGCCTGGGCGAACACGCTAGTTGCCTCCCGTATGGGACCTTCGTTTTCGCACCAAAACCTTACAACTACTAGCTGGGCTGCCTCCCGTATGGGACCTCAGTACCTTCTGACGAAAGTCGGCAAACTAACAACAAACTCTTCAGTTTTGTATCTTGAGAATGATTGTAGGTTAAAACACAAGTATGGCAACCCTTGTAAGTTTTCATTTTACTTTCACCTAAGTGTCCAACAGCATTATTGCGATTCTTTTGAATAGAGATCGAGGGTTTCTCTGCCGTGCTCTTTTCCCTCGTGAATTCAAGGCTGAGTACGGCATTTATTTATTTTATATTGTTCATAAATTTAATACCTGTTTAAATAAAGCATTAGGTGTATTAAAATGTTTAGTCTATTCTTTTTCATCTCAAAACTCCCGCTTTTCGTTAGTAACCAGTGCATCTCGGACAGGGTTAATTTAAATTAAATACAACGTAGGGTAGGTATTTCCCCTTTTGACGATCACGTACCCCGGCCATGTGTTTCTCTGTTTATTATGTTTAACCGACCCGGGTTGGTTACATTACAGTACCTACGTATATATCGAGGGGGTAACCACTCTACTAAAAATGTACAGGGTAAGTCTCTTAAGATTGACACCCCCCTTATCTCACTTATCCTTTGCCGATTTAACTCATTCAAAAAAGGATTGAACGTGGTTTTTGATGAATTTTTATAATCTGAGCACGGATATTAAAAATCTCGTAAGACATACAGGGTGGAAAATAAAACATGATTTTTTTAAATGGAACACCCCGTATATATACACCCTTTAAAATATATCACCATTTGGTTTAATTCCTCAATTTTTACACGTATGCATTCTTTTAACTCATTCATATTATTAAAAACCCCAGTTTCGTATATATCTTGTTTTATCGTACCCCAGAAAAAAAAATCCATAGGTGTTAAGAACGGACCTTTAGCGGGCCAATGTATAACACCATGCCTTCCTATCCAAATAGGATATTTTCTGTTTAGGTATTCGGTGACGTTCCTTGCAGAGTGTGGTGGTGCTCCATCCTGCTGCCAAATAACAGATCTGTTGTCCACTAAATTAATATTATCTAAATAATTTTCAACTGGATGTTGAAGAATATCCACATAACGTTGTGCATTTAAGGGCCCATTTATAAATACGGGACCTACAATAGCATCCTTGTGGATGCCACACCACACGTTTACAGTTTGGTATCCTTGTTCTTTTATTTTTTTTACAATATGTGGATTTTCCGCTGCCCAGTAATGTGCATTTTTTCTGTTAAAAATTCCCGCAGTAGAAAAGCTGCTTTCGTCAGTCCAAGAGACATGACTTAGAAACTCATCATCTTTCTCTATTCTATCAAGTATGTCTCTGCAGAAGGTTAACCTGTCTTGAAGGTTGTTGTCGTCTAAATATTGAACGGGCAAAATACTATATGGTTTAAAATTATGGCGATGTAATATTTTTATCACACTTCTTTGTGATATATCCAATTCTATTGCTGCGGCATAGGATGTTTTGGATGGATTTTCAGCAAAATATAATAATGCGTTGAGTTCTGTGTCTTCTCCTGTTTTTGTTCTTCTTCGCCTTTCCCTTTTCTTGTCTCTCAGAGATTCGGTATCCCTATACTTTGCATAAATGTTTTTAAAACTATTTTTGGAAGGAGGTAGCCTTTCTCGAAATAACCTAACATACTCCCTCCGAGCAAGAGACTTATTCTTGTTGCATTGAATATAAATTTCCAGTAACTCTTTTCGCTCTTCCAATGAATATACCATTTTCAAAATAATTTGCTTCTTTACGAACACTACGTATTTTTTACGCTAATATCTAAGAGAGTAAACTACTATCTCACAAAAAACTGGATGACATCTGTCAACAAATAAACAATGCAAATATGCATTGTTTCCAGAGGTATGTATCTTGATGTTCTTATTTTATAATTGACACCCGTAATGTGATAAGTTTTTAGTAATATCTCACGAACAGGTGGAGTAGTTATATAACAATTACACATTTTTGGATTCAGAAAATTAAGGACATTATTTTGGTCTAAAAATATACGGGGTGTTCCATTTAAAAAAATCATGTTTTATTTTCCACCCTGTATATTTTACGAGATTTTTAATATCTGTTCTCAGATTATAAAAATTCATCAAAAACCGTGTCTACTCCTTTTTTGAATGAGTTAAATCCGCAAAGGATAAGTGAGATAAGGGGGGTGTCAATCTTAAGAGACTTACCCTGTACATGTATTTCGGAAATCACAATGATTTCGGGAAATATTACCGGGATTTCGGAGATTTCGGATGATTTCTGAAACCTTTCCATGATTTCTGTTGTTTTCCGCAATATTATCCTGATTCCCTATGATTTCGGAAATCTGTCCATGATTTCGGCGAAATCTTTGCGATTTCGAATGATTTTAAGAAAACTTTTATAAATTCAAGAAATTGTTACATGGAAAATGTCTCGGAAAATATTTTCACAAATCACTTGTAAAATTATGTTACTGGGTAACTATATGGAATATTATTGTGTAGCTTATTGTATTGGTATCTTATTTACGTTAAGAAAAATATCGAGGAAAAGTAAACGAAGATTCAAAAATAACGCTTTATTTTTTACGTTACAAAGCTTGGAATCTAAGCAACTCAATCTTTTATTGAACATTTAAATTGTTTGAACAATTTATAGATTTTAAGTCTGTCATATCTTTTTATATTAAAGGGACCATTGCCCAATATGTTTAATGAACCATAAAAAATGTATTTTTTATCAACAATCTGAATATCCTCAGGATTAGGCCAAATAATTTACGTTTGTAGCCGACACTTGTTTTTTTATTTTAATTATCGTTGGGCATTCGTTTACACTCGAATTATTAAATTTCTGAAAATTACGATTATGAAAATATCCCGATTATTCCCATCACTACTAGCAATGCGCCACCTCTCCCAATATAGCTGCACTGAATACTCCCCAGTACTCCTCACGCCGCCGCCGCTAGAAGGCCGAACGCTACGATATCTACATGTATTGCGTCACTCGATCGCGACACCGCTGTCTTTTGTCCTTGAACGAAAACTTCTAACTTGGCCCCCATATAAAAACATAAACATTTCCAATGTTAAAAACCTCGTTAAGGTTTTTTGTTTTTTGGGTTAGGTTAGGCTAATTGAAATCCAATACATAAATCTCTTCAAGAAGGTATGAGCTATATTATTTCCAAATTTCAACAAAGGCCCCTCTTCCATACCATACTCATGGGCGCCCGCAGGATTTTTTCTCAGGCGGGGCAAAGCAGGTAACTTTTGGTTTTATACATACAGCATATTTTGTTATTTTTATAAAAAAATAACAAAATATAACAGTAAACTCTTTTAACAACAAATACATATTTTTCTCTATAAAATGGCATTTACAAACACAAGAACACAAGTCAAATATTAAAAAATAAATAAGAAAAGAAATAACGAAGGTATAAAATATTACAAAATAATAACGGAAATATTTAATACTTGTAACGGTAGATAATATAAAATAATAAATAATAATAGTATGTTTTACTGTGAACTAAAAACCAGTCTTCTGTTACTTTGGCAAAATTGGTCTAGTATTCTAATACACTGCGCAACTTATTTAACGCACAACCAAAAAGTTAACTCAAATTTGACGTTATGTATTTTCGACAATTTTTGTTCGTTTTGGTCGATTTTTTTTTCAAATTGTAGGTTTTTCTCTTAGGAATATCACTGTCTTAGTTGTTTTGGTAAAACGAATGATTTTGATATTATACCAGGTGCTATAAAAATGTTGTTTTTTCCGAAATTTCAAAACGTCCTGTGGGCTATACAAGGTATTGCAAGTTATTGCAATTATAGCCAATTTAAGGCCTCATGTTTTTTCTACATTTTCTTTTTTTATTCATTTGTTTATCTCTGTTACTTCATAAAATATCCAATTTTTGAGTTGACGTGATTTTTATTAAATTTATTAACTTTCTTTTTTGTCAAGTGCTCATTATTTATTACTCATTATACTGGTTCAATGCCTCATTTTGCGTTCTGTTTTCCTTGATATCTTATAATTTATTGAGAGATGCAAGGTGTTTTAGAAGAGAAAAAGGCCTCAAAAGGACAAAAACTCAAAAAACATACCTAGAAAAATGGATTGCTTTAATCAATAAAACAACGAATAACAGGAAACAAAACAAAAGTAAATAGAGAATTAGTATCTGGTGTTTCCACCACTTCCCCGAATGACCTCCCGACATCTTTGGTTCATACTTAAAACCAAAGTTCTGATTAGGTTCTGATCTAGGCCATTCCATAATTCGACTAGGCGTCCTTCCAATTCTTGTAAATTTTGGGGTTGTCGTCCCTCACTTCGTAACCGCCGACCGATAAAATCCCAAACATGTTCAATGGGGTTAAGGTCGGGGCTACGGGCTGGCCAGTCTATGTGATCAATTCCTACTTCTTCAAGATAATTTCTCACGATAAGACTCGTGTGGGGACGCGCATTGTCTTGCATAAGTAAAAAATTGGGTCCTATATAGGGGGCATAAGGCAAAACATGTGCTTCAAGAATGTCTGTGATGTATCTGTCAGAATTGAGATTTCCATTCACAGTTACCAAGTCCGTTCGCCCAGTCAAAGATATTCCGCCCCCACACGATGACGGATCCACCTCCATATAAAGTTGTGTGCAAAAAATTGCATTGACTGTATCGCTCATCGGGTCTTCGGTAGACGCGATTACGTCTGTCACAATTATACAAACTGAACCTTGACTCATCAGTCCAAAGAATACGTTCCCAATCTGCTTCCATCCAATTAACATGCTCATTGGCAAAATTCAATTTGGCTCTTCGATGATCTACTGTTCATGCGGGTCCTCGAGCAGCAATCCTGGGTCTTAAATTTGCCTCCCTCAGTCGTCTGCGTACAGTTTGAACGCATATGAGTGGACCACCTGCGTCTTGAAGTTGTGTTCTTAAATGTGTTGCAGTTATGAATCGTTGTCTTACAGCATTTACTCTTAAAAAGCGATCCTGGATAGCAAAGGTAACACGAGATCTACCTTGACCGGCCCGTCTGGAATGTTCTCCTGTTTCCGCGTACCTTTGAATTGCTGTCGCTATAGTTGTGTGAGACACTCCCAACCTTCCAGCTATGCGGTTGTAACTCCACCCTTCACCATGTAATGTAGCTGCCTCAACACATTCATCACGAGTTAAATTTCTGGTTTGGCGTTCCATTATACACTAATTATTGCTGGACTGTCAACAAAAAAACTAATGACACAGTTGTCTGTTTATGACGTGTAGTCTTCGATTTCCATAGCTTGCTAGCTGTTTGAGTTGTCCGATAAATGCATTTCATGTGAATAAAAGCATATGGTGTTTCAAAACGGTGTATTTCATGAAGTAACAGAGATAAACAAATGAATAAAAAAATAAAATGTAGAAAAAACACGAGGCTTTAAATTGGCTATAATTGCAATAACTTGCAATACCTTGTATAGCCCACAGGACGTTTTATAATTTCGGAAAAAAACATAACATTTTTATAGCACTTGGTATAATATCAAAATCATTCGTTTTACCAAAACAACTAAGACAGTGGTATTCCTAAGAGAAAAACCTACAATTTGAAAAAAAAATCGACCAAAACGAACAAAAATTATCGAAAATAGATAACCTCAAATTTGAGTTAACTTTTTGGTTGTGCGTTAAATAAGTTGCGCAGGGTAGAAAAATTAGAAATAAGTCTGTCTTGCCCATTGTACTTCTAATCGATGTTTTAATCCTGCGTAAAGTGCCAAAACTGCGCTCTATAGTGCAAGTAGTACACGGCAAAGTAAGTAGAAGTACGCAGCTGTCTTTGATAGCAGGAAAAAATTTACAGTGCGCAATAAAATCTTCAATTGTTATGTTTTCATTTCATAATTCAATTTTCGTTTTCTGTATGCTCGTTTTTGTAGTTTAAGGTATTGGAAACAAGGTATTGTGTATAATAAAATAAAGACCATCAAAGTCTCAGGGGGGGGGGGGGGGCACGGCCCCCCTCTGTGGGCGCCCATGAGTCCATACTTTTTACTTTGATGGTATTTACATACCTAGTTTTATTTGTAAGTAGGACTACACGGCGAACTTATCCGGACCCGGCCTACGTGATTTGGTTTAAAAGACTGGAGGTGTATTATATATATTGCATCTATTGCAATCAACGAGGTTGTGAATTACGAAACAAACGCGGAAGTTCTATTTTGCGTTGCACGCTGCATGAGCCAGGAAGAAAGTTGGGCTGGGAGAAAAATGATTTCCTACTACCTACCTGTCTATGTAAGCGTTCCGGCAAATTAAAATAATTGGGTTTTAATAGGTAATTTCTGAATTATCTGTATGATTGTGGTTGTAATATAAGAAATAAGCGGTTTTGGGAAAGTTTAAAAGTATTGATTTTTGCGGATCACGAGCGATTTATAGATGTTTTGCGTTTGTAGGTACTTTGCAAGTGCAGTGGCGCTGCAAGGTGGGTGAAGATGCTGCTACTAAATTATAAATATAATAGACAAATATTATATAATACATTCATAATACATGCGAGTTTCGATTCGGGTCGAGCGAAACAAATTTTTAAAAAGGAAAATTTTAGTTCCGGAGACAAACTAACAGTTACAAGTTTGAGCAAAAAATGGTTTACAAAGGCATGCAAGCTTATTTATAACGTCCGTGTTATCTATCCCTGACCTTGCAGTCTGCACTATGCTTTATATTATTATAAGAGTAGCTTACAATGTGGGATCGTAACTCCTCCCATGTTAACTGAAAAATTATTCTCTGAGTGATTTTCCAACAAATTATATTTGAATTATTTTCATTTAAATTGGACTTGGTTTTTAAGAATTTTGAAATATATTTGCTATAAATCAGGTATAGAATAACAAGCACTAAGGTTAAGTACAACATTATAGTCCATATGGATGTTTTGAAAACATAAACATGAATATTAAGTTTATTTATTTAAATTTATTTTTGATATTCTTATTCTTGTTGATATTTCCCTCGATATTTCCTCACATTTAGCATTAAACTTTTAAAATTTATAACATTTTTTAAAAGCAAGTCTATTAAAGGTAATTTTTCACAATTTTAAGTTCAGATAATAATTCATTTGGCCTTATAATTGAATTACGTAGAATATTTAGCAAAAGAAATTGCTATTTTTATTTTACCAAGTACAGTATAAATTGTTTGATATCTGAAATCTTTAATTTCTGATACATGTGATTAAATTAAGTGGTTCTGTGAAATATTATGAGCAAGTTAATTAAAATTTTTTATAGAAGAATTTAGCAAGGATACTTAATTTTCTAAAATAATTTTTTTATAAGATTATTATATTGGTTGGTTTAGGCTGGTTTAGATGAACCTGCATCTGAAATAATATGAGGTTTCTTAAGCTCTTTAAGATGTATTATCTTAACTAGTATTATCTTAACTAGTATTATCTTAACTAGTAACTCATAGCTTGCTCTAATGAATTTGGTTTTTTAAGTCTGACTACCAATTGTGTGTTATACGGTAAATTATTTATATACGTTTTTAAAGTGAAATCATTATAATATTCTATGTATCTAATTTAGCAAATAAAAGGCTTCTAGTGCCTTGTTGTCTTATGCCAAAATTTAATGGATTTTCGTTTTTATTTATTGTTGTATTTAAGAGGTCTTGTATTAAACAAGCGATACTTCTTTGATCAGCGAATGTAGTTACAAAAATATTTTTTATTAATTGCCAATTATTTATTTCTGATCGAGAACAGTTTAGGTCTGCTGCCCGTCCTCTTAGTTTAGAAAATATAGTATCAAGTAAAAAATATTTATAGGTACATCAGGGTTTGTTCTATTTTGAAATGCTCGTAATAAATTCTCAGATGAAGTTACAAATCTCTGTAATAATTTTAGTGGAGGCATTGAAGCGTTTTGGGTCCGTTTTTTTTTACTGTGCACCGAATTGCATGAAATTTTGGAATTAGGCTCATCTTACCCTGAACTTCAAAAGTGAAAATGTCCCGAACTGAGCCGGCACCCTGGGGAGGGTTGCCACCCCTTCTCGGTGGTGTACATTTTTTTTTCAAAAAAACCTCAGATATTGATAGAAGGCCTCATTTTAAGCAAAAAATGTTCTATAAATTTTTCAAAAAACTCAATACTTTCCAAGTTATTGGAAATTGAAAATTCGAAATTTTTTCACGTTTTTCATTGGTTTTTTGCAAATATCTCCAAAAATATGCATTTTAACAAACATTTTATGATAAACAAATGATTATTTTGTACAAATTTTATGATTGTTGTAGATTAAGAAATGAACAAATTGGTTTTTTATAAACTGTGCTAAGTGCAAAATTAAGCGAGATATTGAAGGTCAAAGCCTTTTTTTATTTTGCCTGAAATTTTATCGATGTGTTCAATGCCATCTAGCGGCGAGCAGATATATTTTATGCATTCTATTGAAATAGGATTTTGTAGTGCTTGAAATAAGCTTTAAAATGAGCACTGTTAAAAGTCTTTTGCACCTAAAATGAGTGAGCTGTAATGAAAAAAAGGGGAGTATCTAATGATTTTTTTAAAAAATCGATGGGTTTCATAAGTGCCATTTCCACCAAAATTAAAATTAATCGTATTCCGTCTAGAATTAACTTTAGTATAAAGAGTTTGATAAATTCTAGCAGTTTGACTGCTTTAAAATACGTATTTTTCAAAAAAAATGACGATTTTAGAAAAATAGAATTTTTAGAATTTTTAAAAAAATCACCTTTTTTTCATAATATCTCAAAAATGATGAAAGATACGTGAAAAAGTGTGGTGATAAAAAATGTAGGTCTTTTTCTGACAAAAAATTTGGTTTTTTTTTTTATTTCTGCCACACAAAAATTGACGGAGATATGATTGTTAAAAGAGCGCGCGGTAGCGCAATCACAGCCCCTCTCAAGCCCTTTGACCCTTCACCGTTTCAAAATAAAAGGTTTATCACTATACATTGTAATGAAAAACGTTGTAGCTCTTTAAATTACCTTTAAAATGCTTTTTTAGAAGTTGTGATAGGATCAAAATTGAAGGAGTTATGGTCCAAAAACTAATCGTATTTTTTTCTACCCATTAAACTGAAAATTTCGGAATGTGAATTTTTGGAGCAAAGTGAAAGTACACAGTAATAGAGACCCAAAACTGTTGTCTTATGTGTATATATATATATATATATATATATATATATATATATATATATATATATATATATATATATATATATATATATATATATATATATATATATATATATATATATATATATATATATATATATATATATATATATATATATATATATATATATATATATATATATATTTTTGCCTAATTTGTAAATAAATATGTAATTCTTTTCAAGCTGCAATGAAAGTTACATTCATACCTCATATTATATTTACCTTCTTGGCAAAACCAATTTTTCTAGGAACACTAATTCTCAGTCTATGCTTTTTCTTCTTTTATAGTCCATGGTTGTTTCACTATTTTCGCTAGTAAACGCAAATAATCACTCACAGTAACTAAATACCCTCCAAATAATTTAATAGATACCTACTATACACGAGGCTCAGTTCAACCATGAGTAAAATCACCGTAGTGGCGTTGACCAACAGCAGAACAGCGAACGGATAATAAACTCCACCTGCCGCTACTGTCATTTCAAAAGAATTTACTCCTGCACCTGTTGTGTGCTTTGCAGACTGAACTCTTAAGAGCTTCAGCTACAGTTCTTTGTGTAGCACCACCCTGAAGCATACGAATTGAAGCACGCCACTGTGTCCCGCGGTCTAAATGATGTCTTTCCATGTTCTACAAAGTACGAACTTACTTCTACACCAAGCGTCACCACAACAATTAAGTAAAAGAAACGAGAAGCAACTTATGGGTTTAGGCATTCTGATAAAATACGTCATTTTCTCGTGAAACATGAGGTTAACTTTAAAAACAAATAGCGTCAGATGGTGACAAATCGACTGAAAAATAGTATGACGTAAACGTGCAATAATTATATTTGTATTCATTATCGTAACATGAACTTGAAACTTGAACATGAAAGTCGAGTCTACAATGATGCACTTATAGTTTTCAACCCTGTATATTAACGCTTTAACTTGATTATCAGAAACCCCTGTATAAAGTACTCGTATACTTGGGCACATATGATGATTTCAAGCCCTGTACATTAGTCATCGCTATTTCTGGCCGCATAAATACAAAGCCATGCTTTTATCATTTGCGTCACTTTCGAATTTACATTGAAACGTTTTCATGGCTGCATGTATCATCATTGATATAATAAGGCATCGGCGAACAGTCCTAATCGCCTGTCTGCCGTATCAATTTTGCTTATTTAAAGTCTGTTCATATTTCCTGTGCCGTCGCGTCGCGTACGGAATTTCGTTTACTCGTTTCCATAAATATAATCTTTATTTATGAAAGATGTAAATATTGTAAATGAGATCAATCTGTCCATGTTTTTATATTGATGTGCAAGATTCAAGTCGATAAATTATGGTTTGAGACGGTTTTACCATTCATCCTTTTTTATCCAAGCAGTCATACTCTTATGACTATTGACTACTTAACTCATCGGAATAAATTCTGATAGCCAACACGGTCGAAAATACAAATTGAAATTTTAAGGGTTTTATTTATTAATCAAGGTCTGCGCTGTACAGAGCTGTATAGAGACTACCAGAGTTATATAACCAAATAATATTTTCAGGGTCCGTTGTTTATGATCTAAAAAGTTCCCACCGCCCAGGGGTGTGTGCGTCACCCCCACTGGTGTGCTGCACCCCCACACGGCGCTGGTTTTTTGCCAATATCTCTTAAACGTGTTATTCTACGACAAATTTGTAAGTGTAAGACAATATTCCTTATGTTTTATAATTTGTAATGATTAAACATTAATTAGTGATGTTAAAAATAGGCTTCTTAAACTAGGCGTGGGTATTCTGAAGTGGGTTTTCTAGTAGCTTTCGAATTATTAACGCGTAAAGTAAAACGATTTTTGTAAGACGATTATTTTGCTTTCTTTGTTTTTTTTTTCTCTAATATATGTGCACGCCACTGTCGTATATACAGGGTGGTCCAGTTTATAATACATTAATTTTAGGAGGTGATAGACAATCGAAAATGAAGGGGACTTTCCCCAGAAAATTTATTTCCAAGGGGACTAAGAACGGAGATACAGCCCTTCAAAGTTGGGAAAAAATAATCGTTTTATTTGCATAACTTTTGAACCGTTCAACCGATTTTATGCAAACTTTAACCAAAGATTACTAAAATAATTCTCTGTCGAATGGTAATAACGCGTTCCGTCAAAATTTTTCAGGAGCGTAGATAATGGGAGGTGCCATCTTTTTTCCCCACCTATTTTTTACACCACTGGTTATTTTTTTAAATTGCTCACATTTTTGGATTCCAGATTTAATTTAGGAAAAAAACGTTATACTTGCAAATTTTCGATTAGAGGCTTCGTTTTCGAGATATTTGTGAAAATTTGAAAACATGACGCTGAAGTCATGTTTTTAAGTTTTAAAACTTTCAGGTTGAATTTGATTTGAAATAAAGCTAGCACATTTTGAAGGTGCAATACTTCGGATTTTAATACATTTAAACCATTTCCTATAGTAAACTATGTCTTTCGAAATTTGCTGGGACGCATTTGATTAAAAAATGTCCAGAGGCGTAGATAATGGGAGATGGAAGATGGCTACCCTTTAACTCATTATTTTTGACTCCCCAAATTAGTTTTGAAAATAAATTATATTTTTAAATTTAGAAAAAAAATAAAAAATAGTTATTGCTGTAGAATTCTGATTAGATTAACTTTATTACGTTTGTATCACAATTTATAACATTTTACTGAACCAACAGTTTTCAAAGAATACAACGAAAGGTTTTTTAATAACCATAATAATACAATAACCTATTAATAACAATAATTATTTACAACATATTTTCAAAGTGCAATCCTCCTGCCTCAATACATTTTTGACATCTTTTGGTAATTGAATTGATTGCTGCCAATATTTCTGCCCTGAGAAGGAAAAAGGCAGTAAGTGAAAAAATAAAGAAGTCGAAAAAATCGCATTTTAGTGCATTGTCTTAGCTGTTGTTTACTCTAACTCAAATATTTAATACCAAACGTGTAAATTAAATCAATTAAATTTAGTATTTTTAGTGTTTTTGCTTGTTTTTGATCACTTACTGCTGTTTGCTTCAACGGTAATCATTATTTTCCTTTAATATTTTTTGCAGTAACTAATGATAATATTAAATTTGAAAAAGAAAAAATGACTCAAGGAGTGAAAAATAAGTATATTTATTAAAAAACATGAATTTAAAAAAAAATAAAAAACTTAAAATAGGTACACAAAATTTAAGATATTAATAAGAACAGAAATAGGTAAATAAAATTATTCAACGTTGTCAATTAAATCGTCCACATCATTTTCAGTTAGCGTTAACCAAAATGGTCGTCTGTTTTCAGGTATAATTGGACATAACTCTGAAATTATGCTTTGTTTCTTTTGTGGTGACATTCCTCTAGGATTATTTCTTAGTTTTTCTGAAATGGTTAATTGAAATTTATCTTTAAGAAAATTATATTCTTTAAAATTATCATCATTAAGATTATTTTTATAAAAAAGATAGCGGCTGTCTCGTCTAAACTGAACGGCAGATACATCGCAAAGTAACGGCCTATCTGGTTTTCTGGATTTCGCCTTTGAGTCCCCAGCCACCCAATGCAAAACGTCCTCATTCGTGACATGAACCACAGTCATTTTTGATCCATTTGAAGTTTCTACAACTTTAACAAAATCATTAAAGTCATAGATATTTCCATGTGGCACATTCTTCATAGAGAGTTCCACACCATGATGCACTGAATCGGCACTCATGAATGTGTGCCCAGGTTCGAAATACTTCAAAGTTATTTCAGTTGCAGCGAGTAGACTAGAATTTATCATAATGGCTAGCATAGTAAACAAGCACCAATTTTTATTTTGGGCAGAACAGTTGTCAGTCCAGTATGTGATGTTAGTAGCATCTCTTTCCTCAAGTAATGCTTTATAATACGCTTTATATTTCTTCTGCCTTTCTGCCTGCTACGGCTTCATGCCACAGAATAGATATATTTTTTTTCTTTTCTTTCTTGCGTTCCGGATCTTCCATGATAGCAAATGTCAGATGAAAAGCCACAATTCTCCTAGTGAAACATGCCTTTTTACTCCCTGGTATACGAGGCAACATTATCACCTTCTGTAAGTCGACACTTCTTACCACTTTTGCGGAAGTTCCCTGTGTTAAATCTTTTCTATATGCAGCTCTGCTTATTTTAGCTTTTTCAAAATGATTCAGCCATTCTTTACAGGGCATACAAGTAGCTTGATATCTTCTAGAAGATGATTCAAGAGCTGACAGATTTCAATCTATTCTGGAGTTAGGATTAATAGAACCGGGGTTGCCAATCTCAGGATTACGATCTTGGTCAGAATCTTCATCAATTTGGACGAACTCATCATGTGATTTTAAATGCTGGATATGCTCCATACATGTATCACATTCTTCGTGTCCCAATTTCGCGAAGCTAATGTTCATGTCAGAGAACACTTTTCGGTATGTGTAGTAGCTCACTTTTTTATTAGGATACTGATTAGTGTAGTCCGTATGCATACTTCTAATCGTGATGTCACTTGGGAGATATAAACGATTAGGAGCATGTTTTCGCCTATAATGACTTATACACGGATGGAATGATAATATATGTTGACGTAGAACTTCACGATCACATTTATTTGCCGGCTGCACTGAACCTCGTCTGTCCGACTTTGGTGTTATTGCTTCCCATGACGAATTTTTTAACATTGTCGTTATGAAGTTATCATTTTTCTCATTGTAGCCAAGCGTTCTTAGAAATAATTTTTTATGTCCGTTTTGATCGGGTAACGTGTATGTTAAAGATCTAGTTCTTTTGCTTACTTCCATCTTTGTTATTTTACGTTTTTTGTTTTTCTGAATAACTCGACCATGCACCCATGCTCTTCTTTTATTATAGTTCATTTTATAGAATTCATTCCAGATTGTTATTCTTCTTTCTTCTTTTATATTTTCCACACATTTGTATTTACATTTACATGGACTCTTCAGTTGATGACTATTCTTATCTCTTTCTATCCTTTCTGATTATTTTCTTACCCTTCGTTTTTTATATGTAAGATTTGTCGGTGTTTTAGGTGATGTGTCATTATTTATAAAGTCAATCAAATTGCTTTCTTGACCAACAGAGCTTTCTGGTGAACTCTCTTCATAGTCTGGATCCATAATTGCATCATCAGCGTAACCAGTTATATCCTCGTATTCGTCGTTCATGGGGTCTTCAATTACCGTTGAAGAATTATCTAAAATTATTTTTTAATTAAAGTATGAAAGGAAGATATAAAAATGTAACAAACTTCTATTTAGAAGTTTGTTACATTTTTATGAAGATCAGTTTAAATTATTTTTATTAGCAATTATGTTGTTTTCTTTTTTTTTACATAAGGTGTGACTCAATAGTCATAAAAACTGGACTGTTTTTGTGTAACCAAAGAAACTAAATACTTCCCTCGCGAATTAAACATTTTAGTAAAATATAATTTATATTTTAACAACAGATAAAATATCAGTAGTTGTGCGATAAGTCTAAACGAGAATAAGAAGTGTTGTGCTTAGAAATTAGTAAATAGAACTACGCACAGTGCACATGCTCCCACTACTTTACATCTAAATTATCAGGTGATGTTAGGGCAAACAGCAGTATGTTCCTAAAGAATCTACATACTTCCTCTTGCCATCACATAATAATATCATTTAAATTAATGAATGTTGAGGCAAAAGGCAGTATCTAATTAAGAAGTTGGATACTGCCTTTTGCACTCACATTTATGGTTATTTTGTCAATTACTGCTCTTTTCCCCAATAAGTTCTAGCAATTTTAACCGAGATATATTCATCAAAGTCTACAAAAGATGCAGCACTTACTGCGATACGTTATAAGCTTAAAATCCACTTTTGGCTATAAATGTCACTTACTGCCCTTTTCCTACTCAGGGCAGATTTGATGTTGATTTTGACTTAATTCTTCCCTTGTGTCAATTGTTGTTGCGTTTACAACATCCTTTAAATAGCCCCATGCATAAAAATCGAATGGGGTTATATCAGGTGACCTTGCTGGGCAAGCCACTGGCCCTCTTCCTACTTCAGGTGGATCGTTATTCGTGATACGCCCTATCCATCTTTGCGGATAATTTTCATTCATCCAGTCTCTCACCTGTCGTCCAAAATGCGCTGGAGCACCATCCATTTGGAACCAACTATTATGGCGTACTTCGACGGGTATATCATCAAACAGGTCGTACAAATTATTTGTTAAAAAGTCAAGGAAAAGCACAGAGTTCAGTCGCGGTGGTAAGAAAAATGGACCACAAATATAACCGTTGATTAGCCCAAGCCATACGTTAACACTAAATTCGTGTTGAAAGGACCTAATTCGAATACCTCTAGGGTTTTCTTGAGCCCAAATGTGAGAATTATGGTGATTGAATACTCCCGTTCTTGTGAAACAGGACTCATCAGTCCATTAAATCTTATGTAGGAACTGTGGATTTTCTTGAACAGAATTCAGTATCCAGTTGCAGAAGGTAAGACGACGATTTTCATCACCAGGAAGTAAATTTTGCACTGGTTGTAAATGATATGGTCTTTGATTATCATTATGAAAAACACGCAATATTTTAGATTTAGATTTTCTCAACTGCAAGGCTGCTCTACGTGAACTTAGCCGAGGATTGTTATTAAAAGCTCTGATTATGGCATTTTCTTCATTAATTTGTCCCCTAGGCTGCCGGTCCATGACGATTTTCAAGCCAAAGTCACGAAAACGTTGATGCATGGTCACAAAAACACGCGCATTTGGTTGCCTCCGATCTGGATATCTTCTGCGATATTCCCTGACAGCAGCTGCGGCATTTCCATCGCAGAATACGTAAACAAAGTGTATGTCTGCAGACTCGGCATTATTGAATAAGTTTGGCATGTTTTCGTGGAGATATTACACAAACAATGGGACACAAGATACAATACAAGTGCAAAAGATGCCGAAATGTACTTGATTACTTGATTATGTGTAGCCCGAAGGATTGCACTCTAAAAATGTGTTGCTTCATTTTAAATCGGCGTTTTCGTACATGTTTTCAAATTTTCACAAATATCTCCAAAACGAAGCCTCTAATCGAAAATTTGCAGCTATAACGTTTTTTCCTAAATTAAATCTGGAATCCAAAAATGTGAGCAATTAAAAAAAATATCCAGTGGTGTAAAAAATAGGTGGGGAAAAAAGGTGACACCTCCCATTATCTACGCTCCTGAAAAATTTTGACGGAACACGTTATAACCATTCGACGGAGACTTATTTTAGTAATTTTTGCTTAAAATTTGAATAAAATCGGTTGAACGGTCCAAAAGTTATGCGAATAAAACGATTATTTCCCAACTTTGAAGGGCTGTATCTCCGTTATTAGTCCCATTGGAAATAAATTTTCTGGGGAAAGTCCCCTTCATTTTCGATTGTCTATCACCTCCTAAAATTAATGTATTATAAACTGGACCACCCTGTATACTATACAGGGTGTCCCGTAATAACGTGTACAACGGAAGACTACAGATTCCTGGACTCAAAATAGATAGAATAAGACTAATTCACCGGTATCCTAAATCGCTTCGTTTGGCCGCTAGATGGCCTCAAAGTTTATAAAATAAAATTTAATTTTGTAAATAACTGGAATAGGTATAAATCGATTTTGATTATTTTTGGGGAGTGGACTTTTGCTCTCCATTGACAAACATAACTCCTAGAAAATTGATGTACGGCGATAATATCCTTGCAAAACTTGTTTTCCTTTGGTGCAATAATGGCAACTATTTTTTATTTGATGGGTGATACCATTTGAAAGCTTTTAGGCCTCTTATAGAATTTTTATTAAATTAGCGGTTTAGGTACAGCAAAATATTTTTTAAATATCCAACATTATCTTGCCACCCATCAGACGTATCTAAATGTTCGAGAATGTTTGGTGGTTGGGCACCTGCCTATTCGGGAAACGCTCATCTTACACCCTCACCCTTTGTCGGCAGTTTCCTTAACAGAAACTCAACACCATTATCATGTCGGTTAGTATTTGTATACGCCATGATTAATCAACGACAATTAATAAAGAATATTCCCTCGGCGACATAAAATTCAAATTTTAACTTGACAGCAGTGTCATTTTTATGCATCGCCAATCTACAAAATCAGTGCCTACTACGCCTACGCACTTCGTTAAATATTGTCGTATGGGTGGCAAGATGATGTTGGAAATATTTTTTTTTACCTAAACCGCTAATTTAATAAAGATTTTATAAGAGACCTAAAAGCTTTCAAATGGTATCACCTATCAAATAAAATAGTTGTCATTATTGCACCAAAGGAAAAAAAGTTATGAACGGATATTATCGCCGTACATCAATTTTCTAGGGGTTATAAGTATTAAAAAACACTCGGTATATCATCAAAATGGGGAGCAAAAGTCCACACCCCAAAAATAATCAAAATCGATTAATCCTTGTCCCATGAGGGGCGAGGGGAACGAAATTCCATAGGCGTATCATTTTAGAGGGGGCAGAATAAAAAAAATGAAATAAAATATCCAAGTTATTAACATTGTTTTAAGTGTACCGGGTAAGTCTCTTAAGATTGACACCCCCCTTATCTCACTTATCCTTTGCCGATTTAACTCATTCAAAAAAGGAGTAGACACGGTTTTTGATGAATTTTTATAATCTGAGCACGGATATTAAAAATCTCGTAAGATATACAGGGTGGAAAATAAAACATGATTTTTTTAAATGGAATACCCCGTATATTTTCAGCCCAAAATAATGTCCTTAATTTTCTGAATCCAAAAATGTGTAATTGTTATATAATCACTCCACCTGTTCGTGAGATATTACTAAAAACTTATCACACTACGGGTGTCAATTATAAAATAAGAACACCAGCCCTCTGGAAACAATGCATATTGTGAGATAGTAGTTCACTCTCTTAGATATTAGCGTAAAAAATACGTAGTGTTCGTAAAGAAGCAAGTTATTTTGAAAATGATATATTCATTGGAAGAGCGAAAAGAGTTACTTGAAATTTATATTCAGTGCAACAAGAATAAGTCTCTTGCTCGGAGGGAGTATGTTAGGTTACTTCGAGAAAGGCTACCTCCTTCCAAAAATAGTTTTAAAAATATTTATGCCAAGTTTAGGAATACCGAATCTCTGAGAGACAAGAAAATGGATAGGCGAAGAACAAAAACAGGAGAAGACAGAGAACTCAACGCGTTATTATATTTTGCTGAAAATCCATCCAAATCATCCTATGCCGCAGCAATAGAATTGGATATATCACAAAGAAGTGTGATAAAAATATTACATCGCCATAATTTTAAACCATATAGTATTTTGCCCGTTCAATATTTAGACGACAACAACCTTCAAGACAGGTTAACCTTCTGCAGAGACATACTTGATAGAATACGGGAAGATGATGAGTTTCTAAGTCATGTCTTTTGGACTGACGAAAGATTGATTGATTGAACGACTGATTTTTAACAGAAAAAATGCACATTACTGGGCAGCGGAAAATCCACATATTGTAAAAAAAAATAAAAAAACAAGGATACCAAACTGTAAACGTGTGGTGTGGCATCCACAAGGATGCTATTGTAGGTCCTCTATTTATAAATGGGCCCTTAAATGCACAACGTTATGTGAATATTCTTCAACATCCAGTTGAAAATTATTTAGATAATATTAATTTAGTGGACAACAGATCTGTTATTTGGCAGCAGGATGGAGCACCACCACACTCTGCAAGGAACGTCACCGAATACCTAAACAGAAAATATCCTATTTGTATAGGAAGGCACGGTGTTATACATTGGCCCGCTAAATGTCCGGACTTAACACCTATGGATTTTTTTCTCTGGGGTACGATAAAACAAGATATATACGAAACTGGCGTTTTTAATAATATGAATGAGTTAAAAGAATGCATATGTGTAAAAATTGAGGAATTAAACCAAAATGGTGATATAACCTGCTGTTCAAAATTATCGCACCACGTTAATATTTGCTAAAATTTGAGGTCTCATAACTTTTTTACTTTTAGTCCAATTTTGATAATTTTTTTAGAATACTGTAGATAAACGACTAATTTCAACTTGCATATCCAGTCTTTTGTTAACTGAGGACGGTTTAGGTATTATACAGGGCTAACTAAAAGGTTGTTATATAACCCTAATTTTAAAACACTCTGTGGAATAATTTCGTAACCAAATTCTTTAAAAATACCAATTTTTGTTAAGAACCATTCCTTTCCTACATTTTGTTTTTTAGTCCATGTCTTTAGATGCATTGGTTCAAAATTATCGCACCATACAGAAATCAATTGAAAAAACTTTCAGGGTGAGAAGAAACATTTTTTAATTAACAAGAAAACAAAGAAATAAAATTATGTGAGCTGATCCCTAGTAGGTTGTGTTGCCACCTCTAGCTAGGATTGCAGCCTGAATCCGCCGTGGCATACTTCTAATGAGGTTTTGAATGACGGGTTGAGGAATATTATCCCACTCATGAAGAGTAACCTGTTCCAGCTGTTGAAGGTTCTGTGGGGCTGGTAGACGTCGTCTCACTGCTCTCTTAATGATGTCCCATAGGTGTTCGATGGGATTTAAATCCGGACTTCGTGCTGCCCAGTTCATAACATCAATATGGACTTCATTCAAGTACTCAACACAAATTCTTGCTACATGTGGTCTTGCATTATCTTGCATGAATATGAAATCAGGACCAATAAACGGAGCATAGGGCATTACATGCTCCTGGAGAATGTTCTCTACGTAATATTCCGCATTCATTGCCCTTGCATGAATAGGGATTAACTCCGTACGGCCATCGAAAGAAATACCCGCCCAAAAAATTTTGGAGCCACGACCAAAGGGTTCGTTTAGAACGAAATTGAAGGCAGCTTCCCTTTCCCCTTGTCTTCTATACACACGTTGCCGCCCATCACAAGATTTTAGGCTTATTCTTGTTTCATCGGAGAATAGGACTTTCCTCCAGTCATCGATAGTCCAATTTTCATGTGCTCGTGCAAATCGTACGCGAGCTACCTTCTGAGCCCTGGTAAGTTCTGGTGCCTTTATGGGCCTTCCACTGATCAAACCTGCCTCCCGTAGTCTTCTCCTTACAGTAAGAGCAGAAACGTGAACATTTCTAACCATCTCAAGTTCACTCTTCAATTGCGAACTTGTTACTGTCCGATTTCTTGCATTTTGGCGGAGAAAATGGTCATTGCCCTAACATTCGTCGCCTTTTTTCTACCCTGCCCATGTCTCCTGGAGTGAGAACCAGTTGCCCTGTGACGTTCTAACATTCGACTTATTGTCGAATGGTTAACACCCAGAATTCGAGAGACATATCGCATACTTCTACCCTCTTCAACCAAAGTTTGCGCTCTTTCCACACATTCCAATGCTGTCAAATGTCTCACACGATTCATTATTTTAAATTGCTGAATATTTCTCAACACCGTATTGTTTTTAAAAATGTGTCAAAATGAGATTGCATACACCCAATCATTGTTTTTTGGTTGACATACGCCACCTACGTTTTACATATCACTTGTAACAGCAGAGTAAATTAACAGTAAACTGTTGGTGACAAATTCATTTTGCTCTTAAAAATGAACCAATGTATCTAAAGACACGGACCAAAAAAACAAAATGTAGGAAAGGAATGATTCTTAACAAAAATTGATATTTTTAAAGAATTTGGTTACGAAATTATTCCAGCGAGTGTTTTAAAATCAGGGTTATATAACAACCTTTTAGTTAGCCCTGTATAATACCTAAACCGCCCTCAGTTAACAAAAGACTGGATATGCAAGTTGAAATTAGTCGTTTTATCTACAGTATTCTAAAAAAATTATGAAAATTGGACTAAAAGTAAAAAAGTTATGAGACCTCAAATTTTAGCAAATATTAACGTGGTGCGATAATTTTGAACAGCAGTGTATTTCAAAGGGTGAGAAGCAATTTTATAAAGCGAAAATGTGCATTCAGAATGGTGGTGGTTACGTGGAAAATATTTAATTACGTTACGTGTAAATAAATAAAATTGTGTTACTCTATTGTGTTACTGTATTAATATTGACTTTTATTTGTTTTTATTAGGCTTATGTTGTTTATTGTTATTACTCGTTACTGTTATTGTCACCTATAAATTATTTATTTATTATCTCAATAAATGGCATTGTTTCCAGAGGTATCTTGATATGTTTTTTGTTTTATAATTGACACCCGTAATGTGATAAGTTTTTAGTAATATCTCACGAACAGGTGGAGTGATTATATAACAATTAGATATTTTTTTAATTAGAGAATTAAGGACATTATTTTGGTATAAAAATATACGGGGTGTTCCATTTAAAAAAAATCATGTTTTATTTTCCACCCTGTATATCTTACGAGATTTTTAATATCCGTGCTCAGATTATAAAAATTCATCAAAAACCGCGTCCACTCCTTTTTTGAATGAGTTAAATCGGCAAAGGATAAGTGAGATAAGGGGGGTGTCAATCTTAAGAGACTTACCCTGTACTTGTGACGGTTTTGTTTTATTATCTTAAGAAAAATACTGTTATTAGATGGTTCTAAAAATGTGTTATATATATAAGTACTCTATACGTTTTCTTTAGACTTCGCTTGTCATATCTTCTTGGTAATCTCCTGTTCGCCGCGAATCAAACACATTTAAACCATTTTCCAGAAATCCTGATGCACTTCCGATATGCGTAATTATCAGCCGTCGTCCTTTTCCAGATGGTGCTTTGAGTCCTGTAGAGTATCCTTTTAAAAATGCCTGTCTTCTATTACTAATATTGCAGTCCTGCCATACTTTTGAAACGGTATGCCCTTCGTTTACCTAAGTCTCGTCTAAATAATACATTTTTCTGTCTGCCATCCGAAAATCTCGGATGTTTTCCAAATATTTTCTTCGCCATAAAACAATTTCGCTTTTCTCAATAAGAAGACTTTTCCGATTTCGTTTTATATGACGAAAATTCATCTCGTGCATGGTTCTCAAAAGAACTTTCCGAGATAACTTGGGTAAAGATTGATCGTCAGAAATAGCAAGTGAAATAATCTTCAGTATCGGAATCTCATTTTAAAAAAGAGTTGTTTAAAGTTGTTTCCATTGCACGAGGTTCTTTTGTGCAATGGGTTCCTCATCTGTAATTGCACAAAACACACCATGCACACAGACTTTTGTCAACGAAGTGCCTTAAGTTTTAGTGATTCCAGAATACCATTCCAATATTCCTTCGTATACATTTTTGATCATTTTCACTTCTCCTCCTGTCAAATTTGGTCGCTTACGATTGGAATTATTGGTTTTAGAACCACTACTACTCGCATTCGTCGCATAAAAACACTAAACACTCGCGTATAACACAATATTATAATTAATTTATATCGCGATTCAACCGTGCATAAAATACAATGAAACGCCACTGTCGCGCCAAAACAAGCATGAAGCATGCGTCAATATATCCACCGAAATCCCGCGTCTTTGCCTCTGACCAATAAAATTTCATTTAATTTAGAACTGCCTAAAACACCAATGAAAACACGTTGCATTTGCTATAGCGGCGCACCTAGCGGTAGACCAGGTTACTAACGAGTTCGGCCCATAATTTCTATAGTGTTTGCACACAAATTTGCACACAATGGCCGAGTGCACCGTAGTCTTAATCCTGGATTCAACTTATTTTGACTCGTTTATTTATGTTGCACCGTGTATTAAAGCCCGAATTAATGTTATAAGACCGACTTTAATTAAAGTCGCCAATTTTGAGGCCTTAAGACGGAGTTTAACGTTAAGTCTAGTCACAAATAGGTTATGTTTCATTATTTTAAAAAACATTTTAGGCATTATTACGTATTTTATGCGTTTTTAGGCTTTTCCTATAGCACATTTTTTTCAATAAATGCCCAAGCCGTAGGGGTCAGTGATTAAAAAATTAGAGATATTGTGGCAAGATGGCCCGGTAGCGGTAATACCCGCCCGGTAATACCCACCATCTTTAACAATAGCAGAATTAAAGCAAGATATATATATATATATATATATATATATATATATATATATATATATATATATATATATATATATATATATATATATATACAGGGTGAGTCAGTTTTTTGTAGACAAACTTTAACAGGGGATAGAACGCACGTTTTTAAAAAGAAAAGTGCCTATAAATATATGGCCGATCTAGCTTCCTAAGGAAGATACAAGGTGTTAAAGTTTCATTTTTTTTTACATTAATGTGTAATATTTTCTGAACGGAATGATATATTCACTAAATATTTTACACATATCTTAACCTGCATAGGATCAACATGTTGTATTGTTCCTGTCGAAAATACTATAGTGGATGTTACTTTTTTCGGGTACTTCGGATATTCTGCATAATGGAACTTTTTTTTCGTACGCCACTGACATTATCTGATACATATTTCTAAAATAACGGCCCCTTAGTAACAATTTTGATCTCTTGTAATTTTGCTCTAACTACGACAGTTTTAGAGATATTGGCCGTTGTTTCTCTGACAGTGTAATGTCGTTATTATATTTTTTTTCTCGAATTTTCTTTATGACTTATAAACGAACGCTTAGATTTTTTCATGTTTGGGGGATAATGCCTATTAATTAAGGTGCATAAAACAAGCGGTAAGAATGTTCAAAAACTTGCACAGTGGCGGGGTGGAAGGGGTGCTCCACCCCTTTCGTAAACAGAACTTCTACGCCAAAGACTATTTAAAAAAAAACTGTTATTTTCATTATCTACATACAGTTTAACAAAAATAATGTCCCTTCTTACTTGGAAAGAGATAAAGAGATTTCGGCTTTTTAGAATCCTTAACAAACCATATTTAGGTAGGTTTCGTTGAAAGAATTAAATATTTAGCCGATAATTATTATTGCTAATAAATAAATTACTTAATTTAGTACCACATCAAACACTAAAAATCAAAATAACTAGGAAACGCACAGGAATTTCGAAACAGAAGAAGGGACATTATTTTTGTTAAACTGTATGTAGATAATGAAAATAACAGTTTTTTTTTAAATAGTCTTTGGCGTAGAAGTTCTGTTTACGAAAGGGGTGGAGCACCCCTTCCAAAATCAAAATAAAATAAAACGCCAAAAAGATAGCGGCAAATGATACAAAATGTACCGAGGAAATGGACAAGTTGTCCCTCCAAAACAACCTGGTGAGCCATGTTTGTGTAAGAAAAAGTGTTTCCAAAAAGTACCTGAAGATGTCCGACAACGTATAATCTCTGAATTTTGGGCCTTAGCATGATCTCCAAAATGCCTATTTGTTTGGATGTCTTAAAAAACAGGAACTTAAAAGAAAAACGACAAAACGTGATACTCGGAGAACGTGTACTATAGAATATTCCATAAGGGACCAGAATACCACATATAGCATATGCAAAGTAGCATTCATATCCATACATGGCATTGGAAGAGGACGAAATGAATATGTTGTAAAACAGTTACGAGAACGACATATTGTACCTAAATGTGACATGAGGGGAAAACATCAGCACCATAAAAAGAAATACTCTTTAGAAGACGTAGCTAATGTCAAACGTTTTGTAGATCTTCTGCCCAAATACGAAAGCCACTATACTAGAAACAAAAATCCTCATAAACTTTATATGAATTTAGAATACACAATAGAGTCTCTCTACGGTGAATATAAAAATAAATGTCTCTTAGATGGCATTAATATAGTATCATCCGATAAATTCCGAAGAATATTCACGGAAGACTTTAATATATCCTTCAAGAGTCCAAAATCGGATACATGCGCTATATGCGATGAATTCGAAGTGAATATTAAATCTGCTAAACAAAACGAAGACGAGAATTTACCTAATTTGTTAGTTCAGAAAGAGCTCCATCTGCGGAAAGCTGAGGCAGCTAGAACAATTTTGTCTAAGGCTGTTGACGAAGCAAAAAACAAAACTGATATTCATATCATCACATTTGATTTACAACAAGCCCTACCAACCCCCAAACTAACCACAGGTCCTTGTTTTTATAAAAAAAAATTATGGACATATAACTTTAGTATCCATTGTTGTAACACTGGACAAGGATATTTCTTTGTCTGGAACGAATCCATAGCGAAAAGAGGATCTGATGAAATTGCTAGTTTCTTGCTTAAGTATTTTGAGTTATTTGATATCAAGGGAGATATCTTGTATGCAATGTCTGATAACTGTTGCGGCCAAAATAAAAATTGGACAGTGGTTGCATTGTGGTTGAACATTTTGGCCAATGGTCGTTTTAAAAAAATTATACATGTCTTTCCACAAGTCGGGCATACTATGCTTCCAAGCGACAGGGATTTTGCCCTTGTGGAGAAGCACTCAAAAAAATCCTCGGCTGTGTATTCTCCATTAGAGTGGGAGACTGTTTTAAAAAATGCTCAAAAGAAATTACCTTTTATTGTAACTTCCATGAAAACAGAAGATTTTTTTGTATTTTCCGACCTAAGAGAACACTTTAAACAGAACACGAAGTCAACTGAAAATACAAACTTTAGCATTAGTTTAGCTGTAAAATTAGAATTCTCTGCAAATGATCCATTAGTTATGTTAGGCTATGAAAACTATACCGGAGCCCCGGTCACAGTATCATTGAAAAAGAAGGGTTGGCCCAGTACTACATGGGATGGATTGTTGGGCGCCATTCCTCGACAAAAATATTCAGACTTATTACCTATTGACGAATCAAAGTTAAGTCACGTAATGTCATGTCTACGTTGGATACCCCCCATTCATCATGAGTTTTACTATTCACTTAAAAAAGCCGAATAAGATTTCATGATCTATTAGTTATGTTAGTAAGTAAAGGCCAGTTGTACCAAGTGAGTTCACTTGAACTAGGATCAGTTGCTAAGGTACAATGTATCTGATTGGCTGGTCCTTTTCAACTAATCCTAGTTCAACTTAACTTGGCTTAAACTCACTTGGTACAACTGGCCCTTAGTTATAAAATGTATTAGTTATGTTAGTTAAGCAGGTTTTTTATGTTAAAAGTTTAATGCAAATAAAACCTGTTAAGTAGCATTTCAGTTTAATTTTATCCTTGTAAATTCCAGAAAAAAAATTATCTCTATTCGTAAGTCACTAACTTGATTAAAGGGGTGTTGTTACAATTAAATCTACACAAATCTCAACTTTCATTCATTTCTGTTTACTCTCCTGTAAATTTTATCTTTTGTTACTTAACAGCTTTTACACCCGGACGCCTCAATTAGTAAATGCTAAGTGAGGCCAGCTATATAAAAAACAAATAGTTTTTGTTACCAAGTGATAACGAAATCACGATACATAAAGAGGACTCATCAGTCCATGTTTTACTAGCTTTTTGTCACTGAGGCGAATCACTCTGCTTTTTCTACCTAATCTATAAATATTATTATAATACTGGTGAGGCGAAGTACTGTGAATTTTAATTTCCTATGTATGTACCCCATATTTTTCCTTCCGTGGCCTTCTTTGTATGTGAAATTGTTAGTCACCCTGATCGGCCCCTGGGTGCAGAAGCTTTTGTATCCTTGTTTAAATAAAGACACATATGCTTAATTGCTTAACCTTGCTACTGAAGTAGAGCAGTAAAATAAGTTTTTAAAATAAAAACTAAAACAAATTATTGAATACAACACAAATAATGAGTGACTTCAGTGAGGCTCAAAAGGCGTACATGGATGCATTGTTTAACAAGATATCAAATAACTTTAACGAAAAGGAATTGGAATTAAACGAAAATCTAAAAACACAAATAGTTACTATTAAACAAGAACTAAGTAATGTTGTTGAAAAATACGAGACAAAAATCAAAAAACTTGAAACGAATAACCAACAGATTAAAAGTGAGAACATCTTATTACAAAGAAAAGCACGTAAGAATAATATAATAATATTCGGAATCGACAATCTAGAAGAGGACCTATGGAACTCAGTATTGCTTTTTTTTATAAATATACTAGAAGTTAAAATCACAGAAAATGATATAAACGATATCTATAAACTAGGGAAAAGCAACAAAAATCCAATTATAATAGAGTTTATATCATATCAAAAAAAGTTATTGGTTCTCAAAAATGCTAAAAAATTAAAAAGAAAAAAAATATTCATCTCTTCAGATTCATGCCTTGAAGATAGAGCCAATAATAAAATATTGGTTTCACACAGGAATGAGGCAAGGAAAAAAGGATTACAAGCATACATTAGAAGCAATAAACTTGTAATAGAAAACGAAATATACACTGCAGAAGAACTGGGCAATACTGAACCACCTGCACAATCTATAACACACGAAAACAACGTAGACATTGAAGTAAATTCTAACAGTGCACCATCCACCCCTAACCCAATAGGAAGAGAAAAACGTTTACTAAGAGAATTCAAACTGGACGAGGAAGAACAACACGAGGATAACAGGAAGAAAGTAAATACCAAGACAATTAAAAATAAAATCAGTGTTAAAACCAGATCCAATTCTTCAACTAACAATAATTGAACTTATTATATCTAGAGTTACAAACCCTATACATATTCTACTAGATTGTTATTATATATATTATATTATATTATATTCTACTAGACATATTCTACTAGAATTTTAATTTTTTAAGAAAATTGTTATCAAAGTATCATGAATCAATATATACGTGATTATAACTACCTACCTATAAATACTAGAACTTTAGACACTACTATGGACTACAATAATATATCTAACACGAATAAACAGCTTAAAAATTTTCCATCAAAATATTACAGCCAGTTCCATAATCGACGTAAAGTTTCCTTTAATATCAAAAGTCTCCTTTAAGTTCTAAACTGTGTTCCATAATTGAATTTTAAAGGCACTTTTACTAAAAAGCTTCCTTTTTGGTAAAGTCTCGATTTTGGCCCTTTTGAGGAGAAAACGTCGACTTTACTGTAAACCTAACCTACAAATTATTTTTTTTACTGTCAGCATAGACTGAAGAAGTCAGAAGAGTCAGGCCAGTCAGAAGAGAAAAAATATATAGGCCACGACTCCAATTGATCCAGCATTTTCGATTTCGCCCCCCAGCCTTCTCCTAAATAAAAATAAAACTTCATATTCATAAGAATCACAAGAATATTACCTACTCCCCATTTGTTACTTTTTGGGTATCTTTATTTTCGATAACTTTTCTCTGCATTCAGTAGTTTACAGCCAGTTCCATAATCGAAATAAGCTTCCTGTAATATTAAAAGACTTTATTGTAAACTTAACCTACAAATTTATTGTTTACTGTCATGGTCTGGGAAATAATGGTTGTTTGGGCTTGGTGTGTTTGAAATACAATTTATCGTTTACTGAATTCTAGTTCAAGTTCTTCCTCAGGAAGTGAGGAAGAAGACACAACGGTGTTAAGAAGATAAAAAATATATAGTAGAAATATTCTGTCGTCGCGTCATTTTGTAGGAAACATCGCAATCGTGGCTGCGATGTTTTCATCAAAACGACGCGACGACAGAATATTTCCATCGTTTTTGATATCACCCTCCCCCCAGCCTTGTCCCAAATAAAAATAAAACTTTATTCATACTCTCACATGATTGACAAGAAGCCCTTCTCCGCATTTGTTACTTTATTGGTCACTTTATTTTCGATAATTTTTCTCTGCAAATATGGATTCAGTAATTTAATCTCATCCTCTTTTAGGAAAGTGACTTTTAGCGAATTTTTTCCACGTCACGTTGACTCATTATTTATCATATATAGGTATATATGAACCCTTTAATAACAGAGGATAAAAATATACAATAAAGTAATTAACCAGAATTTTTACAAATCCACAAAATTTATTTAAATTTCCATCACGAAACAACTTCGAAAATGTTAGGTTATTACAGAGTTATTATTAAATAGAAGTGTCATAATTGTCACTCGTTTTGCCTCTTGACTAACTTCACACGTAACATTCAGGCCCGCAAACACTATAAATATTCACAAATTGAAGCTTTTCCTAACGGGAGATGCATTTCACTTTATGGAACAGAATCGACTTTACAGAGAATTAAAAGTCTACTTTTTCTAAAAGTTCACTTTTCGAAAAGGGCGCTTTTGTTCATATTTATGGAACTAGCTGTAGAAGTCTATCTAAAAATACAGATGAGCTTAATATATTTCTAAGCCAGTTTGATGTAGAATTTGATTGCATTGTTTTGTCAGAGACTTGGGCTGTAAAAGACACTGGTTTTTTTGAAATTGACGGCTATGACTTAATATACAATGAAGGAGATATAAATAAAAATGATGGTGTGGTTGTATATCTAAAGAAAACAATTGAATACAATGCTCAAATTGTACAAATAGGAAATTGCAAATCGGTGGAGGTAACTATGAAGATAGAAAATAAAATTGGCAAATTAACAGCTATCTACAGACCACTTGCATTGAACAGTTTGTCATTGAACTATCAAACTACTTAAGTAATAACTCGCATGACAATTCAGATTATCACATTATTGTTGGCGAAATTAACCTGGATTTATTACAGGTTAATAACATAACATCAGACTATTTAAATGTTCTGAGTGAATTCAACTTTACATCCACTATAAATATTGCTACCAGGGTCCATGGTAATTCCAAATCCTGTATTGACCATATTTTTGTAAAATATAAAAAGCATGACATAAGACAAATTTGCTATCCTTTTGTATTAAAAACTCATATCACTGATCATTATGCCACAATAATCATCTTAGACATTAAAATAAAAAATAGTGAAATTTCTAAAACATTTATAAAATACATCAATAGTAAACAATTAAAAGCAGACTTACAGAAACAAGACTGGTCCACATTTTATCGCATAAATAATATTAACGAATCAACAAAATATTTAACTCCCACAATAATAGAAGAAATAGAAAAAAATACAATTACCATACACCGAAAACGTAACGAAATAAAAAGAAAGCCATGGATTACATGTGGGTTAATAAAATCCATTAATAAACGTGATCAAATGTACAAAGAGTGGCAAAAAAATCTCCACGATAACCATTTAAAAAAGCAATTTATTAAATATAGAAATTATTTGAATGACTTAATAATATCAACGAAATATAATTATTTCAAGACACAAATCGACCAATACAAAAATAATACAAAACATTTATGGGATACAATAAATTCTATAACTAATACAAAAAAACAAAATAACATACAACAAATACTCAATCCAAAAAATGAACTAACCAAAGATGAAACAGAAATCGCGGATATTTTTAATGATTCATTTGCTGACCTGGGACCTAAACTTGCAAGTATAATTAATAAACCTCCAACCGTACCTCATGTTATATTGTCCACTCCCCAATCCATTTTTCTCAAACCTACAAATAAGCAAGAAATAATAGATATAATAAATTCACTAAAATCATATAAAGCTCCTGGAATTGACACGGTTAAAGCTGAAAATTTAAAATATATCTCCGAAGAAATATCGGAACCAATAGCATATCTTATTAATAGCATAATAAAAAATGGTGAATGTCCACGAGATTTTAAAATTTCTATAATAAAACCCATACATAAGAATGGGGATAAAACTATCACCACAAATTACCGACCGATGCGCGAAGCAAGTGGCCAGAGTACAGTAAACAAACCGTTTCAAATAAAAAAATCGGACTTTTTGCTGTGAATTATTTAAAGGCTCATTAAAGGCTGCTAATAGACACTAATTTCCTATTTTCGGCTCCAGCCGTTTCCCGGGAAATCCATGTTCTGCCAGCTTTATCGTGAACTAGCAGCTCATTTTTTTTTATACAAACTCCAATGGCATTTACTATAATTACAATCTGATCTGAACTTAGATCAATGAGTAATATTTTTCTAACCTAATTTACTACTGCTACAAGACTTATATCTAAGGACTTACTCACTAGTGTTCCTTATATTTTTCTAATACTTAATTACACTAATATTAATGTGTACACAGGCACTGTTCTCTGTTTTTGCACTAACACAAAATTATACTAGCTCAAAGGGTTTGATCCTCCTGAGCCTTCGAATCTGGTTTGTATTGTCGAGGAGCTGGATGACTTCGACATTGACGTGACGATGAAGTCGCTGTTCGTGACTTTTGGCGAATTCGCTGATGGTCTGGATAACGGTGTCCATTCCCATGTCCCTATGGAGGTCACTATTTCTGCAATACCAGGGGGCATTAACAATGCTCCTTAACACTTTGTTTTGGAATCGCTGGATTATATCTAGATTGCTCTTACTGGCACAACCCCACAGCTGGATGCCATATGTCCATACGGGCTTGAGAATTTGTTTGTACAAAAGTACTTTGTTATATATTGACAGTGTGGAATTTCGTCCAAGCAGCCAATACATTTTTTTAAATCTGATATCTAATTCTTTCTTTTTCTTTTTGACATGTGCTCTCCAGCGTAGCTTAGCGTCCAGTGTCATACCCAAATATTTTGCTGTATCAGCATATGGTACTTGGATATTGTTTATGCTAACAGGGATATGTCGGTCTCTCTTGTTAGTGAAATTAACATGGGCAGATTTACTCTCATTTAGTTTAATTCTCCATTGCTTAGTCCAGGTGTTGATTTTGTTAACTGATTTTTGCAGATTTATTGCCGCTTCTTGGTGATCCTTTCCCACAGCCATTATAGCAGTGTCATCAGCAAAGGTGGCTATCGTGTCATATTCTAATTCAGGAATATCACTGGTGTATAGTAGATAAAGGACTGGCCCTAATACACTCCCTTGTGGTACTCCCGCCTTGATTTCTTTAAGTTCAGAATAAGCGTCTTCCTGCTTAATTCTAAAAGTTCTATCTGAAATATAAGACTTCATTAATTGTGAGAACTGATTAGGCAGGAGCTTGCTTAATTTATACTGCAGTCCCTCATGCCATACTTTATCAAAAGCCTGTGCTACATCAAGAAAGACGGTAGAACAAACTTTTCTTTCCTCCAGCGACTTTTCAATTACATCTGTGATCCTATGGACCTGATCTATAGTTGAATGACTCTCTCTGAATTCAAACTGATGGTCTGGAATTATGTGTTTGTCTTCAATGATTGGCTTTAATCTTTTAAGAAATATTCTTTCGAACAGTTTTGATATTACAGGGAGCAAGGAGATTGGCCTGTAGGACGAAGCTTCATTTGGTGGTTTTCCGGGTTTCAGGATCATTATCATTTCTGCTACTTTCCATGTCTTCGGCACATATTTTAATCTAAAAGATGCATTAATAATATAGGTAAGTTTTAGAATGGCTTTACGTGGGAGATGTTTTAGAATTTCCCCCGTAATTAGGTCAAATCCTGGGGCTTTTTTCGGGTTAATGTTTTCTTTAATTTCTTTTGCTATTTCTTTCGGCTGATTGCACTGGCTGATTGCACCTTCTTCCTGGATAAGATTATCCCAGTCAATAGTGTTTTCTCCCTCATTCGGCTGGAGAGTCTCTTCAAGATATTCAGCGTACCTGTTGGCTTTTTGCATATTACTTTTTGCCCACGTACCATCTGTATTTTTAATTGGTGGGTTCTGCTGTATTGGTCTCTTTAGTCTCTTGGTAGCTCTCCAAAGTGAATAGTCAGTTGACAGTTCACTTAGGTAGTCAGTAATAGACTTATCTTTGATTTTTTTAATCTCTCTTTTGAGTTGTTGTGTGGCATTATTTAATATGGTTTTATCGGCTGGCGATCTAGATTGATGCCAGATTCTTCTGAGCCTTCTTTTCTCGGAAATAAGAGCTCTGATTTCTTTGGGGTAGTTGTTACCTTTAATTCTTGGAGTAATATCTGGAGTATTATCCCATGCAGCTTGTTGGATAACATTAACAAATGATTCTGTTTCATTATCTAGTTGTTCTTCATTTCTTAGATGCACTGACAAATTGATACTCTCTTCAAGTTCTAATCTGAAGCTTTTCCAATCTGTTAGTTTATTTACTAATCTATGGGCTAATTCACTTTGTATAATGCTGTCACTGAGCGTAAGTAATATGGGAGAATGGTCAAAGTTCAAATCCCAAGCTTCTTCCACATGTATATAGTTTACTGATACATTTCGAGTTATGAAAAAATCAATTAGATCTGGGATTTTGTTGGGATCTGTAGGTCAATATGTTGGCTTGCCAGTTGATAATGTTTCGCACTTTAGTTGATTGGCTGCTTGTAGAAGTTCTCATGACGAAAAAAATAGTTTTAACAATTACTACAAAAAGTTACCTAGCACTATGTTACCTATATGCTCCAGGTGTGATATCACCGTGGTGGTCGGTGATATCGACACGAAAATAAGGTGAGGGCATTAGGTCATCAAGGTTAAGCTGCAGTAAGGATATGGGGGCGATGTGGGCATGGGGAGCGGTGTCAGCGTGGTTTGATTAAATATTAGGTACACTAAGTGTACTAGAAAAAGTATATCTCGCGTTGTGGGGGAGATATGGCTGCAGGGGAAAAAGAGGCATCATTGAGGGATCACATATCACATGGGACCTCCTGGTTCCCATGGGTGCATTCCTTGGCGTCCTGAGGCGTTGGGACAACAACAGAGCTTCATATTTATATAAAAAATTCACAGATTTCGCAATCCTTGCAACTATCGGAGACATTGGAAATGATAACAAAATATATGAAACATAATATACCGATCCTTTTGAGTTGTTTCGAATACGTCACATACTATGGTGCGCGTGCATGCTTGTGGCAATTTCCAGATTGGCTTTAGAATGCTTATGTTTATTAAGTGTTTCTTAGTAATGTTTGTCGTACGATTGGCTTCTTAGCATTTTATAAATTTAGAATAACACGTTAGTTAATAATTTAATATAATATTGAGTATGGATACTGTCACAATTTGCCACAAGAATGCGCAGAACGTACTACGCACCGAGTTATTGTCTCATTCAATACAAGTTGCGTTGTATTTATCTTACTCGCTTTCTCTAGGATAGGTCTATTAACTGTTTATTATACACACAAGGTTATATATAAATATAAGCATAATTTTGTAGCATTTTATTATTGAAAAACCGTATAAAAAATATTTTTGTCGATTATTGCTGTTGTATGTTGCCAAATGAAATGCAATTGAATTAATAATTATTAATACATGCAAATGCAAAGGATATCTGTGTTTATATCACATTTTATGCTAAAAGCAGCTGCTGCTTTGTTATTATGTACATCTGCTATTTTTATATGGGAATATTCTCTGAACCTCCCGGAAGGAATATTCTTTTTTAGATATCCATAATATATCAAGGGAATATTTTTCTTCTAACGGATTATTAATAGAATATTCGATTTAATAGACCTACATATTAATAGAACATAATATGTAGAGAATATTACAGGAATATCCAGATGAGTTTATCTTTTAAAGAAGTGTTATCGGCACATCAAACACGGTCCCGATTTCACCGATGTTTGGGTTATACGACCACTCCCGGCGGGCGCTCTGAACTCAAAACAATGCTGACGATGGAAGACGCGGTGACCGCATATATTTTTATTTCTAGTATTAGTCTGCTTATGTTCAAGATTGAGGGAAGTACAATATACGACTGTTGTTAAATCGCCTTTTTATTATTATATTTAATGTTACTCGCCGTTTTATTTTAAAAGACAGAATTAATTTACAGAAGGAAATAAGAATATTCTGCCAGTATTTTTCATAAAATACTTATTATGTAAAACAATAATTTAATAATCATTTTTAATATTATTTGATATGGAGACATAAGATATAGAGTAAATTGATTAATAAGATATAGAGTATTGAGAGTGAAACTTAATTTTCAATAATATGTCCTAAAAACATCCTAAAATTCTACAAAATATTGTCCTAAAATCATAGAATAAATGTGGAAGTTTGCTCTGAGAGCCCTGTGTCTTGTGTTTATATATCAACACTTTAAGTTTGTTTATGCATGGTTAATTGGTTATGTATTGCCTTGTCTATAATATGTATAACGTACGGCCGACTGGGGTACCTAAGGGGAAGTCAAAAGGGTTATGAGGGACAGTGTGTCACTAGCCAACGTTTCTGTAATAATATAGTATCTCCTTTGTTATTAAAAGAATATATGGGTAATAAACCGTGTTATTGAATCAACGTGTTTGTCTGTGCTTTTATATGATTCTGCTGACTTTGCTCTTCCAGCTTTAGGGACATATAATCCTGAATATTTCAAGTCGACTTAACTAAGCCTAACTTAACGTACAATCGGTGCACTCGGGCCTAATAGGCAGACCGTTCAATTGTGATTGTGGTGTGATATTATGTATGAATCACTCAACACTATTTCGGAACCAGGGTATAGACTATTACAGATTCCTTGCGTTCAACAAATGCTCTGACAAAAGCAATAATAGAAATACTTGATTTCTAATTGGCGCGTTGTTTTGTTTGTCAGTTTACAATTTATCTACTTGAGTGATTATTACCAAAGCGCTTTCTAATTGGCGCGCTGTTTTGTTTGTTGATTATTACCAAGGCGTTATTAAAATTCCTTGCAAAAGGATACATACGGGGTAAATCCGCCATTTTTAGGCAAATTTGTCTTGACGTTTCCTTCTCTTATTAATGAAGGTAAACTGTGTTAAGTTGTCACATGTGGCATATATTAATTGTACCAGGTAATAGGTAATCTCTGCTAGTCCCGTTTTCCGTGGAACATTAGTACGCACTGGAAAATTAGAAAACCAAAATATATTCATTTTCCGAATCACGACGTAATATGATAAACTTATATACAGCAAAACTCAGAAATTAAATGCGTATCACAATCAAACATTATTGCGCAGAGAACTTTTAGGTTTGACATTTGCCTCAAAATGGCGGAACCAATCAAACATGGTGAGTGAAACCGTGTTGCCACTGTCAAAGAATAGGAAACAAATATATCGTGCCGGTATATTAACACTTTGGTATAATAACAAATTATTCTTCATAAAAATTGTAAGCAAATTAAATCGAATTGAAATAAAATAAGAGTTCCACAAAATAACAATTTATCGGGCAGCCGTATATTAATTAATACACCACATGTGCAAGCTGCGAATCGAATGAGTACCCTCTCCGGTTGTCGCCTCGCTTCCCCGAGACCGTACCGTTCCAGCATCCCTTGCCCACCTCTCCTAGCGTCTATCCCGGCGACACCATACACCGTGAGCCAAGTATGCGCTCGATTCCTCGTTGCTAACAGTCGGCCTTTCCTGACCCCAAGAGTGTCCTCACTCTTGCATTTTCACAAGTAAACTGAAATGCGAAATAATATTTTAGCGTAAAGTTATGACCTTTAATTAATCGTATATGAGTGAAATTGGTAAAAGTATCAGCCGCTCCTTTCCTATCAGCTGTCCACCTAAGGATACCTAACCTAAATTAAAAGAACTTGGCGCCAAGTTTATTACGTAATATATTTCAACTTGGAATATAGGTATTATATACAACTTAAAATCAAATATTAGCCTAATGGTCACCAGATACCCTGCTAGCCCTGTACCACACAATGACCCCAGGAAAGTAATATCCGATTCCGGACCGCTTGTATCCAGGAAGTAAGGCAGCCCTTCAGCGGCAGATAGATACATACTGCCTACGTTAATTGCTTTCTTACCTCCATCAAGACCAATCCCGCTTGTATCCAGAAAGTAAGGCAGCCCTTCAGCAGATAGATACATACTGCCTACGTTAATTGCTTTCTTACCTCCATCAAGACCAATCCCGCTTGTATCCAGAAAGTAAGGCAGCCCTTCAGCAGATAGATACATACTGCCTACGTTAATTGCTTTCTTACCCTCATCAAGACCAAATCAGACATTACCCCTGACCAAGGAGGGACTCAAAACCCTTCCTTGCCCTAGCGTTTCCGCTGGACCTAGCTCTTCTGCTAGTCTTCATAGTTGATCAATGGCCTCATGTTGTCCACACCAGACAGCAGATACCTGATGACTCCACCGCCACGACCACGACCAGACAGCTGACACCCGCTGACTCCACGTATTTCCTTAGTACCCGTACCCTTAGAACCCGTATCCTCCCATTGTCCACGCCAATGTATTGCAGTTGGGAACGGCTACTCCCATCTATGTCTGTTGCCTCAGCGAGGTCATGATCCAAAACTTCCACAATCCGTCTGCTACCTCAGCGCGGTCATGATGCAGAACTTCCATAACCCTTCCACTTCGGCAGCAGTTTTTGGCTCAGCCCTGTGGTATTGCTGGTGGCTTGTAGCAGAATCTGTCGTCTCTGATCAACCCTATGCTTTTGATTTGCCTGGCAGCCTTATGCATATTTCTCCATGCGTGACCGCATCTCTGAAACAATCCGCATCTCTGAATCCCTTTCGCGATCATCCGCTTCAAGCTGACCCTGCGAATATATTCGATAACCTAATAAAGCCTCACTAGGTGTCACGCCAATGACTTTATCTATAGTCCCATTGAGGCCTAACTGAATATTTTGGTCCCATTTTGAAACATCAGTGTTCGCCCCCATTGTGGATAACGAATTTAAAATAGTTCTGTTATACCGTTCGACCTGACCATTACCACGAGGAATAGCCACCGCATTTAAATGAAGTTTGGTACCGGTTTTACAACAAAACATTCAAAATTTTTCGCTAGTAAATGCTTTACCCCTGTCACTGATTATTCTGCGCGGAACCCCAAAGAATTTTATCATGTCGTTAAGGCATTTAATGGCAGGTTCGGTTGCGGTGTTTTTGACAGGGTGGATTAGTATAAATTTTGTAAATGCATATATGACAACAAAAACGTGCGTGTTACCAATCTTGGATTTTATGAACGGACCCAAGTGGTCAATGTAAACAGTATGAAAGGGTACCGGAATTTTTGGTATGGGGTATAGAAAACCTTGCGTTTTCGTCCCTGGCATTTTGTAGAATAAACAATTAATACAATTTCTCACGTATTTTTTTATGAAATGTCGCATACGTGGAAACCAGTATTTTGCTGATACCAAGTCATACGTCTTTTCGTAGGCAAAGTGACCCACATCGTCATGCGCCATTCTTAAAATTTGAAACTTGGCTTGCTTGGGCACCACCCATCTTAGTCCTTTGCTCGTAATCTTATACACCTTCCCGCCTTTCAGAGCATATTCATTAAACTTTACTTGTGCCCGGCCAAGTCTCCACTTTCTAAAATTTGTTTTATTTCCTGAATAATTTTTGTTTTTACAAAGTAACATTTAACATTTTAAATTTAGTGTAAGCCCCCGTCATTTCAAAATTTCTAGGACTTCTCGTAATATCACAGAGGATTGATCAAAGGTTTCACTAGGAATCCGTATGTCGTTTAGATATACTAATATTTTAATAAAACGTAATTGTCCGAGAGCAGTATTAAGCATTCGCTGAAAAATTGCCGGCGCATTTGTTAGTCCAAAAGTGGCATAACCTCATTATTTTCAGGAAACAATAATTTATTACCTATTCTACTATATTGGATGTCATCTAATTCTGTATAAAGTTTTGACCCACTAATAATTCTACGCCCATGACGTCGATTACAAAAAATTCGTTATCTCGAGTAATATCGTCAATTATTGTTTCGGCACGGCAATAAAATTTCGGCTTAATGTTGGGGCCAGAGAGCGTGTTTAAAACAACATCGTTTTTAAGAGGCATTTTCTTTAAACATAAATTATCTGCAGCCTGCGTCGTGATAAGAGAACACTCACTCCCAAAATCAACGAAACATTTAATTTTTTGGTTTATTTACAGACGTAGTTTTAAAGAATTTCTCATTAGCACTCGACCCTAAATAGTTTACGTTTCTATACTCTATCGCTTTAGGTCTCACGTGCGAGCTAGAAAATATATTGGGACAAGTGCGCCTATAATGGCCAGTTTGTTTACATTTAAAGCTCTTCGGACCGCTTTCTGCCCTTTCAGCTGTATTAATGTGCATTCTCGAAGTTGAGGGCTTTGACAAGTTATTAAACTTAAGTACTTCTGATTTATTTGACTCAGGCTTCGAGAAATTTAATCGCTGTTCGTCAAGATTTTTAGAATGGCTTGCTAAAATACTGGGACTGGAAATTTCTGCAGTGGACACTGAAAATTTAACTTGTTCGTCTGATATTGTTCCCATAATTAAATTCACTTTGTCCTCATCATTTAGGGGAATTTTTAGTTTATTTATTAGTGACAGTTTTTTGAATGTATACTCTAGGGATGCACCGGGTACCCGGTATGTACCCGGTACCCGGCCTGTTTCGCCGGGTACCCGTTAAGACCGAGTATTAAAATACCCGGCGCCGGGTAGTGCCAATAAATAACTAGAAATTTAATACATTTAAGTAAACTTTATTCAACTGATTTTAATTACAGGTACATATAACGTTATGTATGTAATACACTTAAGTAAACTATATTACATTGTTTTTTAATTATACATACACTATTTATTAATTATGTAAATTTAAATTGTGGTGCAGAAAAACTAATTTTTCACCGTTTTCGGCTAATAGCCGGCTTCTCTGCGTTTCAAAAACATGCCCGGCCTCCGAAAATAATCTTTCACTGAAGACGGTTGTGGCTGGTGCAGATAAATATCGTTTAGCAATCGCAGCTAAATTGGGAAAGGTGTTTTGATGGATTTTCCACCATTCAAGTGGTGACGAGTTTCTGTCTATGATGTTTTGTTTTAAATAGGAGTCAATTTCTAATTTTATATCTTTCTTATTTGATGAATCAACTGAATGTGATGTAGAAGTTGACGCTATTTCTGACATTATATCAAACACAGATGTATCTGTAGTGGTTCTTGCTCTTTTCGGTGAACTAATCATTGACGCTAAAGGCAAATCGTCAGAATCAGAACTATCCGAGGAACTATCGATTTGTTGATTTAAATCTTTATTTCCCTCAGTTATTCTCAAATTCTCAACAGTAATTTGGGACAAAATTTCTTCTGTAAGTTTTTTCCTATTATCGTCAGAAATAAAAATCAATTTAAACCGTGGGTCTAAAAAAGTTGCATATACATAATGTGGATTACATTCAATTCCAGAGTATCTTTGTTCTATATTAGATATAAGTGTATCTTTCATTGTTCCTAAGCGATTCTTTAGTGATTTGCAAAAGATATTTTTGGAGAGACATCAGTGTTGGAATAACTTCAGATATGATGGAGTCAGTTGAACTGAAGCGTTTTGTAATTTCCTCAAAAGGTTTAAGCAATAGTAAAATATTTTCAGTCAACTGCCACTGATTTTGAGATAAAGACCCGATTACATTATTATCAGCTATAAATAAACTAATAGGTCTTTTTTGTTCAAACAACCTTTCTAGTAAATAATAAGTTGAATTCCAACGTGTCTGGACGTCTTGTATTAATTTTTTAGGGGGCATATGTAATTCTAGCTGAATAATTTCAAGTTTTTCACGTGAAATAGAAGAGTGGTTAAAATGTGTTACTATGTTTCGAGCAACTGCTATTAAATCAGATACGCTTCTTGGTGACCGAATTGCATCAAGCACAATCAATTGTTGGGTATGAATAAAACAAGATTCATGATCAATTTTCATGTCTTTTGCAGCCTTCTTTATATTTGCTCCACCGTCACGAAGTAGTAAATGCAATTTTTCCGTTCTAATATTCCACTCATTTAAAATCTCAAATAAAACATTACAAATGTTTTCTCCGGTGTGGCTGCCTGAAAATTCTTTAATTCTTAAAATCGCATGTTTTTGTTCAAAAGTTTTAGTAACCCAATGGGCCGTTAAACTTATAAAACGTTTATTATTAACGTCCGAAGTCCACATATCTGTAGTAACCGAAACAAATTCCGCTTTTGAAATATTTTCCAGAACTTTAACTCGCAATCCATTATACAGATCTGGTATAACAGTTTCGGAAAAATATTTTCGGCTTGGAATTTTATAGTGAGGTTGAAGAGTTTCCAGCAGTCTATTGAAACCTAAAAAGAATACAAAATTTGCATATGCCTACACAAATTTACACAGACCCTAATGTCGTATGTGGTTCACTTACTAACCTGTGTCAGTTACTAAAGTATACGGCTGATTGTCTAAGGCAATCATCTCCCCTATTGCTTTATGAATTTCTATTGACCGTTCATCAGTAATCTCCCATTTTTTTGTGGTTTTAATTTTAACAAAATTCGTAATTGGTTGCTGTTTTGGTTTCAAACTTTCGGATTTTTCTTCCTGCCTCTTATTCTCTTGAACGTTAAAATATTCTTGGGTATGTTTAAACTTTAAATGCTTTAACAATGACGATGTCGACGCCTTTTTGCCTACACCGCAGCGACTTATATGAGTTTTACATACACAACATACTGCTATAAGTTGGTCACCGAGTTCCGAATTAACTTCGATCGAGTGAACATCGAGAGAATTTAAACAGTGAATTAATACGTATATTAGTTACGGTAAATAATAGGTGAATAATTGTGATAATACAATTGCATATAATTCTAGTTTGTGAGTATATAAAAAGAATAAATATCAAACCCATTATTAAGTGTGGGAAATCAGGTAACACAATATATTAAGAAAATATGAATCAACACACGGGCGACCTCGAGTCGCCCGGAGACCAAGCAGTTGAGATGGTAAGTGAAAAAATTAGTAACACTGATATGAATGCAGATAAAAACGGATTAGAACCGTATAGATATATTGATTTCAATAATAAATATAGACCAAGCGATAAAGGCCCATATTTCGTCTTTATAGAACACAAGGATAAAAATATAGGTAAACTTTTCCCGATTCGGGTAGGTTACTATTTATGTGAAGCATATAAAAATAAAATAATAGACATTAAATCAGTAGGTATAAACAGAGTTAAAGTCATCTTAAATAACTATGATAGTGCAAATTCATTAATTATTAGCGAGGTAATTAAAAAAAACAACTTAATAGCATATATACCTAAAATATTCACCCAAAAAAAGGGTATTATTAGAAATGTTGATACATACTTTGATGAAAAATATTTATTAGAGTCAATTATGTCTGATAAACAAGTTGTGGAGATTAAACGCATGGAGCGAAGAAATATAAGTAAAGAAGGTAAGACTCAGTTGATTAAAAGACAAATAGTTATAATATCATTTCTAGGAAACACTATACCTAACGAGGTAAAAATTAATTCTGTAATTTTCCCTGTCGAACCATATATTCATCCAGTTGTTCAGTGCTTCAAATGTTTGAGGTACGGACACACAAAAAGATTGTGTAAAAGTACTATTAGCCACTGTGGCAATTGCGGAGAAGAGCACGAAAAGGAAATTTGTCCTAATGATTTTCAATATTGTGTGTACTGTAAAAGTAATGATCACGGTTCTGTAGCAAGATCATGCCCAGTCTACTTAAAACAAAAAAAAATCAAAGAAATTATGGCAACCAACAATGTATCTTTTAAAGAAGCAGAAAAAATCGAAAACAACCCAAGTTTCTCTAAAATAGTTAGTAACAGTAAAATTAACCTAAATAATAGATATGAAATTCTTAACACAATTGAGAATTTTCCCCCATTAGCACAACCCAGACCACCGCCACAGATAAATAGAGCAGTACAAAATAACAACCCACAACAAAACATATACCAAAGACAGTCTAGACCTCAGACATTAACGCAAAATACGCAAAATAAGAAGCGTAAAGCTTCACCCATACCACACACATCAAAATCGCGTATCACTACAGAAAATATAGAGGAACATAGATCAATATTACCTAATCCATATAGAGAAGAATTTTTAGAATATAAAGAAAAATTAGCCACACAAATTACATTATTTGTTGAACAATTGCTGGGACATGTAACCAGCGGTAAATATAATAATTTAAATTTTGGAGATTTTCAAATAAAGCAGTCAATATCAAATTTTTTGTCTAATACTGATTTAAATCTTAGTGATAATGACTCAACATATTAAAGAGGGACTTAATATCATACAGTGGAACTGTCGTTCCATTGTTGAAAATAAAGTTAATTTAATCAATTATTTAAAAATAAATGCAGCAGATATTGTTTTGTTAAATGAGACATGGCTAAAAAAGACACATAAATATTTTAAAATAATGGGTTATAATTTAATTAGGAAGGATAGGGAAAATAGAAGAGGTGGCGGAGTGGCTATCCTTCTCTCTAATAAACTGAATTGGACAGAAATTAAAATTAACTCTAATAGCAACAATAAATTAGAATGCTGCGGCGTTCATTTAAAGAGTCCTGATCTTAAAATAGTTACCTTTTACAGACCACCTAATGAGGACTTATCTATAAGGGAATGGTCAGATTTTATAACCCAATTTGGTACAAAAAATATTGTAATTGGAGGAGATTGTAATGGCCACCATAGCCTCTGGGGTTCATATAACAATAATACAGCAGGAAATAGATTAGCAGAGGCCATCGATGATACAAACTTTATAGTGATGAATGATGGCTCAGCTACAAAAATAACGCAACCATTACAAACTCCTTCAAAAATCGACGTGACAATGGTCACTACGGACATAGCAAGTATGATTCTATGGGAGGTGATACCGGACAGCCTTGGCTCGGACCATTACTTAATTAACATAAAGTATGATATTCAATATACTAGGGAAACACGTAACCCATATCTCAAATGGAAAGAAGCCACGGCTGATTGGGATCTCATCCAAATGCACCTCAATAAAGAAATAACAAATCTCACGGAAACAAATGCTTTGGATAATACTCTACCACAGTTTGTAAAAATCCTCGACAAAGCTGCAGGTTATGCTATAAAAGAAAAAGGAAACTCAGGAAAAAGTAACACCGAACATCCAATATGGTGGGACCAAGAATGCACAAACATGGTCAAAAAAAGAAGTGAAGCTTTAAAGAAATATCAAAGATTATCAAACACTGAGAACATCCTTAACTATAAAAACATAGAAGCACAGACCAAGCGTCTATTCAAACAAAAATCTCGCACCAGTTGGAGAAACTTTGTCTCCAAACTTAACAGAAATACTGCTTTAACTGATATATGGAAATTCGTTAGAAGAATGCATAATAAAAATGTCAAACCGAATATACCTATCACTAATGACGTTATAGAAAAAACCTTGGATATGCTTGCTCTATCACAACCAGAAGAGGACCTAGGACTACAACTTGTTACTAACGAATGCAATATAATTAACCGACCATTTTCATTTCAAGAACTGGAAACTACCTTATACCAAAAAAAAAGTACATCGCCAGGAATTGATAAAATAACATATTTAATCTTAAATCATTTAACCATAAAGGCTAAACACCTATTACTTAACACACTAAATAACTGGTGGTTAAACGGAAAACCAGGAGATTATTATATTGAGATAATCATATGTTTAATATTAAAACCTGGAAAGGATACAGAGTTATTCAGTTCGTACAGACCTATCTCATTAATCACATGCCTTATTAAAATTTACGAACGAATGATTAAAAATAGGCTGGAATGGTTCTGTGAAAATAAAAACCTGTTACCATCAAATCAGTATGGCTTTCGAAGTGGTAGAGGTACTCAGGAAGCCCTTACACATCTAGTAACGGATATACAGTGTACATTTTCAAGAAACGAATACCTTATGTGTCTATTCCTAGACCTAAAAGGGGCTTATCAGGCAGTCAACTACAAAATTTTAAAAGAAGAACTTATGTGTCAAGGCATTCCACAAAATACAATTTGTAGTATAATAGATGTATATAATAATAGAAAAATATACATTAGGAATCACAACAACAATTTAATAGGTCCTCGAACAGTTCGACAAGGCCTGCCACAGGGATCTACACTTAGTCCACTATTATTCAATCTATACACAGCCACTATTCATGAACTTTGGGAAGAAGACATAAAATGCATCCAGTATGCAGATGACATATGCGTATATACTTCACAAACATCCTATCAGAAATGCATAACTAAATTAAAACACATTGTGTATAATTTAAACATGTGGTTAAGCAATCACTGTTTTGAAATAAACTTAGATAAGACGGTAATCATGTTCTTTACAAGACATAGACTACAAACACCACAACATATTTTAGTCAATAATATGACCTTCAGAATCGTAGACCACACTAAATATTTAGGAATAATCATAGATAAAAAACTGCTATGGACAAAACATATCCAATATGTGAAAGCAAGATGTGAGAAGGCTATGGATATAATAAAAATAACATGCAATACCAACTGGGGAGCAGAAATAAAAACAGCAATTATGTTTTACAGAAGCTATATTAGACCTATATTGGATTATGGGTGTATAATTTACTATTCAACTTCTAATACAAATAGAAAGATAATAGATAGAATTCAATATAAAAATCTTAGAATCTGTTTGGGTATCATGAAATCATCCCCATGTAACACTATTCTCGCCGAAGCTCAAGAGCCTCCATTCAGCATTAGAGTAGAATATTTAGCTAAACAATTCCTGTCAAAATTAAGAATACATAGCAACCATAGAACAAATGCAATGTGTTGCTTGACGGTCGAATGCCTAACCAATAAATACTGGTCTCGGAAGAACAATCCTCCTTTAGTAGAAGCATTCTTATCTTCAAGAGAATATGAAGAAAGTGTAAGAGAGACGGATAATAACCATATCTTCAAATTTGAATACGATATGCTACAACAAAAACCCCAAATAATCATCCCACAATACACGGAAAATATATTAATCAATGAAAAACTGATGCTCTCAATATTAGAAAAACACAAAGAATTTAATTTAATTTATACAGATGGATCCAAAAACAAACAAGGAACTGGATGCGCTCTTTACATTCCCCAACAAAACACATCAGAGGTGTATAGATTGCACAATAAAACATCCATATATACGGCTGAGGCGATTGCTATTGAGAAAGCTTTGAAGTATGTAAAGGAACATAAAAGTAAGAAAACACTTATTATCAGTGATTCGCAAGCAGTTCTCAATAACATCAAACAACTTTCAAAAAAAGAAAAAAACACAACAATTTTCAATATCACGAGTCTAATTTACCAAATAAAGAAAAACGGACAGGAAGTGATCCTTTTGTGGGCAAAAGGCCACTCAGGAATTGAAGGAAACGAAATTGTAGACGCATTAGCAAAAAGCTTCACTGACTTAAAGCCACTAAATTGGATAGAGCCAGGAGATAGGAGAGCAATTTTTAAAAAAGAAATGCGGGAACATTGGGAAATGGACTGGTTGGAATTTGCATCAATATCAAGGAATCAGTACTGCAACATACACCCTACCTTACCACAAAATATACCGCATATTGAAGGAAATTACCCAAGAACACTATCCCTGACAATATCTAGGCTAAAAATTTATCACACAAGAAGCCCCTCGCATTTGAAAAAAATAGGAATTATTAGATCGGATATATGTAAATGCAACAATAACTCTACCGCTGATCTAAACCACTTAATATTTAATTGCTCAGAGTATAATGTAGAAAGACAACATTTTATTGCATCCCTCATAAGCCAAAATGTACAACTCCCCACTAATGCAGAAAATCTTCTGACCCTTCAAAAGGACAAAATTAATGAGATTTTATATAATTACATAAAAACTGCAAAAATCTTAATTTAAGCTAACTTTTCAAACACAATGGAATTTGTTCTTTTCCATTTTCCCCTTTAATTTATTTTAATAATATTTATTAGTAATAGTATGTAGATTAATATTAGTTAGAACTCCCATTGTTTATCCTTGTGTTATGTTAACCTATTACACCCGTGGTCTTTCCTGTGATTGTGCGAAGTCGTCTTGATAGACCCCTAAACGCAACTTGTCCCTGTTTGAAAACCCAATATAAACAAATGAAAAAAAAAAAACAGAAAAAAAAAAAGATGTAGATATGTATGTATGTGTGTGTATGCGTGGGTATATATGTGTATATATGTATATATATCTATATGTGGGTATGTGTATACTCATTAAATAATTTATTATTTATCTAATTTAGTAGATATTTATACCAGTAGTTACTTAACAAAGGCAAAATGAAAATCAGTAACACGGTTACACTATTCCATTGTATGATTACTCCTTTCTTTTCTTTTTTTTTTATTTTATGGTATAATTACAACTTTGAGATTGACTCGATTATTTGTGACTAAACAACCAAATGGTTAAAAAATTTCTGTGACTAATCGAACGAGTTTTCGGAACCCCTCTCCAAAAAAAAAAAAAAAAAGTTGGTCACCTTCTGGTACATCGAAATAATCCCAAACTTTACTTCTTCTTTTCAAACTCATGTTGCTCACTCACTTGATAATACTATTCACAGAAATAGAGTTCATATGGCACAAACAACACCTGCTAATTTGGTAACAGATCTAACTACACGGCGCACGTGTTTCACGACAGAAACTCAGACAGTGTATGGGCAGTGGGCGTGGCAAACACACAGACAGCGCGTATTTTTTCAATCATATTTGCGTCGACGATGTAGAAAAACTGTGCCGAATGCGTTCACGTGACTCACGCCCTTATGCATAGACGGCCGATCGCCGGAGAATAGCCCGCGATCGTACCCTCGTAATTTTTTTGTACCCGGCCGCCGGGTACCCGTTACCCGATATAGTAAACGAGCCGGGTACCCGGTACTCGGCTTTTCATAAAATCTGTCCCCGGTGCATCCCTAGTATACTCCAATGAACTGTATACTAACTGGAACGGACCCATAAATCGTGCAAAGTGAGGCAAATGTAAAATGTAGGCAACCAGCAGCGTGGTAGTATCCCCATCCTTTTCTATCTTGTACATGTTAGATACCCACTAGATTTGAATTAAGAAATATTCAAGGATATTTTACTTATTTTGTCTATAAAATAGTGGAATAGACCCAAAAAGATTATTTAAATAAAATATCTGTTAATTTTAAGTGTTATACAACATATTTTTTACCTTTAACTTTATTGTATTGCAAAAAGAACAAGACAAACCATAGTTTTTTCATGTGGTGCAAAAATAATTTACTTTATGCAGTATGTGCATAAAAAATTTACTTTACGCACTCACGTAGTTGTATTTTAAACTTCCAACAAAGCAGTAGAAAAAAAAAACAAACATATCATATATAAATTTATTAAAATACAAAAATACAGATACAGTTACCTATATTTTTATCGGCATATTCTACACTTAACAATTCTTAAATAAAATGAGTTTGGTCATCTTCTGTCTCACAGTTGCAGCGCTTCCATGAATCTTAAGATTAATTAACCTAGAATGGTGATGCATTCGGACTTTTAAAAAAACTTCAATAACTTTTCTAATTATTTGAATTTCATGACATTCTTCGCTAAACAACTCCTGAACTACTGGATGTGGTGGTTTAAAAAGGTGGATCTTGGAAGAAAAATGATGAATTGCTATATTAATAAGCAGTTGTTTTATATTTGTTTTTGTAGTATAAATATTATCTATATCTAAAAATACTCGAAATTGCTTTTCACAGAAGCTAACGATTCGAAAAATAATATCTGAGGCATATACTAACCCACCACGAGTAATAAAACTTGTAAAAAATGTAAAGGACTCCGTAGGCGCATTGTAACTGTGATCTGATGATACTGTGTTAGAATCATTAAAAAGTAAGATATTTATACAATCATTGCAAGAAGTATTTTTAATTAGGTTCCGTACTAGATATCCGGAAATATAAAAAATTACATTTTCTTGTACATCGGTCAGGTTTTTATTATCAAGATAATTAATATAGGTTGCTATTTTTTCAATGTCAATATCGTTCTCTGTTACCTCCTTTTTTTGCCTATTTTCTGACCTAAATTCAAAAGCCGGTGTAGAGAGATTTTCAAAAAGCATACAATTCGCAGTTACACTGCCTGTTACAGAGTTTTTAAAGAGCAATTGTCTTAACGCCCATTTTAACTGTTGAGTATTTGGATTGTTATTCCACCCACCACGTGACCTTATAGCAGAAAAAAATATTTCTAAGTGATCTTGGGAACACTTGTAAGTTAGAAAATATTGCAATGGATTTTCTATTAATGAAAAAAGGTCTTTGACTAATCCCAAAGTACTTTTCATTGTGAGAATAAAACCGATTGCAAATGTTTTTCTAGCATGCTTGGTAACAGGAATCCCATCAATTTTCAATGACTGGAAATAATTAATTGCGTCTAAAAATATTTCTTCAAAATAATTTAAAGTGTTTGGTTTTATTGGCGCTTTGTATCCCTTGCCATAAGGATTCCTGCAATTCAGAATATCAAAAATTTTATCACCTTTTCTTAAAAACTCTACTGTTGCAGTACTATGTTGAAAGTCACTGATACCACAATGATCTAAATACTCAAGTGCATCAGCAACTCCACTACTTATAGTCTGTGCAGCCAATCTAACGTTCATTATTTTATTTTTAAAATTGATATGTTGGGATGAAAGGGAATTAGCTAGCTTTAATTGTTCTTTTTCCTGTAGCGCATCTAAAGCTTTTATATATTTCCAGCTAATACTGCCTGAAGGCGACTCTAAATTTTTTTCTGCCAGTGCATTCCTCATTAATTTTAACATGTGACATATATCCAACATGCAATACACATTAATTGTCGGTTTACTGGGATGAGGAAAGTAAGGAACCAAATCATCCAAATTTAAATTATATCCCAGCGTATTATATGTTGCAATATTTGTCGAAGCCCCATCTGATGTAATTGACCTGATATTTATACCAATGTCGAATAAACTTTTTATTGTAGCAATTATTAACTGGGCTTGCAAATTCGCATCTACCTTATTTATAAGAAAGTAAGCCACTGGGCATTTAAAATGACCCGTGTAGCTAACAATCTGAAAAAATAAAGCTTCAGATGCAGACATTTGAAAATCTACATCAATAATACCCCCATAGTTAACATTTCCTGTGTATTTACCACTCTGATTATCCCACAGTGTTTGTTTGCGAATAGCCATAGAATCTACTATCAAACAACAATTTTTTAAATTTTGTTTTGTTTCAACTTCCTCTTTCAAAAAATTTAGAACCTCAGCTAAAACTCCTGGTTCACAGCGCACGCTGGATAACCATTTATCTGCGAGCAAGTATGATACTGAAATTTGCGCACACAGTACACAGTACGTTCACAGCATATTTATATAAAAACAATCAGCAGGCTAACTCTTGGTCTGTATGTTTAGGAATTTAAAGGATTTGACGTCATCGGCGGTCATTTGAGGAAACACAGGGTCTGATTAAAACTAATTCAAGTTTCAAGTAAATTCAAGTAAACCCTATTCGATATAATATGTTGTTCTTACCATACAACACAACGATGCGAATTAAAAACGGCTCCTAATATGTATGTGTAGTTCAACGACCGGCAACCGTGACCTACACAATGCTTATTTTGTTTTCTTAGGGGGGTGAAAGTAGAAGTTTTTTATATGCATATTTTCAACACCACAGCTGTGAATGCAAGTTTCCACACCACTCATGAAGTATTGATTTCAGCGCGTTAACATTTTTTAGTGGGTGGCTCGCTAGTAGCCATATTTCCCACAAGAAACAAAAATAATATGTACAAAACAGCTAAGTAGCTGTAAAAAATAAACTTTAAAACGGAAAAATAAAATAAATACGCTTGCAATACTTGCAATTGAAATACAGTCATATTTATTGTGTAAGTAGGTACCTACCTAACTTACCAAATCGTCAACACTCAACGCCGATTTACTTTGACTCAATGCTTTGACAAAGATAAGAGCTTGTTTGTTAATAGGTACCTACATAACTAAACCGAGACTAAATACAACACATTTTTTAAAATAATTACAAATGCAATACATTACACACCTACCTATCAGCTTCTCATCGCAAAGCGATTTCCAATACACACACTTTTACAGCCAATCAAAATTAGAAACTGACCTTGAGGTATTTTACCGTCATTGTAAATTTTCATTTCATTCGTGGCTAGGTAGGTAAACGGTTTTAATTTTATAAACAGTCTATAGAATTTTTAATTTTGCCCACTGATGTAAATTGTTAATTTGTGATCTAGGATGGTAAGTACATACATAAAAATAATGTCAATGAACAATAGGTACCTACTTATGTAATAAACCAGAGAGCGTTTCCTGTTTTCGTAAATCCCGATAAAACGCATAACTTATATCGTTGTATTTATAACTTAGCGGCCTCAAGCACTGGGATATTTTTTGGATAAAATTATTTGAGAAATGTCTTAAGTGGAGGAGGTACCTATTAGTACCTACCTCAGTACACGTCGTACTGACTTCGCAGCCTGGCTACTGGCTACTTCGAGCAGCCCATAAATCAACTTTTTTTTTGTTAAAGTCGGCTCTGCTCTAACCCCCACTATAAATTTTTGCCGTCAAATAATATTTTCCTTGCATTTTTTAACATATCTATCCTATCTCGTAAATAAAGCGAGATCTGGTGAAAATCTGCGTTTTTCAGGTTTCATACAAAACGAACAAAAATGTTTGCTAACCGCCATACTTTTCTAACTTATTTTTGCCATATTTTTGCTAAATGCTATTTTTTTATTTCGACTCTCGTAACGGTGTATACCTACATAGGTAGGTATATAAATAATATAAAGGTAGGTAAACGTCTTGCTTCACCGTTTTGACTTTTTGTATAAGCTCCAGGATAAAAACAATTCAAAAAACGGGACACAAAATTTACCTACCAACATTAGGAGGTACTTAGGTACCCCTGAAAATACATAAATACCTAAGTATATGTCAGTTAACTACACACACATATTAGATACAGTTGTACATACAGTACAACATACCGTACATACAGTACGTAATTTTTAAAATCAGTTTTTAGAATTTTATTTTAATTTTATATACGTTATTTTTTGTTTTTATTTTGTCTTACTATTAAATATACCTATTATTTTAGAATTTTTATTTTGATGTAAGAAAAAAACTAGTGCCAACGCTTTTTTTTTTAAATTATAACTATTTTAACACTCGCAGTAGTTTCCACAAACACCAAAACACTTTCACTTCGCTCGACGCGCGTTTCGCCAACCAAGTTGGCATCATCCGGAAACGATTAAAACTAATCTTAAACTACAAAATCTACCATATTTATACTATTTTCATGGTGACGTCACTAATGATATCACCGTGAAATTTACGCATGACTAATCACGCTTCAATGATCGGTTGCTAAGCAACGCGTAAAGCGGGCTATACGGTCCCTTGTCGCTATTCATACTACTTTTACATTTTACAATTTCTATGCTCTCAAATGCATCCAACTGTCTATTGTTGGTCACATTTCTAACTATAATCTTAAATTACTGGCAAGACAAAATGTTTTCGTAAAAATGCATATGCTTTGGGGGAGTAAAAGTATAAGGTATGAGCAAACTGCTTCATTACATCAGAGTATCTTCTTTGTCCAGTGGCAGTGTCCTCTTGTTCTTTCTTTTGAAGTAAAAACAGTTCTAACGGCAAACCTAAATTAAATAAAGACATTAAAATGGGAACTATCATACAGTAAACTAATGTTAAAGTTACCCTCAAAATCATTTTGTAGAACAGTGTTCAAAGAGTCATTGCTATGTCCACTATTTTTGATTTCTCTAATGACATCTTTCATGGTAGATATCTTCAGATCTCTTCTGTGTATTTTTTGCTTCAAAGATTTTACTTTTCGTCTTAGCAATGGTACAATATTTTCTGCATTGGTCTGTGTTCCAGTATCAATAAATTTTTTTTGTATATCCCTCATCTGATGTAGACGGAAAATCAACATCCATAGAAATAGGTGTTTCCAGTTCCTAAAATAAATTGGTTTAGTTTTTGACCATCAAAATATAATTCAAATGATATTAAACCTAAAATGTAGTACTTACCTTTACATGTTTGACAATTGTTTCTTCTCGGCAAAGTTACATTTTTCATTAAATGTTTTGGGAACGAAAATATACTTGAAGGGTGCAGGAATAGAACTAGGAATGTCCAAAAAACCGTTTTCGAGATAATCAACTTTTTATTGCAAATTCGTTATTACAAAGCTTACAAAATGCAACAAATTGTGATTGATCATATACTAGGACACCTAAATGTGTCTTCTTTAGAACAGAGCAGAAAAATTTGTAAAGGAACGTTTAAGTTCAAATTAGCTGCCAAAATTTCACCCAAATATGCAAATATGCAGGAACAAAACAGGGAATGTTCACAGGCTCTACATTATGGTAATGGGCAGAATCTCTGAAAAAAATACAGTACTTATTAGTTTGGTCAGTCAAGTGTCTAGATTTCAGTTTCGTGTACTCTTACCATTCCGTCACTGCTCATGTGCAAGTTCGGTGTAAAAAACAGCTGCTTCTGGTTGCTGACAATATGCCTTAAGCTGCTGTAAGTTTAAGTATTTCTCCTTTTTTATAGGCAGTGTTTCTGGAAAATTTATACTGAGGTTACAAAGCGGAAGAACGTTGAATTCTAGATATGCTTACCCGTATATTTTGCAGTAGGAAGCTCAAATTCACCTTCGCCAAGTCTCGGCCTTAAAGGTTTTTTCCTACTAGCATTGACAATGCATCCAGTAAGAAAAGTGCCATTATAATTTGGCCGAAAATACAGTAACTTTGGGTGATCCTTTGTGCAATAAATTGCACGTACTTCTTGAATTGCAAAGGGACATTTTGCTCGAAATCTACCCTTAAAAAATGTTGTCCAGTCTTTAACCATATGTCTTTCAACCCTTATTACTGAAAATGGAGTTGGTTTTGTTCTAGAGTGCTCCAATAAATCATAGTACTCCTGTGGTAATTCCATTCGTGTCTTCAGGTTAACCAATCCCATGTTTTTATCACATTCCAGGTAGGAGTGTCCCCGGATTGGGAATGTGATACGGATGGACTCAAGTTTTCTTATAGAGTGTACAATATAATGCATCAACCGGAACACACAGTAATTTTTATTTTGGCCGCCAGCAGAATCACAGAATATGTGCAAATGTTTAACGCTATCGTCAGTGTGATTCATTATAAAGTCAAAAAGGAATGAGGAAACCTCATCAGCTCCTTTCTTTGCGACATTTTCAGGATATGTGTAGAACAGTGACTCAGCTGTACTCAAAACATGTATGTTAAAAGAATACATTGACAGTTGACGAAGATAGTAAACATCGTTTGTTGGTACGTTTGGAAGATATACATTTTTTTGGTAATCCATTGCAATTGCGATAAAATCATTACTAGTTCGGGCTCGCTGTTTTGCGCTTCTTTTTTTATCATAGAATGCCTGAGCCCTCCTTTTATGGAGTTCATTTTGATTTTCCAGTCTTCTTATGAGTACTGGAGCTTCTGGATTCCCTTCGGCTTTCAACCTGTTTACCTCTGCTGTAAATTTATCGCAGATACTACACGTATCGCTCCGCGGGTACCCGAAACTGATATTAAATTTTGTATTAAACGTATGTCTATAAGTCTCGTAAGAAACTTTGTCGCTCGGATACGCTTGTTGGAACATGTCAAACATTTTTTTTATATTCAGTTCTTGAGGTAGATAAAGTTTCTTTGAATCGTGTAAACTATAATGTGAATGCCTACCTTTGAAAGAGCTGATATGATCGAAAATATGTTGGTATGTAGTGTCAGACAAACTCTTTATTTTGGAGCTGTGTTGGCCCCTCTTGTCTTTTGGTGCCGTTCCTGTATGTTTTAAAGATTTCTGCAAATGCTCTAACTTGCCTTTAGTAATCCCATGGATGCTAAGAAAAGCTTTGTAGCAAACGGGTATCTCAACTGTACGGTCATCTTTTTGTACTCTAACTCTATAGGAAAATACACTGTCATGAAATATGGCATCCTCTTCCGACTTCCTATTTCGGCGCCTCTGGACAGGTGTAATCGAAATTAAACCGCATAAGTAACTATTTTGTTCATCATTGGTGCCCAAACTGTTAAAATATGACAGAATTGCATTACGTTGGTCGTTGGTAGTAACCTCAAAACATCTTAATCGTTTGCATAAACAGGCAACACCTGGTTCGTGGGAGGCTAGACGAACTTTCTTCATCACATCCTGAATTCGCCCGGTTTTAGGCCTCTTTTTTGGTTGTTGATGCACATTTTTGTCGTTCATTTTTCACACAAAACACAATAAAATCGGTAAGAAGTTGTTAAAACGTGACGAAGTGCCTCGAGATGCTCACTAACTGACTGGTGTATTCTATGGACCCTCCTTGTTTTATACGTGTGGCGCGTGGACGTTTCCAGTTTTATGCCTGCACAGCTAATATTGTTTTATTGAAATATACGAGACCTTTCTAGTTTTATACCGGTCCATATGACCATTCGATAAAGCTCAATAGGTACCACCTGATGGACTAAAATATCACTAAACATGAAAATTTGGACTCTCCTTGTTTTATTCCTGTACCCTTCACTTGGTACTGCATCAGGTTTTAGAATTTTTGCTGCGGATCCTGGTTTTTCCAAATAATCTCGTGGTAGAAAATGTGCACTACAAAGTCTGCTAGTTTTTGATGGAACCCAGTTTTCTCTTCGAATTGCTTTGACCCAAAGTTCGAGAATCTCAGGGCGTTTGAATGGAAACCTGAAACAATAATTATGAAACAAAATACACAGCGCACGAGTTCTTTATCACCACTTCTGATGTAAGCAAATTAAATCGAATTGAAATAAAATAAGAGTTCCAAAAAATAACAATTTATTGGGCAGCCGTATATTAATTAATACACCACGTGTGCAAGCTGCGAATCGAATGAGTACCCTCTCCGGTTGTCGCCTCGCTTCCCACCGTTCCAGCATCCCTTGGCTACCTCGCCTAGCGTCCATCCCGGCGACACCATACACCGTGAGCCAAGTATGCCCTCGATTCCTCGTTGCTAACACAATGAAGTTTTAAAATTATTTTAATTTGGGTTCTCTTACAGAAAAATGCCGGACACTAGTGACCAAGAACAGGTCATAATGACCCCGAAAGGTAAGACTGCCAACTCCACAACTCTGATCATCGAAAGGCGAAAGGTAAATAAAACAAACGACAAAATGCACGTAGCTGGAGGGGAACACACGGGGATTATCATCAACAAAGAGACAGCTTCCAAGGGTAATTTCTGTTTTTTTGTTTTAAGTTCCCTTCAAGTATGTCTTATTTTTTTATGTAGAAAACGGCGAGGCTCTACCAGCTCAACTATCCCTAGAATTCAGGGTGTTCCTCGTAAACAAAGAGACTGGAAAACACACGCAAGAATCTCGTACTTTAAGGTTCTGGTTTAGACCAATGAAAAATGCCGAGGACGAGACTGATGGACTGGAAGCATGTACCGCTCAGGACTTCTTCCGGGAGTTAGTCAGCCCGCAAGAGTTCCCCAGAGGTATTTTTGTTTATTACAAAATAAACATCTTGATTTAATGTGTTTTTTAGACTATGTCGGTTTCATCAAGAAGATTATGAAGCTGATGCAACGCAACTACCAAACGATTGTAAAGCTAGAAGTAGAACTGAAACAGTTGCAGGAGCCCATCGAAGTGCCATCTAGACCACGTAAGTGCTAATTGCAACTTCCTAAAAGCACTCGATTCGCATACATTTTAATAATTATTGATTAATTCCTTGTAGCGCCAACCGGCTACCGTCGTATCCAACTTAGCCCTTCTGCTTTGTTCCGAACAGGTTTGGGTTGCTCTCTGCGTGTAACTTTTTGAAACTAACAAAACTTAAGTGGTTTTTCTAATATGTGCGTTTTTTGTATTGTATTTTACACAACTAAAATGTTTGTTGAATGTGTCTTTTGCACTTTAACCGCACCGATGAGTTTGATGCTTGTCATTAACGTAAAAAGTTTACGGTGTGTGGTACCATATATTTGAGATTGTTTATACAGTGATTTTACCTGAATTTGCTCAATTATACTGGGTTCCCCATAATAGACTACCCATTTTAAGGTGGGGATTTTATATGTATATTTTTACCGCCTAACAGAGGTTCATAAAAGCACACATATCACTAGGACAAATGGCATAATCGCATATTATTATACAGGGTGAGTCAGTTTTTTGTAGACAAACTTTAACAGGGGATAGAACGCACGTTTTTAAAAAGAAAAGTGCCTATAAAGATATGGCCGATCTAGCTTCCTAAGGAAGATACAGGGTGTTAAAATTTCATTTTTTTTTACATTAATGTGTAATATTTTCTGAACGGAATGATATATTCACTAAATATTTTACACATATCTTAACCTGCATAGGATCAACATGTTGTATTGTTCCTGTCGAAAATACTATAGTGGATGTTACTTTTTTCGGGTACTTCGGATACTTTTTTTTCGTACGCCACTGACATTATCTGATACATATTTCTAAAATAACGGCCCCTTGGTAACAATTTTGATCTCTTGTAATTTTGCTCTAACTATGACAGTTTTCGAGATATTGGCCGTTGTTTCTCTGACAGTGTAATGTCGCTATTATAATTTTTTTTTCTCGAATTTTCTTTATGACTTATAAACGAACGCTTAGATTTTTTCATGTTTGGGGGATAATGCCTATTAAGAATGTTCAAGAACTTGCACAGTGGCGGGGTGGAAGGGGTGCTCCACCCCTTTCGTAAACAGAACTTCTACGCCAAAGACTATTTAAAAAAAACTGTTATTTTCATTATCTACATACAGTTTAACAAAAATAATGTCCCTTCTTCTGTTTCGAAATTCCTGTGCGTTTACTAGTTATTTTGATTTTTAGTGTTTGATGTGGTACTAAATTAAGTAATTTATTTATTAGCAATAATAATTATCGGCTAAATATTTAATTCTTTCAACGAAACCTACCTAAATATGGTTTGTTAAGGATTCTAAAAAGCCGAAATCTCTTTATCTCTTTCCAAGTAATTACAATTACAAAAAAAAACATTAGATGAACATTGATGTTAATGTTTATGGAGATATAAACATTTTTGAATTTATAGCAATATTTAATTAACAATAATAGTTGTTAGCAATAATGATTTATAAATAACAATTACAAGAATTAATAACAATAACACTAGTACCTACATACATAAAATTAGATACTTTGTTCAAAATGTAAACCGTTCTTCTCAATACACATTTCACTGCGACGTATCATAGAACGTCTTAAGTTAACTAAATGATGCACCCTTTTTTCATTGCAAGCATCTCTAATGCGATTTTGAAGTTCCTCAAGTGTATTAACCGGAGTGGTATACACTATTTCCTTAATGAATCCCCACACAAAAAAGTCAAGTGGTGTTAAATCGGGGGATCTGGGAGGCCACGCCACTGGACCTCCACGACCTATCCACCTCCCTGGATAGATATTGTTTAGCCAATTTCTTACATTTCTGCCATAATGGGCCGGGCACCCATCAAGTTGAATCCAAGACTGTCTTCTTAAATTCAAAGGAATGACCTCCCATATATTACCATGGTGTTTTTCTAAAAATTGTAGGAAATTTTCTGAATTTACACGTTGTGGCAAGAAATAAGGTCCAAACACGTGGTTGCCGTAAATTCCAATCCAGACATTTGTACTAAATTCATGTTGAAAACTTCGTGGTCGAATGGCATGTGGGTTTTCATGTGCCCATACATGCAGATTGTGAAAATTTACTATACCACGACGAGTAAAACAAGATTCATCAGTCCACAGTATATTGGATAAGAAATCCCTAATATTTTGAATGGAGTTAAGAACCCACCTACAATAAGTAAGTCTTCGTTCAGCGTCACCTGGACATAAACCTTGAACAGGTTGAAAATGATATGGGCGCCACTGTGCAAGTTTTTGAACATTCTTACCGCTTGTTTTATGCGCCTTAATTAATAGGCATTATCCCCCAAACATGAAAAAATCTAAGCGTTCGTTTATAAGTCATAAAGAAAATTCGAGAAAAAAAATATAATAACGACATTACACTGTCAGAGAAACAACGGCCAATATCTCTAAAACTGTCGTAGTTAGAGCAAAATTACAAGAGATCAAAATTGTTACTAAGGGGCCGTTATTTTAGAAATATGTATCAGATAATGTCAGTGGCGTACGAAAAAAAAGTTCCATTATGCAGAATATCCGAAGTACCCGAAAAAAGTAACATCCACTATAGTATTTTCGACAGGAACAATACAACATGTTGATCCTATGCAGGTTAAGATATGTGTAAAATATTTAGTGAATATATCATTCCGTTCAGAAAATATTACACATTAATGTAAAAAAAAATTAAATTTTAACACCCTGTATCTTCCTTAGGAAGCTAGATCGGTCATATCTTTATAGGCACTTTTCTTTTTAAAAACGTGCGTTCTATCCCCTGTTAAAGTTTGTCTACAAAAAACTGACTCACCCTGTATATCAACGTATTCACAATGGTTCCCGCTATAGCATACGATAATTTTCAATGCCCATAAGTACAGAAGAATAATATAAATAAATGCTAAAGTACCTTAATTTTAACCCTACTGATACTGTGTATCAATATGTCGCATTTACGACGGAACTAGGCTAGGCACAATAACAAAAATTAGGGACGGGATAGCCAAAACATTTGGGAACACTTCTTTTTAACTTTCAGATTAATATTTATTGATAATTCTCCACGGTGTGTGCTAACGTAAAATCTAACATATTCTCGATGTTTAAACTTGTGAAAATACGAACTTAGGCGAAGGGGGGACGGTGGGGTGCAGGGACCGTAGGTAGCTGATGTCGAAGCACAGCGAACCTTCTCAATGAATTTAGTTTGTATACCCTATCATCACAGCAGTGTTGCGAGCAGGTCTCTTTTTTTCGTACTAGGTGGCGCTGCTAATTCGTAGATAGAGATTTCAAGTTTTCCTAATAAATTTGATTGACTAAAAAAATCTTCATGCATTTGATATAAATCGAGAATAATACACTCCCCGGCACAAAATTCCGTCACCCTAAAATTTTGCCCAATTTTGATGTTTTATAACTTTTTTATTTTTCATCTGATTTTCATAAATTTTTTACCAGTCTGTAGATCAGTTCATTGTGTGTCTTTTTAATTATTGTAATAAGTCATATTTTTCGTCCAGGCAATATTATACAGGGGTAAATCAAAGTGTTGTTTTTTGTCGTAAACTCAAAACACCCTGTGGAAAAATTGAGGCGAATAATTTTGTTTACAAACTGTTTGCTGCCATCTTAGACGTATTGTAAACATTTTGTTTTTTGATTCATCCCATTATCTCATTTCTTCTGCGAGCAGCAAAATTTTAAATGAAACGCTGTTAATTTTATCATTTTTAATTAAAAAACATCGACGTTGGCTAAATACGCGGTTATTGTGACAGAATATTTGACAGTACAGTTAATTTAGTGTGTTGTCATCATGGTAACTACAGCCGACGTAGGTAGAATTGTTGCCTTAATAGAGGATGGCCGCAATAAGAGTTATGTCTCCCGTACTCTGGGAATTGCGCGGTCTACAGTTTGTGATGTTTGGAATAGGTATCTACAGACGGGAAACTTTATTAGGCGGCAAGGCTCTGGCAGAAGGAGAATGACCACTCAAGCTGATGATCACTTTGTCATTATGAATTCTTTAAGAGATCGAAGAGCTACTGCTGTGTATCTAAAAAATGACTTGCAAATGGTACGTCGAGTAAGTGTAAGTGAAAGAACGATACGTAGAAGATTGTTAGAAGCAGGATTGCATTCACGAAGGCCAGCAGTATGTCCAAAATTGCTTCCTCGGCATCGACAACACCGACTGAGATTTGCAAGAGCGCATGCTGATTGGACTATAGAACAGTGGGGAAACGTACTATTCACAGATGAATCCAGGGTTTGTTTAAGGTCGCCGGATGGTCGTGAACGGGTATACAGACGTAGAAATGAAAGATATGCCGACTGCATCATATCTGAGCGACTGCAATATTACGGTGGTTCAGTCATGGTTTGGGCGGGTATTTCTACCGATGCACGTACTGACCTTGTATTTGTTGAAAATGGAGCACTAACCGCCCACCGTTACATTGAGGAAATCCTCCAAGAAATTGTTGTTCCATTTGCTCCTTTCATTGGGAACCAATTTACATTAATGCATGATAATGCTAGACCTCACGTTGCACGGGTAGTGAGCGAATATCTGGATGAGATTGGACTGGCCCGCATGTAGCCCGGATCTCAACCCAATCGAACATCTTTGGGATGTTCTTAAAAGAGCACTCCGTCGCCGTCCTGTGCAACCACTAACCTTGCAAGACTTACGGCTGGCGCTGACAGAAGAATATCAGGCTATTCCTCAAGACAGAATAAGTAATCTTATTAATTCGATGCCACGAAGAATGCAAGCTGTCATTGCTGCGAGAGGAGGACATACACGTTATTAAAATTTGTCTTTGTTAATTAATTTTGTGATATACCTAGTGGATGTTTTTGTTAATAAAAATAAGCTTGAAATCAGCGTTTCATTTAAAATTTTGCTGCTCGCAGAAGAAATGAGATAATGGGAGGAATCAAAAAACAAAATGTTTACAATACGTCTAAGATGGCAGCAAACAGTTTGTAAACAAAATTATTCGCCTCAATTTTTCCACAGGGTGTTTTGAGTTTACGACAAAAAACAACACTTTGATTTACCCCTATATAATATTGCCCGGACGAAAAATATGACTTATTACAATAATTAAAAAGACACACAATGAACTGATCTACAGACTGGTAAAAAATTTATGAAAATCAGATGAAAAATAAAAAAGTTATGAAACATCAAAATTGGGCAAAATTTTAGGGTGACGGAATTTTGTGCCGGGGAGTGTATATGTGTACTCTCTAGCACATAGCAGACAGTAAAAACTGATGATATTAAAACATTTCAGTGGCTTCATCTGCCGTCGAAAATCGTTATTAAAATAATAAGGATTTATTCGCGACGTACCTACCATGATGCAATGGTTTGCCAAGATCCAGAGATGTGCGCTGCGTCATATGTATACAGTGAGTCTGAGTGAGATAGCATCAGATTCGTTTGAAGTAATAAGTAACTCTGCGATTTGTTCACAGAACTCACAGTCATGACTATTGAACGATTTCATTTTTAACGCCAACCTGTAATTATTGGTATCATTTGTCGGTAAAAAATGTCATATCGAAAAAAGTAATAGATTATCCTTGCGGCGTAATAGTGTAATAGCATGCCTTCAATAGTAATAGATCTATTACAAACGTAATAGGGCTCGCAACGCTGCATCACAGGCGTCGCCACCCTTGAACGTGGAATTCATGACTAGCATAGTACCAGATAGTACAGAGCTGGCTTATAAGTATTGTGTGATAAATAAAGCATATCGGTTTAATATTTGGTATGTATAATAAATGTAATAATTTATATGTATAAAATTGATATGATATCTTTGGTATGTCATTTTTCAAATAATTATTTTTTGTTGACTTCACCAGTTCATCTAAAATCTAAATATAAATTTTGATCTTGAAAATAAATAACTTTTCAATAGCAGAAATTAATAAAGGCTAATTCTAATACCAATATAGAAACTAAACAGTTTGTGCTTCTAGGTACTAGAAAACGCAAAAAAAGTACTAATAATAAATAAGGTATTAATTTTTAAAAGTAAGAACATTTTGTAATGCTTTCTTGCATATATTGAGGCGAAAGCGATTTAATACTTAATATCTTTATCTCAGTCCCCTTGGGGTAGTATTTTTTGTCAAAATTAATGATCAAGATGGCGGACATTTTTGCAGTTTATTTTAGTCCCAATCGACTTAAAATCGGCGTTTTGATTGTTTTGGGGTCGCCGAACACTGTCCCAATTTTTTTTTTTCCCAATAAATATTCAAGATGGCGGACATTTTTACCATTTATCATCAGAAACAATTCAAAGTCGGTGTACCAGAAACTTTGAAATCGCTGATCACGAATTTTTGTCCCAATAAATATTTAAGATGGCGGGCATTTTTGCCAGTTATCAACAGAAGCAACTCAAAGGCGGTGTCCCGGGAATTTTGAAGTCGTTGATCACGAATTTTTTGTCCCAATAAATATTCAAGATGGCGGGCATTTTTGCCAGTTATCAACAGAAGCAACTCAAAGGCGGTGTCCCGGGAAATTTGAAGTCGTTGATCACGAATTTTTGTCCCAATAAATATTCAAGATGGCGGGCATTTTTGCCAGTTATCAACAGAAGCAACTCAAAGGCGGTGTCCCGGGAATTTTGAAGTCGTTGATCACGAATTTTTGTCCCAATAAATATTCAAGGTGGCGGGCATTTTTGCCAGTTATCAACAGAAGCAACTCAAAGGCGGTGTCCCGGGAATTTTGAAGTCGTTGATCACGAATTTTTTGTCCCAATAAATATTCAAGATGGCGGGCATTTTTGCCAGTTATCAACAGAAGCAACTCAAAGGCGGTGTCCCGGGAATTTTGAAGTCGTTGATCACGAATTTTTGTCCCAATAAATATTCAAGATGGCGGGCATTTTTGCCAGTTATCAACAGAAGCAACTCAAAGGCGGTGTCCCGGGAATTTTGAAGTCGTTGATGACGAATTTTTTGTCCCAATAAATATTCAAGATGGCGGGCATTTTTGCCAGTTATCAACAGAAGCAACTCAAAGGCGGTGTCCCGGGAATTTTGAAGTCGTTGATCACGAATTTTTGTCCCAATAAATATTCAAGATGGCGGGCATTTTTGCCAGTTATCAACAGAAGCAACTCAAAGGCGGTGTCCCGGGAATTTTGAAGTCGTTGATCACGAATTTTTGTCCCAATCAATATTCAAGATGGCGGGCATTTTTGCCAGTTATCAACAGAAGCAACTCAAAGGCGGTGTCCCGGGAATTTTGAAGTCGTTGATCACGAATTTTTGTCCCAATCAATATTCAAGATGGCGGGCATTTTTGCCAGTTATCAACAGAAGCAACTCAAAGGCGGTGTCCCGGGAATTTTGAAGTCGTTGATCACGAATTTGTTGTCCCAATAAATATTCAAGATGGCGGGCATTTTTGCCAGTTATCAACAGAAGCAACTCAAAGGCGGTGTCCCGGGAATTTTGAAGTCGTTGATCACGAATTTTTTGTCCCAATAAATATTCAAGATGGCGGGCATTTTTGCCAGTTATCAACAGAAGCAACTCAAAGGCGGTGTCCCGGGAATTTTGAAGTCGTTGATCACGAATTTTTTGTCCCAATATATATTCAAGATGGCGGACATTTTTGCCATTTATCATCAGAATCAACTCAAAATCAGTGTCTCGCGAATTCTGAAGCGCTGATCACGAATATTTTGTCAAAATATATATTCAATATGGCGGACAATTTTCCCATATATGGTGCGCTTCGACTTAAAATCGGTATCATGAGAATTTTGAGGTCGCACATCACGAGTTTTTTGCCAAAATAAATATTCAAAATGGCAGATTAAATAATATGATAGACGTTTTCCTCACTTATTCTCTCATTCGACTCAAACCATCACCATTTTTTTTGTGTCAGATCAAGTAGGTATTCCAAATGGCGACTCTAAGATGAATTTTGCCATTTACGCTACGGTCTGATTAGACTCAAAATCTTTCTCAGTTTTTTTTAGAGTAGCATATCACGAATTTTTTATCATATCAAATATATATTTTGCCTCTTTCTTGACATTTCCTTTTTTGCGTTCCTCTATTCATTCACTATTATTTCTGGTACTAAACAGTCCACATAAAATCTTACCAATTTTAGTTAAATATTTTACCGATAAATAAGTAAATAAGTCATTATGATCACACAAGACTCTGCGAAGCGACGGCAACTTCGGAGGCCCGCATGCGCTGTTGACAGGGGTGTAACTGGAATAGCAAAGATTTAACTATTCTATTGTTTTGTTTAATTGTTTTGTTAAATGTAAATTATTAAGTTTACTGTGTTAGCGAATATGTAGTATTTGTTATCAGGTAATCAAGCGATATGGAGAATTATTGCAAAATTTACAAATCCAAATTTTCCGATCACTACTCTAATAAGATGCCTAAATAACGTTACACTGAGCGAGTAATAACAATTATTACAGTGAGTGAGTAATCATAAACACATGTAAATGAAAACAAAGACAATAAAATATGTTTTAGATATTTAGATGTGTAGAGATATAGGGTAACTAATGAATGTTAGGCGTTGCGTCATCACTAACGGAATTAATCACAGACAGTGCAATCGACTACTGTCTGCGTTGCATTCGCACTGTGTTTATGAAGACGTAGTAATGCCTACATCGAAATAACATGAACCGCGTCATTACCAGTGATGACGCAACGCCTAACATTCATTAGTTACCCTATATATTGTTATCTTTAGATAGTAATTGATTTTAGATAAATTTAATTAGATTTCCCCCAATAAGATACACAAGTAGGTTGCAGTATGTAGTGACTGTAGAAAAAGTGTAAAAACGTCATTATATTAGAACTATCATTAGATCGGGTGATAATTATTGAAAAAACTAATTTCCTAAATGTAATGAAAATGTATCTTTGTATGTTGTATAATTATTAACAAAGAAATCGATATATACTGATACCTCATTTGACAGTTTAAGAAACCTAGAGATATAAACGAATTATACCCAGTGTTGGTTCTATAAATAACCTCTTCAAATACTATGTTTAATAATAAATATAGCAACTCATTTGTTATATTTTATATTTTGTAAAATTTTAGTACTAGGATCAAAAAAATTAAAACTTCGACGTAAGACGTAATAAGCTTTTTAAAAACTTTTTAATTTCCGCATTCAAATAGGCATTACATGTTTTGTTCGTATCACTGGTTTGCCGCTAATTGCGAGTTCTTAGGCGTTTGTGAACGGCGCGGCGCATTAAAAAATAGCCGTTGCTCCGAAGTCTTGTTTATGATCACCACTGTATATAACAAAATAGCACGTATTTGCTTTTGTGGTCGATAGTTGATAGATCAAAAACATAATAAGCAGTTATATAATATATAATACTGAAATGCCTAGGTAATGATTTGGGAATAAGTAATAAAAGTAAAATAGTGAGACATGTTTTTGGTAAGTACCTACATGATAATTGTTGGCAATAATTACTAAGGTTATTACATTTGTATTTTCTATCAAGGAAATAATCATGGACCATATTGAGTGAGCCAAAGAAGTGTTTCATGTAATATATTTTCACAAAGAAGATAAAAGTGGTCATATCTATGGATATAAATAGGTACCCTATACAAACTGGCAAAGCACTATTATCTATATTATTCGGAATCGTAAAAATAAGCTAAATTCAAATATGAAAATAAAATGTATTTCATTACAAAAATGGAATTCCAGGACATAGTATTCCAGCAGATTAATAAAATCGTTCCTTATAACATTGTAAACAGAAATTGAAGCCCGTCCTGTAAAGTTGGCGAGAACTGGTAAAAAACATCGGCCGCCGTAAATAAGAAATATGTTTGTAGCTTGGCTAAAATACATTAGTTACGAACGGTGTCTCATAGAGTCCCAGCACCTGCTGGAACGTACCGATTCGCCGTTTCGATGATTCAGGCTAGGCTACATTTTTTGTACTAAATCCCCGCCTTAATATTTGAATTAAAATTTTTTTAGTTAACAAAACAAACTTTATTTTACTAAATTACAGCTAACTCTTTGGGATTTATGATAACTTATAAATATTTGGCTAATTTAATTCTAACTTTTAAAAATCACGTCTTCTAAATGACCTCCACCAACTTCAACGCATTTTTTAATATTGGATAAAAAGTGGTTCATTTCACGGTGTAGCAAACCTTCGTCTATTCCTTCAACTTCTTCACGAATTTTGACTTTCAGTTCCTCGATTGTACAGGGTAAGTCTCTTAAGATTGACACCCCCCTTATCTCACTTATCCTTTGCCGATTTAACTCATTCAAAAAAGGAGTGGACGCGGTTTTTAAAGAATTTTTATAATCTGAGCACGGATATTAAAAATCTCGTAAGATATACAGGGTGGAAAATAAAACATGATTTTTTTAAATCCCGTATGTTTTTATACCAAATTTATATACGCCCGTATATTTTTATACCAAAATAATGTCCTTAATTTTCTGGATAAAAAAATATCTAATTGTTATATAATCACTACACCTGTTCGTGAGATATTACTAAAAACTTATCACATTACGGGTGTCAATTATAAAACAAAAAACATATCAAGATATCTCTGGAAACAATGCCGTTTATTGAGATAATAAATAAATAATATATAGGTGACAATAACAGTAACGAGTAATAACAATAAACAACATAAGCCTAATAAAACCAAATAAAAGTCAATATTAATGCAGTAACACAATAGAGTAACACAATTTTATTTATTTACACGTAACGTAATTAAATATTTTCCACGTAACCACCACCATTCTGAATACACATTTGGCATCGCTTTATAAAATTGCTTCTCACCCTTTGAAATATATCACCATTTTGGTTTAATTCCTCAATTTTTACACGTATGCATTCTTTTAACTCATTCATATTATTAAAAACCCCAGTTTCATATATATCTTGTTTTATCGTACCCCAGAGAAAAAATCCATAGGTGTTAAGTCCGGAATTTTAGCGGGCCCATGTATAACACCGTGCCTTCCTATCCAAATAGGATATTTTCTGTTTAGGTATTCGGTGACGTTCCTTGCAGAGTGTGGTGGTGCTCCATCCTGCTGCCAAATAACAGATCTGTTGTCCACTAAATTAATATTATCTAAATAATTTTCAACTGGATGTTGAAGAATATCCACATAACGTTGTGCATTTAAGGGCCCATTTATAAATACAGGACCTACAATAGCATCCTTGTGGATGCCACACCACACGTTTACAGTTTGGTATCCTTGTTTTTTTATTTTTTTTACAATATGTGGATTTTCCGCTCCCCAGTAATGTGCATTTTTTCTGTTAAAAATTCCCACAGTAGAAAAACTGCTTTCGTCAGTCCAAAAGACATGACTTAGAAACTCATCATCTTCCTCTATTCTATCAAGTATGTCTCTGCAGAAGGTTAACCTGTCCTGAAGGTTGTTGTCGTGTAAATATTGAATGGGCAAAATACTATATGGTTTAAAATTATGGCGATGTAATATTTTTATCACACTTCTTTGTGATATATTCAATTCTATTGCTGCGGCATAGTAGATATCTTGAGATGTCTTGTCTCGAGGGGCGATTCACTGCTCGAAGTAGGTGTACATTTTCCAACTCTGAACTTCGGAAGTACTAGAAGTACATTGAAATACTCGAAGTAGAATTGAAGTCCTCGAAGTACAATAGAAGTATTCGAAGTACATACGAAGTACAATCGAAGTACACTCGAAGTATCGAAGTACCTACTCGAAGTACATCGGTAATAATCGCTTACTTTCGTTCATGTTTGTCGTAGATGAATAATCACCTGAGGGGCGGCAACCGAGGCGGTAACATTAGTTTACTATCTGATGCGAGCTCGAGTGCCAGCCAAATCTAACATTTTGCTGCAGAAATCAGTGTTTTATAATGATTATTTCGTTTATTTTGAAGGTTATTATATTTTACGCATTGTAATTCTGTATATATATGTCAGAGGTAAGTAACGTCCAAATATATACCGATTTAAAAATATAAATCGTCCAACTGATTTTTTGCCTGTTTTACTTGTATACAAATAAAATTATGTACCTACATATCATTATGATTTTAAACTCGATTTTAAATATTCAGCTTTAATCTCGGTTCTAGGTTTATTGAAATAGTAAATAATTTTGTATGTAAGTAAGTTAAATACCGCGGTAAACACGTAATGGATCTGGTGATTTAACGCTTTTGTTAGTCTTACACTAATCTCAGATTTTAACCACAATATTAATGAATGGTAATAAAATAAGATCAACGCCCAGGAAAGGCTATAAAAAGGGTTGTAATAATTAGAGAAAAAGTATGGATCTTTTTTAAAAGTTGACAAAGTCAAGTATCTTCGAAGTATATATAAAGGCCGTATCACATTGTACAATATTCCTTAAATAATGTGGGCAGATATGATTTGAATAATGTTTTCTCTAGTTGTATACCTATAGGTTTTAGAAACAAAATAATTGTTTTGAACAGATTAATCCGAGGATTCATCGCATCGTTTTCACATAAAAGGTAGAGAAGGTTGTAAAAATAAGTGTTTTTACCGCTGAGGTTTTTACACATTACACGTGTCTCTAGCTAAAAGCCGCCACAAACTTGCTCATTACTCATTTTTTACTGCTTCTTGCAAATATTTATAACTTCGTTTATAACTATTTACGTCCATAGTAGTTTCAAAAAACTTAAACATTCATAAAAAAACTTAAACTACAACAAAAAATTACTTTTAGACTATGGATTCAGAAGTACATACCGAAGTGAAGGACATTAACGAAGATTTCTCTATTGAGACTATTGCAAGAACATTAAAATTATCTTTGCCAACTTACTTAATAAACTTATTAAAGTCTTCTGGGCATGACAGCAGACTTTCCTTCGAAAAAATGTCTGATAATTTAATAAAAGAGATGGAAACTTTTGCAAGGGAAGACTTAAAGGACCTGGCAGATCCTACACCTGACAACTTTGGAATTTATTTTAAAAATATTGACAAATTTAAAATAGTTGGGGGAGACAGACTGAAAATATATCACATCGCTGACTATGTTAAGAACGAGGTTAAGAAGAAAAATATATCATTCGAGAATTCTTTTAAACAGAAAAAAAGATTGGAAATAACTGCTCGAAATACTAAAAACAACAATGAGCAAAATGGGGGGCAAAATTCGCCAACAGAAAATAATATATTTAATGATTTTGATGAAACAAAAGAAAAATTAGAAAAGTCAGTAGTAAATATTTATGAAAATTTTTTAAAATTAGAGGGTATTCCTTATAATAAAAAAGACTTCAAAATTATCTCATTTAACCAATCATCTTCATCTGGAAACTGTTTGGCAACTGCACGAATAGAATGTTTTTGCAAATCTGTTTCTACGATTCAATATGTAAAAGATCATCAATCAACAAAATGGGTGTATTCTTTCACTAAAATTGTTATGAAAAATGATAAATCTTATATAATAAGAAAGTCGAGTTTGTGTTGGATGCTTGAAAATCAAGGCAGGAAGCTTAGTAGTGATAGGCTTCTGAGGGTTCAACAAAGCTCAATGAATCAAAATAGTGAAATCGACAAAGAAAACAATGTTACCAAAAAATCCACAAAAATTTTTGTTGGCGATTGGTGTGCCTTTAGTTTTGATAATAAAAAAGAAAAACGTTTATTAAATAATTTTATTATCGGACGGGTTCTTGCCTTCGCATATTTAACTGGAAAAAAGAATAAAGATAAACAATATTCTTTAACATTTTGTGAGACTAGTAGTTCGAACAGCATTTCAAAAAAAAAAGGCGTTGGATGTTTGGCTAACTGGTTAGCTATTAACCAAGATGGTAATCTAAATTTCATAAAAAGTGAAACTCATGATTTTAAAGATATCGATTTATATATTTGTACATTATCTGAAAAAGAAATAAGATATGAAAATAAAAAAATTAATATCAGCCAAGAAGCATTGTCAATAATACGTGATCTGAACAGAAATATAAATGAAAACATTTGCAACAAAAAACGGGACAAAAAAACGCTAACAAGGAATACTCAAAAAACAAACAGAAGAGAACATGTGTCCTCAGAAAGTTCTGAAGAGAGCAACTGTTCGTATAATAGTAAAGAAGCTGACGATAGCCTGGATGACTTGGAAGAGGAAGAATTATCCTCGGATTTATCAGTAAATCGAGTATCCAATGACACCCCAGAAACAAAATTTGAAATTGAAAAATATTATGCAACTTACTACAGAGAGGGACAAAATACATCTTGCTCATGGTACCTTGGACGGATAATAAGAAAAATTTCAACAAATATTGTACAGATAAAGTTTTTAAGAAGAGACCTAGATAGATTCGTGTGGCCACGTGAAAGTGATGTCCAAGCTGTCAATGTACAATTTATTTTTTACGGCCCTATAGAACTGACTGGATATGGCCCTTTTTTTATATCAAAAACTGATGAAATTGGCATAGAGAAAAAACTAAAAGAAATAAGATGTAGACAATTAGCTATATGACCAAACATTTTCTCTTAAATAAAATTTATGTTTTTAAACTGTTTTCTAAATCATATATTATGTATGTTAGCTTTTAAGTTTTTGAATAAACTTAATTTTAACTTTTGCATTTCATTTCAATTATGCACATTTTAAAATAACTAAAGCAAGCACTAAAGCATTACTGATAGTTAACCTTGCCATAGCCATAACCATTCGCATAACCATGACGACTTTTATCTATTAGTTTATCTCAAATAAATATGAAAATGTCCGTATTTTTAATATACAATGTTGTATTTTCGCTGCAAATAAGCACTCTTTTTATTTTATATATGGCAACGCTTTCTGATCGAAAACTATCACTGTTCGATTCATTAGAATAAAGAGAATATTTTTTACATGGCACACTTTTGGCACAAGCGAAAACTAAAAAAATCACTGATAATAAATAATAAACCAAAAATCTGTTCAGAAGTAACTTATTAATTTCTAACTAGCTACGAAGCACCTATAATCGAAGTACTTCTGAAGTACTCGAAGTACTTTTGAAATACTCGAAGTACCTCGGAAGTACTCGAAGTACATCGGAAGTACTGAAGTACATCAGAAGTAATCGAAGTCTACGCGAAGTACTAGAAGTACATAAAAAAAAATTAAGTACTTCGAGAAATTCGAAGTAGGTGTACATTTTTTTGATGAGTGAATCACCCCTCGTCTTGTCTCTCAGAGATTCGGTATTCCTAAACTTTGCATAAATGTTTTTAAAACTATTTTTGGAAGGAGGTAGCTTTTCTCGAAATAACCTAACATACTCCCTCCGAGCAAGAGACTTATTCTAGTTGCACTGAATATAAATTTCAAGTAACTCTTTTCGCTCTCCAATGAATATACCATTTTCAAAATAACTTGCTTCTTTACGAACACTACGTATTTTTTACGCTAATATCTAAGAGAGTGAACTACTATCTCACAAAAAACTGGATGACATCTGTCAACAAAGAAACAATGCAAATATGCATTGTTTCCAGAGGTATCTTGATGTTCTTATTTTATAATTGACACCCGTAATGTGATAAGTTTAAAACATCTAAGACAGTGATATTCCTAAGAGAAAAACCTACAATTTGAAAAAAAAATCGACCAAAACGAACAAAAATTGTCGAAAATACAGAACGTCAAATTTGAGTTAACTTTTTGGTTGTGCGTTAAATAAGTTGCGCAGTGTATATTTTTTTTAAATATTGATGTCTTACTAACCTAAAATAAATATGAGAACAATATTTTCACAGCAGAATTACACTGTAACATTAAAAATTCAACTGTTAAATCCTTAAGTGGCCAATCACTATACCCGTTACCCTATCGAGATTAGTCAGGGCTCTTAGCATATCACATAGGTATAAATTTATTTTTAAGCAGTACCATTCATCGAAATTACTATATTTTATGTCCACTAAAAAGGTTGACAGTTTCCTTAACATGATACGAAAAGAGTTAAGATACTGAAGCCATAACTATACAAAGCACGTAACGTATCTCGACGGCGGTACTGATTCTGCACAGGCGCATAAAAGTATAAAAATATAGAATTTACTGTTTTTCTACGTTTTTTATTGTTTTATATTTTTTATTTAATCAGTATCAATTTATTTATAGTATCTGCTGAGGAGAACTCTCTGGGCAACATCGTGGTACTCACCGTAGAAAAGGTTTTAGAAATAATAGAATCCTCATATCCCAACCCTATTACAATAAAAGACATAGCCAAGTAAGTGACTCGTTATTGCTTCCTGGCAAAAATTCTACTTAAAATTTTCAGAGACAATGGGTGGGATGAGGAGGAGGTCGCGCAGTGCCTTGCAGCCCTGCAGTCGCGGCAGCTGGTCTCCGCGATGGAGCACGGCGCCTTTACGAGACAACAGTCTCTGCAGGACACCCATCAAGTGACCATAGTAAAACAAATGCCGACAATGGCTAGCTCAAAACAGCCCACTATTGCTATTATAACGGCTCAGTACTGTGAGAAGTTAGCTGTAGACGCCATGATTGAAAACAAGGAGACTTTCGTAAGGTACACCACAGTCGGTAAGTATTTATTAACGACACAAAGTAACATACATCAAAAATGGTAGCAATCCAACAGTTCTAAATAAAATTTAGTTATTTACTTAAAAGTTAACCTCAGAGAGTAGTTTGTGCCTCTTCTAAAAACTATCATTACTTTCCGTACCCCGTTCTCATTTTTGGTCATCACTGTCACAGTCTGTGTAGCTAGTTTCACTGTGAGAATAGTCAGAGTTATCGCTAGAATCACCATCTGTATCGTCGCTGTCACTGTCTTTTATATCCAATTTGGACATGGTCTGTTCTAAACTAAATCCTTGCTCTATTTCGGCCAGATTAAGCCCCAGGTCTTCTTTTTTAATATCCACCTGATAAACGCCACCTAAAAACTCACGCCACTTGTTTTTATCCCACTTCATAATGTAAATTATGTAATCCTTTATAAACAAATTGTTCAGAATGTAACGACAGCAGTCGCCACATAAAAATATGTGGTATATCTGCACCAGACACTTAATTATGTATTTCTCACCTAATTTAAGCAACATTTTTAAATCGTCCAGCACTTTTTTACTCAAGTTGAAGTTGCGATACAAGGGGTAGGTTACACTTCTGCGAAAAGCGCATATAAGCGCTTCCCTTGGAGTGTCAAATACGTCAAGCCAACATAACGAAGCCGAGAGCTTAACTATAGTCCAACCGGACTCTGAATTTTCCTCGTAGAACGTTACGCGGCTGTCGTAACAGTAAGCATATAAAATGTCAATTAAACCATTGCACACATAAGTTCTTTGCTTGTCACTTAAATTGTGTTCAGTATTCGGCAAATCTTTTAAGAAATCCAATTCTTTCGTGGTAAAAGTGACACTGGCATCATCTATTTGCGTCCAAGGAGCTTGCTGCGCTATGATTTCTATAATTTCCTCGTCCTCAATATAATCGCCCAAGTAATGCCCCATGTCAAACTTGCCTTGCTCATACTGCAGCCTCAGCTTGCGTCGTTCGTGTAAATTGACTTCGTTCGGGTCCACTTCAAGCACTTCGTAAAACTCGGAGCTAACTGTCACAAAATTCTTGTTGCTCTGCAACGCAAACCCAAACCCTTTCGAAAGATCCCCGCTTTCAACTAACCTCTCTTCTTCTGCACTTCCTTCGCTAGCCAGAACAGTAATCTTCTTTTCACCACTGCCGTAAGACGCATCAACTTTTGTAACCAGAAACTTTGTGATAAATTCCAAGTCCTTGAAATCCTCGCCGCTGGTGGCCTTCTCGTAAGCAAACGTAAATTCACCACTGTCGCTGTCGAAAGAGCTCCTGGTGTTGGCGTTTTCCACGATATTTCCAGGCAGATTTAACCTCAAATAATACGGCTTGCACAGGAATAGGAACACATCGTCGTCCACGTCTACTTCGAGATCACGCAAATTGCAGTACGGGGCGCGTATCTTAATAGTCAAACATTTATCGTCTTGGGATAAGCTGAATCTCGGAGTGATCATATTGGAACTCAAAATACGCGACTATTTGACAATTTCTACTTTTAGGTTAAATTGTTAAATTACTTGGCATGCGCGATATTACGCGGTAAATTTAAAAGTATGTGTACAGGGTGGGCGAAAAAAATGTGGTAGCGGTTAGTTGGAAACTTAATTGTTCTTGGATACTAATCTAGAAATGAAAAATGTAGGTACATCCAGCCCGACAGGGGACGCCAGGCCCAGATTTGGTAAGACAAAACTTGAAAATGGGCTAGCTTCACCACATATGGGAAATTGTGCACATTTTGTGATGTCACCGTTTTTGTTTGTACATATTAACTGGTTCACTAAATCACTATAAATCACCTTTTTATTTATTTATTGTGTATACACAAATTGCTTCCACCACCTTATATAATGCATGAAGATTGTACATACAAACGCTACACAAAGGGTCTGCTATATTTATTTTAAATTTCACAGAGGATTTCAGTTGCCTCTATTAATATTACGGTCCATTAAACGTACTATGGTATAGAGATAATTTAACTAACTACCTGAGTAATATAATAAATTGTACATTTGAACTACTTGTCTTTTTTTTTAGTAAATTGCTATGCAAAATCATTTCATACATTCACAAACATCTCATTTTTGACTAACACTATAAAGAGTGTCATCGTCTTTGTTTAGATAATGAAGGAAGCTGCTCTAGTTTATGGATCTGCGGCATGTTTTCATTCTTGCACTGAAGTAAATACGACTTTTTTTCTAGGAGAATCAAATGTCTACACTCTCGGTAATATTGGGGCGCACAGAATCGTGTGTACGAAACTGCCATCGGTGGGGCACACACGTGAGGCAATGACAGCGGCAGGTAACACAACGACCAGGCTACTAGGTACCTTCCAAAAAGTCGACTATGTTTTCTTGGTGGGAGTGGGTGGTGGCATGCCACATTATACTGATTACAAGAGACATGTTAGATTAGGGGACGTCGTCATATCGTCTCCGGCCAAAAATAAGTGAGTAAAGCTGAATGACAATTATACTGTGTCATAACCTAGCTGTATACCCCTTAGGAGCATCTACGTGTACTGTGAAACCGCCACGGCAACAAATAAAGGGTACGAGTTTGAAATCAAGCCGTACAGCCCGTCAAACTTCAACCTGCAAGAAATCGCCAATCAACTCAAGCTATCGTCAGACCAAGATGCTGGCTCAACGCCTCCATGGCTGAACTACCTGCGCGATGGCCTAAATATTCTAAGCAACCAGACGGAACCAGATTTCAGAGCGCCTAGCAGCGAAACAGACAAACTATACATGAGCATAGGCGATCGGGAGTTGATAGAAGTCGCGCATCCCACGCCGCAAGATAACTCCATTAAAAGGTAAGTGATTCGATAGTTCTTACATAGGCATTGATTAAACTTCAATCTAAGGACTCGAAAAAAAGTGGAAATCAGGGGAAAACCTCTGAAGATACCAGCCATACCTAAAAGAAAACCCGCCATGTGTGGGGAGACGCCAAAAAGAATTTTAAAGAAACGAATCATTAGGTGGGCCATGCACACTCGTAAAGTTGCTATTCGTTTGTTTCACAGTAATTTGAACTTGAGACAGCCTGCAAAGGTAAAACAGTATGTGTGAAAAAAGTAGGTATTGAGAAAAAAATACTTTATTTTGCATGTTTTCAGTGCCGTTTTGTTATTTCAAAAGATAAATAAACGAAATTTGAAACAGGAACTGTCTGGCATGTTACCATACATCTGGTAATAAAAACACCATCGATCCACTACTTTCTGCTTCTTCATGCGATGCTTCGTTTGTTATAATAATATTACTATTAGCATTTCCGTTATCCGCGGCACCATTTTCATTTCTTATTTTCTGTGTTAGTCTTGCTTTATGGACTATCTCTTCGCCAGACTCGTGGCTACTCGATGTAGGGTTAAAGTCTGGATCTTTATCACAATCATCCATTAAGTCGTCAAATAAAAAAGAGTACTCGGGAGGAATAGTGTTTTCTGGATCTGTAAACCACAGTGAAATAATTTATTATGAAACATCTTAGGTAGTAGAGCTAGGATTTCGTTTATTTGTTTTTTTTTTAGTATGGGATGCTATATTTACCTAATGTGTCTATTGCTGATTCTTTAGTCTCAAAGAATGTTTCTAAGGTCTCGGTGTCTTCTGATTTCTAAAAATATGATATTTTGTTTTTGGTTTGTTTGGTCTGAACTAAAATAATTAATTCAGTTCATTTTTTTTGTGAATTAAAAAAGAAAACTTAGTTTGGTGTGATATTATTTTTACATTTTATTATACAAAAATATTTATATTACCTACTATATAATTATTTAGACTTTGTCGAATTATTTAATACACTACTAATGAGATAGCGAAAATTTAAAAAAAGAAATTTAAAAAAATTTAGTTATAAACGTGCCGCTGTGTATTAAGGATGGCGCGCCCAGAGACTGGCGCAACAACACCTCTAATACAAGGACAAAGAGCTGCCTCGTGACGTCACCAAGATTAACCCCTCTAGAGGTGTTATTGCCGGCCCGTGGCGGCGTCCTATACTAAAACCCAAAACAAAACGTCGTTAACAGGGTTGCCAAATTACAATTGACACGAGAGTTGTTAGTTGCTTGCTTCTTAATGACTTTTTGCGGCCAATTTGATTTGATAATTGACTAATGAGAAAGCTACTTTATTTTGTTTACATTCTAAATACAGTCAAACATATAGGCACAGAAGCGTCGCACTGGAACACATTCTGGCATCGCCGCTTCGACCGACTTAGGCAAGCCTGTTGATTTAGCTTAGAGAGTATATTAGCCTCCGTCTGGGTTAAGCCCCCAGAGCGTGACGTCACCATGATATTTAAAGTAAGCACTTTGTCCTTATTAGAGGGGTTATTGGTTTGCATCGTTAGACGTACGAAATCACCGTATGGAGAAAGAGGTAGTTTGCGTCTAAACCTTAGTTTAAACTTCGAGAATCCCTCCCTACGCCAAGGCGAATTTTTCGTTGTTTTTATAATACAGGGTGGTCCAACTTTTACCTGCAATTTATCAGAATTGATAGATAATCAACAAATATAATAAACTATATGCGAAAAATGCTTTGTTACAAAGTTACAGGGTGTTAAAGTTTAAGAAAAAAATTCGAATTTTATTAATATCTTTATAACCAATTGAGATATTTAAATGAAATTTGGCACGTGTAGAGAGGTAATCTATGTTCATTTTTTCATGCAATAATATTATTTTTATTACCACCGGTGGCGTGCGTACAGGTACCGATTGCGATATTATTAATGAAAAAACAGATACGCCACTGGTTTATCTCAAAATAAAAATATATCAGCAATCATTATTCAATTTAAAAGAAAAAAGTACTCTTGGCTTTTTTTAGTATGTCGCAACATTTTCGAGTAAAAAAATAAAAAACGTCTAAATTTACGTGCGAATGGTTGGTTTCAAATGGATGGAGCACCAGCATATTTCGGGAGGAATGGGAGAAACTGGATAACAGAGCATTACGGAATTCAATGGATTGGCCGTTTCCCTGGAGAAGTCGAAAATAATCATGAGGGACCTATATCTTGGCCCCCAAGGTCGCCTGACCTGACCCCACTTGATTTCTTTATTTGGGGCTACCTAAATGAAAAAGTGTACTGGGTGCCGGTCAGAAACCGCGAAGAATTAGTCTTAAAAATTCAAGAAGCTTGTGATGAGTTGCGTTGTAACAATCGCATTCTATCGGCAGCAATTAATAGCATCACCAGATTATGTATTGACAATGACGGTAGTCATTTTGAACAGTTTCTGTAAAAAAAAACCTGTAAAATCTGTTAAATATTTAACAACATTTTAAAATTATGTGTAAAACGTGTGATGGTATGTTATTTTTATGTTGGTTTTCAATACATTTGATTTAGACAATTTTTATTTTTTTACTCGACAATGTTGCGTCATACGAAAAAAAGCCAAGAGGACGTTTTTCTTTTAAATTGAATAAGGATTGCACATATAATTTTTATTTTGAGATAAACCAGTGGCATATCTGTTTTTTCATTAAAAATATCGCAATCGGTGCCCGTACGCACGCCACTGGTGGAAATAAAAATAATATTATTACATGAAAAAATGAACCTAGATTACCTCTCTACACGTGCCAAATTCATTTAAATATATCAATTGGTTATAAAGATATTAATAAAATTCGAATGTTTTTTTTAAACTTTAACACCCTGTAACTTCGTAACGAAGCATTTTTCGCATATAGTTTATTAACCAAACTCACAATATTTGTCGATTATCTATCGATTCTGAAATTTATGCAGGTAAAAGTTGGACCACCCTGTATAATTACAATGTGTCGAAAATGTAAAATATTTCGCATTACAGTTCGTACAATATGTATGTATAGTTGAACGACCGGCAACCCTGACCTACAAAATGTTTTTCATTGGCGTAGACATTTTTTTTTCTTAGGGGGGTGAAAGTAGAAGGTTTTTATATGCATATTTTCAACACCACATATTTCCACAAGTTTCCACACCACTCATGAAGTATTGCTTTCAGCGCGTTTCCATTTTTTAGTGGGTGGTTCGCCAGTAGCCATATTTCCCACAAGTAACAAAAATAAATATGTACAAAACAGCCAAGTAGTCGAAAAAATAAACTTTAAAATGGAAAAATAAAATAAATATACTTGCGATTGAAATACAATAATATTTATTGTGTAAGTAGGTACCTACCTAATCTACCAAATCGTTAACACTCAACAAAGACAAAGATTATTAACAGACAAGCTTTGACAAAGATCAGAGCTTGTTTGTTACCTACATAACTAAACCGAGACTAAATTCAACACATTTTTAAAAATCATTACAAATGCAATACATACCTACCTACCAACCAGCTTCTCATCGCAAAGCCATTTCCAATACACACACTTTTTACAGCCAATCAAAATTAGAAACTGACCTTGAGGTATTTTACAGTCATTGAAAATTTTCCTTTCTTTTGTGGCTAAGTAGGTATACTTAGCCACAACTTAACTTTTATACTTAACTTTTAATTTTGCCCACTGATGTAAATTATTAATTTGTGATCTAGGATGGTAGGTACCTACATAAAAATAAAGTCAATGGACAATAGGTACCTACTTATTTATAACCTAGCGGCCTTAAGCACTGGAATATTTTTTGGATAAAATTATTTGAGAAATGTCTTAAGTGGAGGATGTAATAGGTACCTACCTACCTCAGTACACGTCAGTACCTACTTCGAGCAACCCATAAATCAACTTTTTTTTCGTTAAAGTCATCTCTGCTCTAACATCCACTATCCATTTTTGCCGTCAAGTAATATTTTCCTTAAATTTTTTTAACATGCCTATCCTATCTCGTAAATAAAGCGAGGTCTGGTGGAAATCTACGTTTTTCAGGTTTCATACGAAACGAACAAACATGTTTGCTAAACGCCATACTCTTTTATTTTAACTCTCGTATAGCGATGTATACCTACATAGGTATATAGGTATATAAATAATATATTAGCAATTCCCGCGAACACGCCACTGTAAGATATGCGAACCTGATCCTATTCGATCCGAGAATCCGATCCCGATCCGAGAGATACGATTCCTATAAGTTAAAAAAAGATATACTCCTCGAATATTCGTTATTGGAAAGGTCCTGGATCGGCCGCTTTTAACTATAAAAATAGATGTTTACGTAATTGTCATATTTAAAGTAGACAAAAATAAATGTAAAAACGTAACATCTTGGCCTATAATATATTATTGTGTGCACAATTATTATATTATTTAATAACATTCATAAATAATATATACAACTTTAATATAGTATTGTGGAATTTGATATTTTAATTGAATACTGAGAAAATTGAGAATTACATGTGGCAACTGCGCGGTATCTTATATGGGGTCAGTTAACTATACATACATATTGAATGAACTGCTAAATACTGCTTTTTAGGTCGATGTTTTACATTCAGCTCATAAACCAGCGAATGTGCTGTGTCTTGTATATAATCAGTGCGTATCTGAGTAAATATAACATCATATTTAATGGATGCATCGGATTTAATATCCCGATCTTATCCACATTTGGCAAAGTTTTACTAACCTAAAATTATTAAATACATTAAAACTTTTTACTTATGGTAAATTTTGCTATCCTAGCATTGGATAATATTTTTAACGTTCTGGACGACACGGCTGTCCCAAAGAAAAACACAGTAACTACATTTTGATACAAATCGAGAAAATTGCGTTTTTTATATAATATTCTGGCCTTACGTTATTTATTGGCATTTATTTTTAAAAAATGTAGACGGCGTTAGGAAAGGTCTTAGTTATGATTTAAGTACTAAATTTCTGAAATTAACGTTAAAAAAGGCAGGTTGGCACTCCAAATCAAGGTTTTGTATGGTACTATTGTAATTGGTTTTATCAAAAACCCACAAAAAAATACAGTAACTTCCCATTTTTGTAAAAAAGTTGTGACAAAACACAGTTACTCCTCTTACTGTGTTTTGTTCTGCTAAAATATAAACAAACATCAATAAAAAAAACACAGTAACTACACTTCTTTGTAAGAAATCGAATAAAAAACACAGTAACTGTTAGCTTTTGCTGCGTTTTTAGTTAATGCGATTTGGTAATATAAAATAAAAAAGAAATTGATCGGAAAACTTTTTATTTAGATAATGTTAAACCAAAGTAACAATAGTAACATTCAACATAAAACATTCAAAAGTACAGAAAAACAACTTCAAAGAATAAAATAATAACATTTAAGTAATAATCCAGATAAACAAATAATTTGTGAACATTTTACGGTTAGTTTTATCAAGAAGGTAAAACAACAACATTAAAAATAATCAAATAAACCTTAATTTTTGTAGGGTGCCTTATTGTGAAAAACAAATATGGTTAAGTAAGTGAATTAAGGTAACAAACAGGTAAAGTAAAGTAATAAACAGTTAAGTAAAGTAAACATGCTGCCTTATTATGGTTATAGAGATATTATTAATTTTCCTCTTCTAGTGGTACTTGTTGTTGTTGATTGAGATTTGTTATAATAATTATAATAATTAATTACAACTAAGAGGTTCAATTTTATTAGCCGAAGGACCAGTCAACTAACGTTGACAAAAACATAGGGGGAAAGTAAATATAAGGGGGAAATTGAATGTGCTAAATACCTTTCTGTGTTGTCTTCTATACGCTGGAGGCCTCCTTGTATCTTCAGGTGGAACCAGGTGAATCGTTGCACAATAGGGTAAAAGTACTGGTATGATGGATAGGTTGAAGGGTAGTTGAGGTGGAATAATAATGTTTCAACAACAATTATTATTTTCGCGTGTAATACGACGAGTTGAAAGTAGGTGTGTATAGGATGAGTGTCAATGGGCAACTATGGTTTTAAAACAAAAGAGAGGGGATGAAGTGTGGCATTATCTGTCTATGAACTAAGATTAAGGGATAGTCCCTGAATAACTAAGATTATTGAGTGTTGCCTAATGTCAAGAAGTTATTTCCTGAACACTTGTTCATTACCTACTAAATGCATAGAAGTTCATTACCTACGAAATGCATCGGATTCGGGTAAACAATTCCAAAACTGTAGCCTATTTTTTGGCATTATAGAAACCAGTCCTTTCAAAATGGTTTGTTTCTTTCCAGAAGATATACCCCGTATTTGAAGCTCTTGCGGTTTATAGAAAGGGGAATTGATTTTTTTTTTGTAATAAATTCAGCTCTTTAATTATCTGCAAAGTCTGTTTTATATTTAATAACATTGGATCCTTTTTCAAATCTTACTTCTACCAAACTATTTAGAGTAAACCGTTTTAAGGGATCATCGGTCTTCTTGGTTGTTCTTTTTTTGTTTTGCCATGTGCGAAAGTTTTCCAGTCGCATTTTTTTCTTGAAGATGTGATAACTTCCAAGAGTTCTTCAAAATCGTAAATATTTCGCTTTTGTCTAATCTTTCTTTCTATGTTACCATGAATTCCATCTGCACTCATGTGAGTGTGGGTACCGAATGGTTATTAGACTAGGTCCTGTGTCTTCATTATTCACTTCTGTTACCAGAGAAGTGAATAACACCCAATTTTTATTCTGGCTAGTGCAGTTGTCAGCCCAAAAAACGAATTCGGAGACATCTCGTTCCTTCCTAATCACTTTTATTAAAGCATCCAGCAGTGCTTCTGCTTTTCGTCCGGCTAAAGCCTCGTGCCAGACAACATGGGATGGAACACCACCTCACAGGTGGTGGACACAGGTCAAAACTAAGCTAAATGGCCTGTTTGAAACACAGTAATTACATCTCCTATGAAAAAACACAGTAACTGCATGTTACTGTGTTCTTCCATAGGATGTCCCAATTACTGCGTTTTATCCTCGGTTCTCCGTCTTGATAGAGGCAGTTAGGTCCTGATGCAAGACTGTTATTTCAAACATGACATATTGAATGGTGGATGTCAACATTTTTACTAACAGAGATAGATCCTGCAACGCAAAGTAGCATGACAGCACTCATGACAGCAGTAGCTTCATCCGCAGGTGTGGAAAGAATATTTCCATCCTTCGGATTGGTACATTCGGATCTACGCTACCGACTAGGAGTGGAAAAAGCCGGAAAACTAACTTTTCGAATGAAGTTTCTTAATAAGTAAATACGTTGTCCATGTTCTTATTATTTATTTAATCAATAGTTTCAGTTTGTTTTGCAAAAACTTCATGTTTTGTTCTGTTATGCTTTAAGAAGAAAATAAAAGCTCAGTTTTTATTGCTTCTTTTATTTTGTTTTAGTAAGCAAATAAAATTTAATTTCTTTAAGTGAATTAATTCAAAAAGTCGGACTTTTTTGACTTTTTTATAAAATTCATGACTTATTCCAACCAAATAGGCTTAAACTTATAATCACGTTTGTAACAGACATATATGAGGATGAAAAAATGCCGCTTCGTCAAAGGGAAACCCGATGTTTATGATGAGCTGCGCGTGCCGACTTTAATCTCGTCAAAGCGTAGCCGCATCCTTTGACGATGCGGCATTTTATTATCATATATGTCTGTTACAAACAATACAAAGTATAGTATATTGTTGCTTTCTTTTTTATTATGTGTTACACCAAAGCTTGCAGTTATGGCATATTATCCTGTATTCGCAAGGTGATGACACAAAAAGTAAAAATAAATACAGACTGCAGCACCGGATCGTTCAAGTTGCCCCCCCCAACACCAGTAACCCAACGAAATGTACGTCATAATTTTGCACACCTTGCCTGCCCAAGGAACTGGAAAGAGAAAACGTATGGGGGGGGGTGGGAAAATTGACGGTTGCCCCTTTTTTGCGCGAATTTAAATAAATTTACAGCTGTTATAAACGTTTCGTTTTGCACAATTTTGCACAGCCATTTCCAAATTTTGCATAGCAGTTTAGTCCCCACAGCTTCTTGAAAAATTACCGTCAGACTCCCCCCCTATACTCCAGATAACAACCATTAAATAGTCAAACTGTGGTGTAGCGAGTTTTTTCCTTTTTTTAATTACGGTGTTCAATAAAAATTTTTGAAGAGGCTGTGGTGGCTAATATGGGGCGGTGCAAAATTTGAAAATGGGTGTGCAAAATTGTGCAAAATTTAAAGATTATAACGGCTAGAAGATGGATTTTACCTAGGGCGTGGGAGGTGCTGAGGGTAATTTTTCAAGAAACTGTGAAAGTACTGTGTTGGGCCACCTATATAACTTCGCTATTTATAACCGAATAATTATTTCTTAAATATAGAAATGTAGAGCGCAACGCAGTAAATGTTAAAATATCAATTTTGGAAACATTGTCAGTTACTGTGTTTTTGTTTGGGGCAGCCGATCTCGCATGAATAATATTAGTCACTTAATCGTGAAAATAACTTACAACTTACTAAAGAACACCCACGTTAAAGCAGTGTATAGAAGCCTTATATCGACATCCCACTGGAGGTGGTAGAAATTCCTTCCTCTCGCTAGTGCGGTAGAATAGTATATGTAATTTTATACTGTTTTAGAATTGCAATAGCGGCAATGTTGTAACACAATATCGTCGTTGGCACGGTATGCCAACGCTATGTGAATTTTTTTCACTTTTTGGATTAACACGGTTCTGTAATCGCTGCAATGTGTTTTATAAACTGAAATAAATGCTATGTTGAAAGAATAAACAGAAATTTATAAAATTTGATTTGTAATATCTGGCATGTATTTATATGGCAGAGAAATATCTGCTATGTGCGAGTTATACACATGGCAGTTATTGCATGTTAATATTAATATACTCCCCCCTCTAACTCTTGCACATAGCAGATATTGACCTAACCACGGACCTAATATACTACGTAATGAACAACAGTGAATCCAGTGTTGTGATAATAATAATTAATTATATTATTAATAATAATGTGCTCTCGTGGTGGAAAATTAATGGTGCAACTGGTTCAGATGACTGAAAATAAGTATGGTATGTATGGTATCCATCACCAGATAAAATGAGACTAGTTGTATAGAGAATGGAAATGAAAATAGCTATATAGAGACTGAAAATGAAAGAGAAAAAGACGATGAAGGTAGCATTCGGGAAGAGCATAATGGTGTGTTATTGGAAATACGTGGAAATGAGACTGTTAACGCAGAAAATGGAGGAGACAACTTAAAAGAAACTACAAGAAACTTAAGCGAACTTAGTGAGTATGAATTAAATCGAATTAAATGAAAACAAAAAAAAGACCGAAAATTTTAAGGAAAATATCAAAGTTGAAAAGGCCTCGAGGAAAACAATACACCGGATATACACGATAATCTACTGGTAAAGTGAAACAAAACCAGATTCGGAAAAAAAGGGCAGTAAAAAGCAGATGCCATCACATCTAATAAAGTAACGAGTAGAACATTTATGTGTTCTTCTGTGACAGAACAAAACCGTGAAAGGTTGTTTAAATTCTTCTGGGATTTGCCTAATGGGCGAGGTGCATTATTTTTTTAAAACACTTAAAATGAAAGAGCACATTAAATAACTTATTGCCTGTTTTTTGTTATTTCAAAATTGTGCCTAATTTACGAGAAATAAAAAATTAAAGATTTAAATTTAGGATGCCCTCATTAAAAGTGGCCAACTACTGAACTAAAGTGCGACGTCATAAATCCTCGAAGTAAATCGGGTATTATGTTGGTAGCAGTGATGCTGGAATTTAGTCGTTGTGTGTTTGTTTACATGACAGAACATCTTTACATTTGGTTTGAGCTTGGCTTGTTTAATTTTTGTTTGGTGTGGTGATTGTCCTTTGAGAACATTATAATTCCAATATAATACTGACTTTATTGTGAAAATCTTAGTGCAAGTTTACTTATAGTGCGTTTGTTGGAACATCTGTTTAGTGAGGTTAGTATTTCACTTTATTCTTATTTATATCTTTATATTTATATTATTATTTATATCTTTAAATTTTTGTTTAGAATGGCAACATACATAAAAAAATGCTTTATACCTGCTTGTAAAAACACTTCAGCGAATTCTCAAAAAGTATTTATAACAGTTCCAAAGAAGACAGATGTACGGATAGCATGGCTGTTGGCCGGGTGTTTTCTAAATCATCTGTTTATTGCTGTGAAGATCATTTTGAGGTAATACCTATATACTTATATATAAAACGACCTTATTCCTAAAATATGACGTACATTTTTTTAGTTTAAAGAAGACGCTGATAATTGGTTAGCCTACCGTTACAATGCTAAAAAGATTCAGCTCAAAGAGGGTGTGGTTCCTTATAAAAATTTATTTATAACTATGGTCCCTGAAGTATCCCAGCTAAGCGATTCAGCAAAGAAAAGAAAAGCCTCATTGTATTCTACTGGTATAGCTGAACCTACACCACGTATTCCGAAATCTGTTGTTCGGCAGTTAATGTATGATGAGCCTACACATAAGAAACAAAAATGTACTACTTATGAAGAACCTATTCCTAGCACCAGCAGAGTACCAGAACCTGAAACGAGAATGATGCCTCATGAAATACTAGGTAATATAACTGAAAATAAATCTAGTACACATATGGTAATAGCGAAAGAAAAGATAGTCGATGCACCATCTGGGAGATTTTTGGTTAGTGTGAATAAGAAAAATGTTGCAATACAAACAAGATTGCCTTATCATCGAAGTGTTGCTGTCACAACAAAGACACCCCACTTAAGCAGCATAGGCACCTCGCCAATCAAATTTAAACCACAAGTAGCTTCAACATCGCCACCATCGTTATTGCATGTGGAATAATAAATATGCAAGGTGCATTAATTAAGAAATAGTGAATATAGAAGTTTATATACTCGTCATATGTACTTACTCATATTTACAATACATATATTATATTATAGTTTTAACTGTACTATTTATTATTTTATTTACTTACTGTTTATATTTATGTGATATTTCTTTCGATTTTTCCAACATTTAATTTTTTACATCGACATTTCTTAATTTTGTAAGACTTACTTTTTTATTAAATAAAATATAGATCTGCAAATAAAAATGTTTTTATTGAATGAGAAAATACAGACATGGTATTGATATTTAATAATTTGCTGATATAATAGGACTACTTTCTTTAATAAATTTACAATAATGGTGGTAAGTATACCCATATTTTAAATGTGAACCCTGATCCCAGTGTTCAGACAAATGAGTAAGCGAGATAGGCGGTGGTAGAATGTTGTTAGTGGCATTCTATCTCACTTACCAGTGCTAGAGATGTTTAATAAATAAAAATAGTATACACCACAGTGGTAAAAACAACTGAAATGAGAACCATAATAAAAAATCATTAACTCATTAAAGTATGTAACCAATATACTCTATGTAACCAATATAGGAATGCTATCGAGTGCTTACAGCCCCCTAAAAATGATAATAATGTAATATAATATAATAATGTATTATATAATAGGTACATAATATAAATATATTTTTTTCGAATAGGTATGCCATATGTCAATGCAGCCAACAAATAAACAAAATAGTCGACTATAAAACAATTTTTATAAAATATAAAAATACCTTCTGAAGCAGCACAGTCTTGACACTCAGCAGTTAGTATCTTTTGCTCTTCTTCGTTTATTGAAACTTGAACAGAATAAGCACTGTTGCGAACTCTGTGTTCAGGCATAATATTTGCTTTAACCCTACATAATTGGTTTTCTCGCTTTACCTGAACATATCCCACTGCATCATCCCCATACTCTTCTCTGGTTGATCTATAAAAGAAGTGTTATAAATTCACAGTGTGACAAAAGTATTTCTAATAATATATTACCTCTCAGCTTTTTTATTTCGAATTTCTGCACTAAAAAAGTCTTAATTGTTTATATAAAACTCATGCAGCATCGCGACGTTGACCACCGGCAAGTTGTCAGAAGTTGCCTGAACGTAATTTGCTTCCATTTTTAACAAAAACAAACAAAACCACGGCGAAATATAAATACACGATTAGATTACGAACACAATAACATAACCACACACTTAGACTCGCACTAACGTCAAAGCCGTCGTTCGTCGAACTATACAGGGCACGGCGGCGCCGACCGATTTCCCACTGTAGCCAACATAATCTTTACTTACAGCTAACTTGTTTTGGGTGTGTGACGTCAAAAATCCCCGGCGGTAAATTTGGCCATTTTTAAAAGGAGTTGAAATAATAAAAAAAAAATATTACAGGCCATTCAAAAACAATATAAAGCCAATAAATGTATATATACATATTAGTTATCATAATGCATCTGCCAATGTCAGAATTATACCTTGATTCAGTACCTTGCACCTCGCCCATTGGGATGCTAGAAAGGCTTATATCAAAGGACTGGTTACTTCAAGAAAACCCCAACGAAGAAGAAAAACTACTGGTGAAGTATTAGCAAAAAAGAAAGAAAGTCATGATTGTCATTCCTTTAGAAAATGGAGAACGGGTATGTAAAACAATGCTCCTAAATACACTGAATCTTGGCAGGGATACCTTCTTAAGTTGGTGTAAAAATGCATTGATGGATAATACTAACTTAAGTGAAAAAGAAAATGACGAGGTAACAGATCGATTGCGTACAGATAAATTTAGGAATAATATGAAAAATAAAGATGATGCACGAGAATGGCTGGAGCAGTTACTCAAAGTTACCAGTCACTACTGTCGCAGTTCCTCGAAAAAAGTCTATGTGGAATCTGTGTTTAGATCAACATTGCACATGTACCTACCATGTTTATGAAAGATATTGCGAAGATCAGAATTTGAGTTACATTATTTAGAAAAATTTTAGGAGAAGGAAACATTGCAATACATAAGCCTAGAAAAGACCAGTGTGATACCTGTTGCGGATGGAAATCTGGTAATGTTTCAGAACAGTTATATTCTGAACACGTTGAAAAAAAAAGGAAGCTGCTAAAGCGAAAATTGAAGCAAAAGAATCGGCAGGTGAGGAAAAACTGGTGGTTACTATGGATTTGCAGAGTGTTTTGTTGGCCCCTAAACTAGAGGCCTATCAATCTACTACAAACAAAAGCTGCAAATCCACAATTTCACTGTTTATTCTCTTAATGACGGAAATGTGGATTTATACGTTTGGCATGAGAGTAACGGCGGTGTGACTTCAAATGAGTTTACAAGTTGTATTGTAGATTATATCAGAGCAACTATTCAAGACAGAAATTATGCACATGTAGCCTACAAAAATTTTTGATGGCTGTGGTTATCAGAATCGTAACAAAGTATTGTGTAGTGCCTTGTTAAATATCGCTCAGCAGTTGCAAATTATAATAGAACAGTTGATATTGGAACGTGGTCATATTATGATGGAGGCGGATTCAGTCCATTAGAAAATGTGCCTCATTAGAGGCACATTTTAAGCCACCAATGTTTGCCCCCAGTGACTACATTGTCAGAATGAGGCAAGCTAGACTTCAGCACCCTTATAACGTCCACAATATTGACTTTACATTATGGCAAGTATTAGGCCAAATCGAATAAATAATACCCCTTCGGGGTATACTATATTTGCCGTCAGGAAAAATGCATTATAAGATCCGTCATACAGATGAATGGACTGATTTTACTGAAGGGCGTACTAGCCATAAAGGTAGAAAAGACAACCTACATAGCATTCCAAAGCCTCTATATACACGACCGATAAAAATTAAAAAACAAAAATACAGCACCTGCAAGAATTAAAAGCCGTAATGGAAAGAGATTATCACCCTTTTTATGATGGACTGCCACACTAGGCCCCATATTTAACTAACTTTGTTATATCTTTTATTGTAGGTATTTCTATTTTCTGTCTAACACTATGCTGAATTTATAAGAAAAAACCTTGTGTTGATCCTGGTGTTAGAAAATAAACAGTTTTAAACATTTCATATATATTTTTATTACTTTTTATTTCATATTTATATTTATTACTGCACTTGAATTTCTAAATTTAGATAAGTACATAAAAAATTAAGGTAATAATAATAATTAATAAAGTACACAATTAGTAACCAAAGCATTTTTTATATACGTAATATCTGTTAACTGAAAATAAAAAACAGCATTATCTGCCATGTGCACTACCAATCGAAAAAATTAAATAATTATAAATATTGAACATTGTTGAATTCTCAAGTAACAACTAACTTATGTATTCAAATATATCATAATTTAATAACTAATTAGTTTTGAGTTGATCGCAATTTTCTAATTAAAATGAAGTTTTAGGCTTATTATTAGGTATTGTGAAAATTTTATAATTTTTACATAGCAGCTATTACCGTGCCAACGACGATATGTTAAGGTATAAGAGTATATAGCAATTATATGCTATTTTACCATTGAAAAAATGAAAAAAAACTAAAAGACAAACCAGGGTTGTATTATGTATATATTCATATGTTTTTTTGCCATGGTAATTTATAACTTCGTATATAATCAGTACAGTATAAGATCACGTATACTATTCTGGAGTGGTAGGCTTTGCTGAATATACTGTTTTGCCATAGCAGAAAACCAACTTCAACCGCTCATATACTGTTTTACCAATGATTTATTTAGAAAACCAAATAAGATAGAAACAATTTGAAAACTGCACGAGAAAGAGCGCGAAAAGTTACATATTATTGGCGGAAAATTCAAAAACAAGATTTCTCACATATACTGTTTTACCTTTGCAGGCAAAGCACTTACTGTATATTCTTTTGGTTTATTATTGCTCCACAGCCACCTAATTTATTACAAATCAATGTTATTATTAATTTATAGGTATACATACGACACTTTATTAGCAGTATTATTGATTGAACTTATCTACGCACTCTACAGTAAATGTAATATTTGACTATCCTTGTTAGCTTGCATACTAGGCAACTAACACTGCATATTGTTAGTTACTGGGATGCATCTGCACGCTTACATAATACATATATTACTTTTATTTAGGCAAGAGGGTTGTCCGAGGCTCCACTTATCACCGATTGCGTCTGGTCGTCAAGTGGTGAGAGACGACGCGCTGCGTCAACAGTTTGCTGCCCAAGTAGGTGCTTTGGCGTTTGACTGTGAGTTCGACACTGTGATCGAGTCAATTTTGGGCAATTGCAAGGACAGTTTCATCTGCATCCGAGGCATATCTGACTACAAGGACGGCACTAGGCGTAAAGAGTGGCAGCCTTATGCCGCTTTGGCCGCGGCTAGCGTCATGAAATCGATTGTATGCGGAATGGAACCACCTACTAACGTCTAAAGAACGCTTCTAGTTTGTTTATGAAGGCCTGCTTCAATCAACGATCTGTTTAGGAAAACGATAGTAACACTTTTATTTCCCAAGCACCAAAATATCGTTTATAATTAGGTATGCAAAAAATCTAAAATTCTTTGACAATATCAAATCTAACTTAGTTATATCGTGAAAGGACTGATTGTCATTCCTCAGCGTGTAAATCGAGTACAAGGCTCTTCTAGGATAAGTATAAGTAAAATCTATCAAAAGTTTATGTAGAATTTGAAATTTTACGAAAGTTACCGAGTCTTAGTGATTTTAACGCGTCTTAACGACCCTAATTAATACTAAATAAGGGAGACTGTCTAGTTTTAGAATAGAGACTAAATTCCACTTACTTATTATTATCTTTTTATATCCAATTTTTAGTATTTGCATGCGTTGGTTTATTCCATTTTTGTACTTGCCATATTTTATAGCCACGCAGAACTTTGCTAGATGTTTATTTAGTCCTTTGACACTGTTAAATAGGTTTAATGATTTTATATGTATCTGTATTTATTCTTGTTTTGTCTAAGAGAGTAATATATTCTTTATTTTGTAGAAGATATTTAATAAAGGTTATTAAACAATTCCATTTTTTTATTCGAGGATTGACCAACAATGGAGATAATTAAGGGTAAATGTAAAGAAAGTCTTGCGTTCAATCTAAATTTTGAAAAATGTTTTAGAAAAGTTTAACCTCAACAAGTTGAACGCAACCGACACTTGAAACAATAGCCGGTGTAACGGGATTTATATTTTTTAACTGAATATTATATTTATTATATATATTATTATATATATTTTTAACAAAAAATTTGATTGATACATCCCAAGGAAGCACATGTTTTTTTGTCAGGAATCTATTTTTGTTGATTTATTTTAAAATTTAGGTTAGGTATAGGTTAGAACGTGTCTTCTTTATTGAATTCAGGCAACTTGAAAATGCGACGTTGACAAATTTCCAATTTTGTTCTTTTGTATTGTAATGTAACCAACCCGGGTCGGTTAAACATAATAAGCAGAGAAACACATGGCCGGGGTACGTGATCGTCAAAAGGGGAAATACCTACCCTGTACCTACCGTTGTATTTAATTTAAATTAACCTTGTCCGAGATGCACTGGTTACTAACGAAAAGCGGGAGTTTTGAGATGAAAAAGAATAGACTAAACATTTTAATACACGTACTGATTTATTTAAACAGGTATTAATTTATGAACAATATAAAATAAATAAATTCCGTACTCAGCCTTAAATTCACGAGGGGAAAGAGCACGGCAGAGAAACCCTCGATCTCTATTCAAAAGAATCGCAATAATGCTGTTGGACGCTTAGGTGAAAGTAAAATGAAAACTTACAAGGGTTGCCATACTTGTGTTTTAACCTATCATCATTCTCAAGATACAAAACTGAAGAGTTTGTTGTTGGTTAGCCGACTTTCGTCAGAAGGTACTGAGGTCCCATACGGGAGGCAACCCAGCTAGTAGTTGTAAGGTTTTGGTGCGAAAACGAAGGTCCCATACGGGAGGCAACTAGCGTGTTCGCCCAGGCACGGGAGAAAAGTGTTAATAAATTCAACAAGGCGCAAACATTCATCATCTCATACAATAAGCGGCAATTAAGTCACTGTTATAAGCCAAAACCCACAAGTATGAAAAACCTACTCGTAGTCGTGAATGGAACAAAAAGGTCAACAGCATTACTTAGATCGAACTGAATAAAACAAAATGACATAATCTTAAAACAGAATGAGCTGAACACACTAAATAAACAAATAAAATGTTCATAGTTTATGCATAACGTATCATGATTATTTGTAGTTCAAAACATAATATAACACGGATAATTTTAATAAAAAGATGGCATAAATTCTCGAGATAATAAATTTAATAATAAACATTACAAATTAAGTATATTTACTAACCTGTGAAATTTCACGTCAAACACCAACACACACCAGAGCCCAACTACCTGCTTCCCCATATGCAATCCCTCGTCTCACTGTATCCCGACTTATCTAACCCACCCCGCACCACGTCTTTCCTAGTGCGTGCTTATACCGTAACCACTTGTTATTTAAAAATTGGTATCTCGTCTTTAAACAACACAGAGGTCCGACATCGCAAGTTTATTAACTAAATAAGGGATAGGGTCCATTTCATTATTTTTGTTGATTTTTTTAAATTTAGGTTAGGTATAGGTGACGTGTCTTCTGTATTGAATTCAGGCAACTTGAAAATGCGACGTTGATAAATTTCCAATTTTGTTCTTTTGTATTTTGTTATAAATATGTACTATTTATTATACCTATTTGAAAACAGACAATATGGATATCTTTCATCATTCAGAACCAGTGACGGCTTGTCAGGTACACAGGGCCGTATTATCCATTAGGCAAAAAAGGCAGGTGCCTAGGGCGGCAGTCTTTTGGGGGGCGGCCCAAAATAACAAAATAATTCTAATAACAAATGAAACAAAAATCTCAATACCCAATTAAATACATTCATATATCATTCTGAATTAAATGTAAAAATGTATTCGCTCGATTGTACCTATTTACAGTTCGTACAATATGTATGTATAGTTGAACGACCGGCAACCCTGACCTACACAACATTTTTCATTGGCTTACATTTTTTTTTCTTAGAGGGGTGAAAGTAGAAGGTTTTTATATGCATATTTTCAACACCACAGCTGATATTGAATGCAAGTTTCCACACCACTCATGAAGTATTGCTTTCAGCGCGTTACCATTTTTTAGTGGATGGTTCGCCAGTAGCCATATTTCCCACAAGTAACAAAAATAAATATGTACAAAAAACAGCTAAGTAGTCGAGAAAAATAAACTTTAAAACGGAAAAATAAAATAAATATACTTGCGATTGAAATACAATCATATTTATTGTGTAAGTAGGTACCTACCTAATCTACCAAATCGTTAACACTCAACAAAAACAAAGATTATTAACAGACAAGCTTTGACAAAGAACAGAGCTTGTTTGTTAATAGGTACCTACTTAACTAAACCGAGACTAAATTCAACACATTTTTAAAAATCATTACTAATGCAATACATACCTACCTACCAGCTTCTCATCGCAAAGCGATTTCCAATACACACACTTTTTACAGCCAATCAAAATTAGAAACTGACCTTGAGGTATTTTACAGTCATTGAAAATTTTCCTTTCTTTTGTGGCTAGGTAGGTACACGGTTATAATTTTATAAACAGTCTATAGAACTTTTAATTTTGCCCACTGATGTAAATTATTAATTTGTGATCTAGGATGGTAGGTACCTACATAAAAATAACTTCAATGGACAATAGGTACCTACTTATGTAATAAACCAGAGAGTGTTTTCAGTTTTGTAAATCCCAATAAAAAACCTAACCTATATCATTGCATTTAGCATTTATAACCTAGCGGCCTCAAGCACTAGAATATTTTTTGGATAAAATTATTTGAGAAATGTCTTAAGTGGAGGATGTAATAGGTACCTACCTACCTCAGTACACGTCAGTACCTACTTCGAGCAGCCCCAAAATCAACTTTTTTTTTGTTAAAGTCGGCTCTGCTCTAACACCCACTATCCATTTTTGCTGTCAAATAATATTTTCCTTAAATTTGTTTAACATGCCTATCCTATCTCGTAAATAAAGAGAGGTCTGGTGGAAATCTACGTTTTTCAGGTTTAATACGAAACGAACAAACATGTTTGCTAACCGCCATACTCTTTTATTTCAACTCTCGTAGCGATGTATACCTACATAGATAGGTATATAAATAATATATTAGCAATTCCCGCGAACACGCCACTGTAAGATATGGGAACCTGATCCTATTCGATCCGAGAATCCGATCCCGATCCGAGAGATACGATTCCAATAAGTTAAAAAGAGATATATTGCTCGAATATTCGTCATTGGAAAGGTCGTGGATCGGCGTTGCCGCTTTTAACTATAAGAATAGATGTTTACGTAATTGTCATATTTAAAGTAGACGAAAATAAATGTAAAAACGTAACATCTTGGCCTATAATATATTATTGTGTGCACAATTATTATTTAATAACATTCATAAATAATATATACAACTTTAATATAGTATTGTGGAATGTGATATTTTAATTGAATACTGAGAAAATTGAGAATTACATGTGGCAACTGCGCGGTATCTTACATGGGGTCAGTTACTATACTATACATATTGAATGAACTGTACATGACTTCTACTTCTTAAAATGATGGTAGGAATTGGGTATTGAAAAATAAAATGTTTGTTGATTTCTAGATACTTGTGTAGGGACTAATTAATTAAACTAAATTAATATTATAGGTCTGTAGTTAATAATGTCGGAAACTAGACCAGATTTATAGACAGGACACACACGAGATAATTTCCAGTAATTGGGAAAATTACCTGTTTTAACAATAAGGTTGAATATGTGATATAGGGGTATTAAGAAACATTGAATGCAATATTTCACAATTATAGGAGGAACATTATCCGGACCAGTAGTTAACTTATTTTTCAATTTTTTACTAGCGTTTATAATTTGCTCCTTGGATATATGATCAATGTCTAAATAGCTACTTATATTTATATCTTTTATATAATCATTTGTTGTCAAATCTGGTCCAGGAGGTAAGTATACACTTTGGAAATGTTTAGCAAAACCATTGGCAATCATATGCGGTGATGTCAAGGATTCCTTGTTATATGACATTTTCCCAGGTATGCGTGACGTTTTCTCTTTAGAGTTGACAAATGACCAGAATTGTTTGGGGTTTCAGTTTTTTTTATGTAATTTATATATGCGTTGCTTATATTGTATTTGATTTCTTGTCTGAGATTCTTTACTCTTTGAAGATACAAATTAAGTTTATATTTTTTAACCATTTTGATAATGATTTTTATCATTAATCTTATTAATTATACTTTTATTATACCAAACAGGATATTTAAATGATTTACAGTTTTGTATTGGAACACATTCAATAAGATTTTTGTGGAGAATATTGTTAAAATACTTGTGAGTATTTTAACTCATTTTGCCTCATTTTAGCCTCATTTACATTATCAGATAAAGTTAAATAATGCCAGTTCACTTCATTTAACTTAGTGTACAGTTTAACAAAATTCGCTTTTCTGAAGTTAAACCTGGTTGCTTCTGATATAAAGTTTCTAGTTTCTTCAAGTTTTATATCAAATTCTATTTGGAGCACTGGATGATGTTCATCGATCGGTACTAGTGGTTCTTCTTCACAAAACACATTGCCTTTAATATTATTAGAACATGATACCAAACTAACAAACAATTGTTAACGTTAATTACAGTATTAATTTGAGCAAGATCATAGTTTGAAAAATTATCAAATCTTATAGAAAGATTTGACGGAACGTTTTTGTCACTGTATTCCGTTTATTATATTAAAATCTCCTAGAAGAATAATATGGTTAAAGTTCAAAATGTGTTCCAAGGATTCAAAGAAATTATTATACTCCTCCAGTGAGGTGTTTGGTGGAATGTATAGTACGATTATAAATACTAGTAGCTGATTTTCGGTACTAATTTTAACACAGAGTAAGTCAATTTTTTCGATTGGTGAAACTATGTGGATCAATTCAGAACTATAACTGACGTACTGACGTCTAGTTCAACTGGACCTTCTTGACTAAAAACCATGATACAAGGAAAGAAAGATATGCTATTGCGCATGGTACCGTGATGTAAGTGAAGAGCGATTAGCTGACACTGCTGACAGGCTGGAACTGTCCCTGGCGGAGAACGGAGAATAGTAGGTACATTTCTTGCGACGTGAAAACTTTTTCTTCTTTTTCTTCAGATCAAAAATGTATTTTAAAATGAAGAAACTAAATGAAACACACACAAGAAAACGAAAAGTAATAAAAACAATTACATGAATAAATAAATACAAATTTTTGAATATATCATGTTTTATTTGCAATCTCAAAAATTTTATAGCAATATACGTGAAAGATTTCTATTCGGTAGATAGGTACCGACTAATCACACTAGTCGGAGGTCAGCAAGTGGATAAGTTTCTGCATTTTCTTAGGAAATTCATTCAGTGATTTTATGCCTAAAATGTAATAAGTACCTACCTAGATGGTTACTTTCATACTTTTTTTTAACAATAAAGATGTATCATTATTACATTATTCCTGCAGCATACAAATTCCGAAATAGTTAGGTACAAAACAGGTATCAAGATGAAGAGCAAAAAAATCTATTTAGGTATTCTGCTCCTTTTCCCACGTGGATTTATTCCAATTTTAGTATTTTTTTTTCAAAATTAATATTCATTTACAAATGGCATAATTAGGGTGTCCTGGATATTGCATATACCGTCCTAATATCAGGTAGTTTCGCAAATAATAAATTTATACGCTTCGTCGTTTATAATAGATAATAATAAAATTACGAATCAATTTCAACCCCTTTATCAATAATCTATGCTTCAATGTCATCATAATTCGACGCGTAACTAAATTTTGTATGAACTCTCCGAAATAGTATAAATTATTTTTATAATAATTTATACTTAATAATATATAACACTATTACTTTTGTAATAGATCTATTACTATTGAAAACATGCTATTACACTATTACGCCGCAAGGATAATCTATTACTTTTTTCGATATGACGTTTTTTACCGACAAAAAAATTGGCGTTAAAAATGAAATCGTTCAATAGTCATGACTGTGAGTTCTGTGAACAAATCGCAGATTTACTTCTTACTCTAGTGTCTGTTCTTACCTCAAACGAATCTGATGCTATCTCACTCAGACCCACCGTATACATATGACGCAGAGCACATTCTCTGGATCTTGGCAAACCATCGCATCATGGTATGTCGGGAATAAATCCTTATTATTTTAATAACGATTTTCGACGGCAGATGAAGCCACTAAAATGTTTTAATAGCATCAGTTTTTACTGTGTGCTATTTGCTAGAGAGTACACATATATTATTCTCGATTTATATCAAATGCATGAAGATTTTTATAGTCATCAAATTTATTACGAAAATTTGAAATCTATTACGAATTAGCAGCGCCACCTAGTACGAAAAAAAGAGACCTGCTCGCAACACTGCCTTCGACCATAAATAGGTAGACCCGGTGTAGTCCGTGTTTGTTTACATCCAACACGTCTTGAATATTTAAGTTTGCACTCAGTTGCTGAGTGGTGAATTAAAGTGGGTGGCCGAGTGGAAATTAGTTATTTAACGAAGTAGTGTATTAATGACAGCGATTAATAATCGAGATATTTCGCTACGCTCGTTAATGATTTAGACTATTAATCGCGTTTTAATATACGAATTATATATAGTTACAAAATTTTTCCGTCGACTGTACTTTGAATAAAGTGGAGAAAATCTTATTTTAAATTTTTATTAAGATAACTAAGTACAAATTCATCTATTCAATAATTATTATAAAGTATCACAAATCTGATTTGTGTCTGTACAGATAAATGATCAGTTTTATGATATTCTGAATTTAAATTTACGTTTATATGTCTTTATCTTGGATGATTATTTCGGCGCTGGTAGAATTTAGTAGGTATGAGGAGTTTCTGTGAGTTTCACAGAAGCTTTTTTAGCTATGACAACTTTATTTTGTACTGAATTTTCAAAATATCCTTCTGCAACAGCAGTGGATTTCCAACTACCCAATCGTTTAATGGCTGAAAAGTTTGCACCATTGTCAGAAAGTATGGAGGCAGAAGAACGTGTTTTACAAAAATATATTTCAAATATTAAGTGTGACATTACTGACAGTGACAGATTGATGACACGGCATCTTGATTTGGAAATTTAAATTTATGCGTATGTTTCACTAAAATCCTTTATTAATAGAAAATCATGCATTAATAGGGGTCATTAATAAACGATTTTGTATACATTAATTAACCTCGTAAATACACGGTCGACGGAAACCATAGATTACCGCGCTGTCAACAGCGCCCCCTTTGCAATATAAACAAATGCTCGAAGCTAAAAACCACCTGATCCTCGGTAGTTTCCGGCGATGGTCGGGTACGCTCGATAAAATTACAATTTAAAATTAGGCGGGGTAATAGCGATCCGCGCCGGTATCGTGATTGACTAACTACCACTTACTCATTTAATTGCGAATTTATGGTGTTTTGTAGATTCTAGTGCTGAATTTGATAAGAAGCGATAAATATAGTCTTAGTATATAGTTCGTATTCCATATATATAGCTACTATAATATATTTTAAAGATTTTTAGAATATCTTTGCAGGTTAGGTACCTACTTTTAAATGGAAACATGGATGATCAACGGAATACGGGGCTGAAACACAGACACGTGGACGCGGCACTTAGACCATTTTAATATGAATAATCCCTAGTTCTTACAGGTTGCGCTATCTTTCCAGCATATCTGAAAGCAGCATCACTGCGTTGGCACATAGCGTGTTTACGAAAACATTAGCGATGGTACATAGACCAGTTTAATGTAAAAAATCTCGAAAATCAAAAAGTGGCACTTAGACCATATTACCATATAGAAGTTATACTCCTCAATTATAAGACAAGTAATATATTTTTAATGAGGCTAAAATACCATACAAATTGCAACCCACCTTCGTTGATGTTACACAGAAAGCAAGGGCATACTGTCGGAAGCAAAATTTCGCTTACACTGTTTTCGTGGAGTGAAAGTCTCAGGGTCGAATTGTATGCCTTAAGTAATATGACAATCTAAATAGTGGACAAACCTGATGGTGAGTTAGTTTTACTAGAGAGCTATGAGCAAATTTTTTTTATTAATAGTACATTACATACCGAGCGGGAAATTACTCTATTTCAGCCGAGCGGCAAGGTACAGACGCGAGGCTAGAATGAGTTCCCGCGAGGTTTGTATACTATTTTACTCACAATCGGTTAGTAGTTTATGGATTTCTAATACTCACAATCTACCAATAATAATTTCGTTTCAAATATCCATTTTCATTATGTGATAAGATGAATTATTTTAAGTAACCTGTGAGATCGTTGCTAGGTAACAAAACAAGTTTGTTGAATCTGACATTTAGGCGATACACGACGCCATTAATTGTACATATAATCAAATTGTGTTTATTTTAAAAAAATGTCTGATAGTGAATTTGAATGTACGCCACCAGAAGTGCGGGTAGCTGCAGAGAGAGCTACTGAAGGAATAATTCCTGAAAAAAGCAGGGAGAGGTATGAAAACACCTATGAACTATACAGTAAATGGTGCGTGGCTAAAGGTGTGCAGCATACCTCTGAGACGGTACTTCTTGCTTATTTTTGTGAAATAAGCAAACAAAGTAAAGCCTCCACATTATGGTCAAGATATTCGATGTTGCGAGCAGTATTAAACTTTAGGCATAATGTTGATATTAGTAATTACGCAAAATTGAAGGCATTTTTGAAAAGGAAGAATGTGGGATATCAAGCTAAAAAGTCAAGTGTTTTTTCTGAAGCAGACATCGATACATTTTTAAACAATGCCCCGATAGAATATCTTCCTCAAAAGGTAATTTTAATTTATTTAGTGCATATTAAATATATGTTATATTAAATTTTTTTAGGTTGCTTTAATTATTGGCATTTCCGGAGCCTGTAGGTGCGATGAACTTTTAAAAATTTTTGAAAATAAGTGACCTGAATATTTTAGAAAATCGAATTATAATAGTGATTCCTGTCACAAAAACCTACTCTTCCCGTACATTTGTAATTACAAAATCGGAATGGATAAATATAATAAAGCAATACTGTGACCTTCGTAATAACATTGACTCTGATATTTTTTTTACAAATAAGATTTGGTAAAATTACACGACAGCCTTTTGGGCATAATGCTATAGGAAGTTTTCCCAAAAAAATAGCAACTTATTTAAAGCTGGAAAATGTTAACAGGTTTACAGGACATTGTTTTAGACGCACTTCAGCAACATTATTAGCAAATACAGGTGGAGACATCCTACAGTTGAAAAAGTTGGGGGGTTGGAAATCCAACACCGTAGTAGAGGGATATGTGGAGAATTCATTACATGGACAAATAAAAATTGCTAATATGTTGTCTCATGTAGAAAATCCAGAAACGTCGGCGTCTTCATCTATTTCTGAAACTCATAATTTTGAGCAACACAGTCTTACTTTAACTGTTAATAGTAATCATAATTTCAATGTAACTATTAATATTTATAATTCCAAATAGTTTTCTTTTTGTTATTGTTGTTGTTGTTTCTGAATTAAATAAATGTTGAGTGGATTCTATTCTTTCTAAACCATCTTTTAATCAAAAATGACATTGACATTTCCAGGTAAGAAAAGTGACAGATGCTAGCCGGGAAAGTACTTTCCCGGCTAGCTGGGAAAGTAAAGTAAGTAATAAGTCGCTTCCCGATTACTTCAAAGGTTAGAAATCCATAAATTACTAACCGATTGTGAGTAAAGAATATTCCTTACCGGCTGGATAATAAAACACAAATATACTATGGTACTTAGGGAATAAACACCCTGTAATATTTATTCTCCACTAATAATTGAGCATTTATAAGTACACAACTACCTGTCGGGTTAGGTTCGATACTAAATGCAAAACAAAACAAATGTGAAGGAATATACCTTTACACAATAATATTTTTAAAAAGAGTAGCTACACGTGGTTACCAGTTACGAGAAGATGTCTGTATATCTAACAATAATAATGTAATCGCCAACAAAACAATTTGTATCAACTCTGAGGGTTATAGACTTTTATATAGTAATATAAAGGTTATAGACCTTTAAATTAACACACGAAATTATAAAACACGTCAGGTCAAGTAATGTAAAAACAATGAAATTAAGTCATATCTTATTGAGTTCCCAGAGGAGTGTGAATTATGCATCAAGGTTACCAACCACCCTCTTCAGGATATTCAAAGTTAATATTTAATTTTTTGTGTGTAATTATATTTTTTGTATTTTGTATGAAAAGTGCCAAATGTGACAAAGGGGGGGCCGCAGGGCCAAAAAAGGTCAATAGTACTAGATCTAGCACAATTGTGCCGACAACGGCAACACTGTAAGTTTGTAACCACAGAAAACATTCTATGTTTGTAATTTGTAACCTCTCGATGCGGGCCGCCTAAATTCAAAATAAATCTGCTAATACACAAACCCGACCATCACCGGAAACTACCGAGGGTGGTTTTTAGTTTTAGTGACGTCTTAGGATCAAGATCCCTGATCTATGGATCAAGATGGGATCAAGCAACAACAAACGTTTTTTATACAAACATCGCCTTCAAAAATTAATATTTTTATTTTAATAATGTTTAATTAATTTTTGAAAAGTCTCTCAGTCAACTCAATATCAAGAAATTTATTTATATAACTTATTTCAGCAACAGACACTATCACGCCTACAGACAGACACTCTTAAGCATAAGATTTTTAAAATAGGAACCCCCGTCAATTCGAGATCCTAACCTAACTAATATGGGTCACTTGTCACTTAAAAACTTGGACATTGCCACAGAACATAACAAGCACTAGCAAGGCAACGATTATAGACTATAATCCTTGCTAGCAAGGTACTATACGCATAAGCACAGGCATAAGTAAAAGTGGAAACGTTAATTTAAAAGTTCTAAACCATCATTTTATTCTCACATGCCAAACTTTCACGGCTAATTCTAAGTACTAATTGTAATTGCTGGTTGTGAATGAAGCTTTAGACAATACACAACTTCAGATTCGAGCCATCAGATTTAATGCCAATTAAACTTGACAGCAGCCTGATTCAAAAATTAGTAATAGTGGACTATTTGCCTGAAATAACTACTTTTTACAATTTTGCTTCATGATATCATAAATAAAAATTTTGTTTAGATATATTTTAATAAGCAAGCAACACAAACTTACAATGTGTCTTACATCTGTGGTATTGTTAGACATTTACATAGAAACAAGAAAGAAAACATTAGAAAGTGGTGTCCCTGATTTATTTTGTCATAAGAGCCTTAATAAGAAAATATTAAAAAATTATACTAGAAAATGTCTTCATGAAACTGATATTTTAACTACGTAGGTACGTACAGTACTGGCCAAGAAATGTTCCTGATTTCTCCCTAGAACTCTGTTATCCCGTTACCATATACTAATATTCTAATATTTTTACAACAAATAAAAAAATGCAAAATAGGTACTTCTTTTTCTTAGCCCAAAGAGCATAAACAAATAAAACATAACTGATACAGAACTTTATTTTCACATTGTACTTACATATTTTAAATATAAAAATACAAATTATTTTTGACCGCTGTGGTTGCTGGATTTACTGTCGCGCATGCTAGCGGATCTGCGCCTCTTCATCAACTCCCTACGTGCCTTAGACTCCTTCTTACGTTGGGCCAACAGCTTGGCGTAAGTGTCTTCCTGTTCTTTGCGTTTCAAGCAACGCCTCTTCTTGAGAGCCAAACGATGACGTTTGCGTTGAAGTACGACTGGTGTTATGAGACGTTGTATTTTAGGGGCCCTGGTTCGTAGTTTCTTGCCTTCCTTTTGTGGGAGAGGGCGTTTTACCACATACTGGCGGACATCGTCCTCCTTGCTCAAGTTGAAGAGCTTACGAATGCGTGATGCCCTCTTAGGTCCCAGTCTACGGGGCACGGTGGTGTCGGTCAGTCCAGGGATCTCTTGCTCTCCTTTGCGTACAATAACGAGGGCTAATACGCTCAAATTTCCGTCTACAATACAACCACGGACGGATTTCCTCTTACGCTCGCCTGTACGGCGTGGTCTGTAACAAGAATGACCCTTGGAGAGCAAAAGACGTACACGACTGTTGGTTAAAACGCCCTGTTTCATAGGAAATCCTTGCTTATCGTTGCCTCCAGCAATTTTCAGAACGTATCCTTTCCATTCATCGCCCAACAGGTCAGCCTCAACTTCTTGACCCATACGTTTCTCGTAGAAGATACGGATCTTGTGTTCATCCACAACCTCAAACAATTTCTGACATCCCGTCGCGGGAAAAGAGACGTTCAACTTCATTTTTACTTACGGCTGCGTTTAAAAACTTGATATATACCACTCGGGGGTTGATTCGCCTTATATTTTAGAAAACTTTAGGAGAAACACCTAGTTAATTTGCACATGGAACTGCCATGCTTCAAAAGACCGATTTATAGCGTTTCCCTTACCGGCCGAGACGGAAGTGCCTGTGGCGCCACCTATAATTAATGAAGCGTACAACAATCGCCCGCCAAATTAAATGAGTTTATAATAATATATATACCTATGTATGTTTAAAAAAGTGCATTAAACGTGTTTTATAATTATTCTTTATTACAATTACGTTTATATTTATGCTGTCATCTTATTTAAAAATGCAATAAGCAATATTTACATATGGAATAAGCAAATACTTATTACAATATGCTTATAATATACTGTCATTTTCACAATTACAATCGGCGTCGCAGAAACGCGGCCCTTCCTCTTTATATGTATCTACGTAGAGGCAGTCACGGAAGATGCCAGTTCCTCTATAATATAAAACATGTGAGTTCAATCACTTCGTGTTTTCTCTATAATTGTAGGTATATAGGTACCTGCATAATAGGTTACGCAGTTCTCGTGTCTTATTGGCATAATTATTACTAATGTGTTCTAAATCCATATGGGCGGTGTATAAGCTACATATTTCTCTTAATCTAAAATAAAGTACAAACCATATAAATTTAAATAGGTACTGATGAATCAGTTATACCTACTTTTTTGTCCAGTTTCCATCCATGTGACTGTTAACATGGTGAGTACATTTGAATTTATTTGTAACAACAATGTCTCCTTCATATTTACGTAAGTCGAAACTAAAACAATTATAAAATGTACTTTTATGTATGTTAAAAAGAAGTATATATGTATTGGAATACTTTCTGAACCCCTTCACGCATAAGTTTTTAATCTCATTGTACAAATCTTCGTTAACTGAATTCTGGCATCTCTGTTTTGCCTCAGATACATTTATGACACTCTCAATAGTACCGCCAATCTGTAAAAAAAAAGTAACTTCAAAGTTGATTATTAAAGTAAAAAGTTACAGACACCTGATCGGCTATAGCAACACAGGCTGCACACTTCTGTAGGAAAGACCCAAAAGGCTTCTGACGCACCACATTTCGTAATTCTGCCCTGTACGGATTTATTATTAGCTTGGGAGAGATTAAACTTAAGTTGCAGTTCTTTTCATAAAGGTCTTCCGCCTTAATGTGTGCGTTATTGTGGTTCATCCATGCACCAGATGTGAAACATGACAGACATGTTATAAGTAAATGAACAAAAACAAGAAAAAAAAGGTGCATATCATTTAAAAATATGTAAGTAATGTCAAAAGGAACTGACTGAATTTTGATAGAAGGAAAACATTATACTTAGTTTCAAATATCACACGAAGTGTCAATAGCAAATAGGGCAGACTAGATTTGATTTTTCTATTCCTAAAAACTACAGCTTATCATAGTGCCACACAGGTATGTTATTTCTATTGCTAGATGACGTATTGCAGGGTATTAGGCCAAATAGTACAGCAGAAATAACGGCTATATATAGTTCCGATTTTTTTAAATGTTGTTAGGACCACTACACTAGTAGTGACATACACTATTCCCAGGTTTGCAGCTTCTAAATACCTGTGCTAACTTCGTAGCACTCGAAAAACGGCGAAATTATCGCACTTCTCTCGTGTTTTTCACTAATCTAAACTATGCTTTTGTTCATAAAACATATGTTGTTACGTTTTTAAAGTAGATTAAATATTCTACAATTTTAGACTAGCAGAACCAGCTGTGTAGGTACAATAGTTACCAAGATACAGCCCTCCAAAAATAGATAATTTTTCCAAAAAACTGAAATTTTAAGATTTGGTCAGCTCTCATCCCCAAAATCGGAGCAGATACTCATTTTACGGGTAAAGTCATAGGGAGAGATATTGTATCAAATGTAATTAGCTTTAATTTAAGCGCAGAACGACGTCCCTAGGTTAGAGAGTTTCCTCACAATGCTTAAAAATCCAAAATATGTCCAAGTATAATGTTGGGGAGAGTCACCTTGAATGGGATATTTTTTCAATCAAGGAAATCAATTTATTTTTTTTTACTTACAAGTTTCGTAAAAAACAAATTAAGCACAATTTATGGCATGATAAAGTGAATGTTAAAACCCAATTTAGACTGTTAGATAATATTTTAACATATTAAAAAAAACATTTTTAAAACATGCTTAGTGTCCCATTCAAGGAATGGGTTCCTTGAATTGGACACATATAACCTTTGATTGGGACACACTCATCTGAATGGGACAAATCCAAAATAATTTAAATTTTGACATGTCATGTATTATTTTATGTTTCCAAATTTAAATCAAACACTAAGAACACCATTTAAAAGGTATATAATACAGTAAAATATAACTTAAATAAATAATTCTGCTTCCAATATATTTTTGGAATACATAAACAAAACGAAAACTGTAACAACAAAAACCACAAACAAAATAAAATATGGCAGTTAAGAAACACGGGTAACTACTTTTAATAAACAAAATAAAAATGATATTATTTTTACATTATTTTCTCATATTTAGTTTTAAATAGATCATTCCCAAAATGCAGATAGGACTTCATACTAGAAGTTCCAGGAATGTCTACTCGAGTTACCTTTTTTACAATTGCCTCTCTGCTTATTCCACTTACATCCTCAATAGTGGGAAGGTAAAATTTATTATTTATTCTTCTCATAAACATTACAGTAAACGTTTGATCTGTAATATTTAAAATTTTACGAATATAGTTGACGTTATTATTTCTTTTGGGCACCGGAAATTTTACAAGATTAAAGTCATTAATTGCAAAACTAATTTAATATTTTCCTTGCATTCTTTGCTAATCTCGTTGTTTTTCTTGTTTGTAGCGACATTATTCTTACTGTATTTTTGGCTTTGTTAAAATTTTTGGTTATATCAGTTGTGATTTTTGCTGCGGCCAAAGTGGTGTTATGTCCTGGCCGGAAGCCGACTTGGCAATCTGGTGTTATTTTCTCTGTTAATTTAGACATGGTTGGCAGGAGGGAGATTGGACGATAGGATTCTGTGGGATTTTTTCTGGGTTTTGGTATTGGAATGACAATGGCATGTTTCCAATCTGTTGGGAAGTATTGTAGTTTCAACATAGCGTTGATCAGGTAAGATAATTGGCCTTTTTCGGCAGATTCTTAAGCAGTATGTTATCAATCTCGTCATATCCGGGGGCTCTATTGTTAGGTAGTTTTTCGGTTTTCTGTAACTTCTTTAGGGTTGGTGAGGTATTTTGAAAGTTGGTTTTGTGGTATGTTAACTTTTTTAATGTTTCTATATTCATTTATGATTTCATTTTGTTCGAGTGTGTTATTTAAATTGTTTACCGTGTATGTGGCTTTGTAGTTTTCACCGAGCGTATTAGCTTTTTCCTCGTTTGTTACTGCTTTAATGTTATTTTTTGTTAGTGTTGGTATTTGGGTTTTTTGAGGATTCTTGTCATCTTCCATATGGAAGATCTTCCTTTTCTATTTTTCCTTTCCATGTCTTGTTCACATGGTTCGTAATTTCGATTTTAATCTCTGCCTGAAGGGCTTGGTATCTGATTTTATACGCGCCATTTCGGGTAGTTTGCCATTTTTTTCTACATTTATTTTTTTCTTTGATTTTATTTATAGTGGTTGTGGGGATGTTATCGGTTTTGGATTGGATTTTAATTTTATTGGCTAACTGGTTTCTTGTTTTTTGTAAGTGTTTTTAATTATAGGTCTATTTTTTGAGTTGTGTCTCTATTGTTGTTTATGCTGGTGATGCCGTTTATCTTTTCTCTAAATAGTTTCCAGTTGGTGTTTTTATAATTGTACATTGTTTCGTTATTATTTTCTTTGTTTTGTCCGGGTATGACGAGACTGATCGGATTATGATCACTGCTTAGGTCTGCCGAGGTAGTCAGGGTTAGGGGTTCATTTATTCCCCTGATCAGGCGCTATGTCGATTGTTGTTGGAGACATGCCATTGTGTGGGAAGTGGGTGGGACTGTCTGTGTGTAATATGACATAATCTTCGTCTAATGAGTGGTTGAATAGTGTTGCCGTTTGTGTTGCACCGTTGGTTATGCCAAGCAAAATGACGCGAGTTTAAATCTCCTATTATTATGATTTTGTTACCTAAGTTGATTAGTTGGTCTAGATCGTGATTTGAAATTTTGTTTTGAGGTTTGTTGTAAGCTGCTACTATATAAATTCCGCTTTTTAGTTTAATAATACAGTGTTCTATACTTATGTTAATATTGTTTACTTTTTCATGAGGTATATTATTCTGAATGATAATTGCCACTTTCACCCTTGTGTGTATGGCGGTCATTTCTATATACTGTATAGTTACTTTTATCAGCACCAGTTCCAGTAACGGACTCCCATGCACGTTTTCAACTACCCTTCGAATCTCAATGCCACCGCTAAATACATAGGACGAAATTTCAAGATAAGTGCAGACGATCCTGTGTTTTAGCACCGACCAGTTTAACTTCCGCCTCTATACACTTTATGCAGCAATATTTTTTGTGATACGTTGCATGAGAGACCGCATAATAAATATATTATCCTCGGATTTCAAGCACGTGACGTGGGTAAAGGAAAGGTAAGAAAAACAGACGAGCTTAAGGATATTTTTTATAGTTTTTTTACAAACGACCTGTTTAAAAAATGATAACCTAGCTCTTGATACAGACCAGCGAAAATAAACATGACTCGCTCTGTCCCGGCGCCGGCAAAAAAGTTTGCTATAAAGACTATCAATGTAGTAACAATATTAAACATTACTTTAATTATTAATCTGCTTAAAAATAAACTAACCAATAGATGAAAAAATTTACAGGGATGTTACGAAAAAAGTTAAACAAGCCCTCGAAAGCACTTCAGGAAGTTGCCATTTAAAATTCCTAAGAACAGTAAATAACCGCTCACAGTAACAATCGGCAGAGGCCTTACCCGAATAATCCAAAGACCGTACCGAGAAACAGTGCAAACGCAATCGTTAAATATGTACAACAACAAATTCTGTGGTTTGCATTGTTCCCCGTATAAAAATGTTTTTCGGGCAAGCCCAACGCCGTTAAGAATCTAACTGTTCCACTAGGTTTTTTACTAAATTACAGTAAAAAAAGAACAATACAAAAATAAGCGTAAAAATTAAGTAAAACAGTTAGATTGTACACAAAAATAAATATACCGTTAACATTAAATAATCCTTGAACATGATTTCGACGTATGTATATATGTACAGTATTAAAGGCAGCATTTACAACGCTTTTAACATTACGCGTATCTGAGATGTTCCTTTAGTCTGATATAAATATAATGGCTGGTTCGTCCCATACGTCTTTTTGCTGCATACTTGCCGCAGTAAAATAAAAAAAGATTTGATTTATTTCTACCTAAAAATATACCTCTATATGTATCTGGACATAACACAGCAAAAGGACGTGTGGATTAACACAAAAATATATATACATGATGTTTAAGAAATTAAAAGTTTCTACAATAAGTATACAGACTAGCACGCCCGGCATTAAAATAGGAAATCGTAATTAATTTAATGTTAAAAGAGTATTTGTAAAATCGACAACTTGGTTGTAGAAAACATGCAAACTTTGGTAAAAACTTAAGTAGAAATTGGATACTTTGTTCCCCGTTGTAAGAAATTAAGAGTGCGATATATACAATTTTTTTTAATATAACGTTTCAAAATATATTAGATATATATAAAGACATTGTACAAAGTTCGTATAAAGTGGGATTTGGAGAAAAAAATAAATAAAGGGATTTTATAAGGTGGGGCTGTCAAACTTAGGGCCCTTCGACACGAATATCTCGTCATAGGCGCCCTCCTGCTCCAGCTCGAGCACGTGGAATTTCTTTAGGACCAGCAGGCTGTAGAACTTCTGCGCCACCTATAATCATTGCAAACGGCATTGGAACTCGGCCTGCAAAGTCAAGAAAACGGAGACTTACCTGTTTCTTATTGTTCCTGTGACACATCTCGGTCAGAGTCATCTGGTCCGTTTCTTCCAGCTTCTGCCGCACCACCGTGAACATCTGATATGCCCTCTTATTCAAAACCCTCTCCTCGAACTGCTCGTCCGTTTCATCCACCTGCTGCTCTTCCGCCTATAGAGAAAACCCGCTTGCGTTAGCTAACATCAAACATTTAAGCGTTATCGTTACTTACTGGACCCACAGAATGAGGGAAGTCATAGTCCCCAGCCCAGGGTGAATGCACCCGTTCGGACATGCCCCCTGTAGGCGTCTGTGCCCTCAGCTGCTCGTCGTATCCCATGTTCGCCATCTGATTCTGTAACGATAAAATTAAATTGAGATTTTAGATATCGATATGTGCGATATCCCTACCTGATCGTATCCCATGTTTTCCATAGCAGGCAGGTCGTGTTGTAGGTTCTCTAGAGGCTCGGGAGGTAAGTTGGCGTCGATGCCAGAATGGTGCGGCGTTGGAGCGCCCAGACCTTCGTCTCCTAGGAGATCGTCGCTGTGATGGGCGGGAGTCATTGGGGGAATTGCGCCCATGCTTTCCTGTTCTTGAAGGATAGAATGCACCTGGAAAATTTTAATTTCCATGCTACAGTATAATGCCTTAGGGGGGATTTCGTAGACAAATGAAATGGAGAATCGGTGGGCCCTAGCCGGTGATGGTTCTCTGTGAGTCAGCCCTTGAACATGTGGTGTTCTTTAACCGAGTTTTTTAGGCGACTGGGGTGTTTTTAGTCAAAATAGAGGCAGTGATATATATGTTGTGATTTTACTTGAGGACACATTGCAGAATTACTAATAAATATTAATCTGAAAGTTAAGTAGAAGTGACCTAAATATCCAGCTAGTCAGTAAAATAGTTTTAATTATTGTTCCTGACCTAGTTGCGTCGTAAATGTAACAAATTGACACACTAAAAGTATGGATAAAATTGAGGTTCTCTAGGATTTAAATAGTGTTGGCACTTATGTCCTTAAATATCCGGACATGTGTCCAAAATTGTGGACAGAATGAAAATGTCTACATTTATTGTATCTGTCCAGCTTCCTTCAGATTTAGATTTACCGCCATTTTCAGCTAACTGAGCTAACCGAAAAATCCCATTCAAAATTCAATTACAAGCTCTCGAAATTGTTTTCTATAGTCTTTTTGTAGTTTTTGCTCCAATTATTTATTATGACTATCCAGATTTATGACTTATTTTGTGATTAAAGAAATGTAAAAAATGCCCAGATAAAAGTAAAAAAGGTCTAACTTAAAGTTCAAGGTAAGAAAAAGAAACAGGCTCTCAGAGCAAACTTTCACATTTATTTTATGATTTTAGGACAATATTTCATAGAATTTAGGATGTTCTTAGGACATATTAATGAAATTTAAGTTTTACTCTCAATACTATATTTTATAAGTCTGCATACTTTATTAATATTGTGAAAAATTAATCGATATTTTACATAGTAAGTATTTCATGACAAATACTGGGAGAATATTCTTATTTCCTTCTTTAACAGATAAACTCATCTGGATATTCCTGTAATATTTTCTACATATTATGTTCTATTAATATGTAGGTATATTAAATCGAATATTCTATAAATAATCCGTTATATATCCGAATATAAATATTCCTATTATATTTTATGGATATCTAAAAAAGAATATTCCTTCTGGGAGGTTCAGGGAATATTCCCACATAAAAAGAGCAGCCGTACATAATAGCAAAGTAGCAGCTACTTTTAGCATAAAATGGGTTACAAACACAGATATCCTTTGCATTTGCATGTATTAATTATTGATTCAATTGCATCCACAACAGCAATATCATTTTTGAGTAATAACGACACACTAGGCGACCGGACACGGCCGTCGTGCGGAATACCCAACAAAATACTTGCCACGATGTAGGCATAGATAAATATATATTTAGGAAAAGTCCCGATTTTTTTGAGTGCTCCCACTAAATCGAAAGTAGAGGCCCAGAAGATAATTAGGAAACAATAAAGTCGAAAAAAATATTATAACCCGTGCCCCACGCATGTTGAATTTTAAATGGGTATTTAACATGGGTTTTACGGTTTTTTAGGTTAAACCTAAAGGTTAAAACCAAGCGTTGAGCACTTGATTTCCATCGGTTCCAGGTGAAACTTATTATCCTTAGGTTTTTCATACCGCTGATTCCAAATATCAAATCAAAAACCGGTTTTGTCTAATGACAGCTGTCAAAAAAGCGGTCAATAAAAAATCATTTTTCGATTATTTAAAATTTTAAGGATTGTTTCATATTTAAACACAAATCAAGTAGTTTCGTCGTAAAAAAATTATTAACAAAAACACGTTAATAACAACTGTCAATTAAGGTGTCAATGAAATTTTCAATCGAATTTTTAGTTTTTTTTTTCAATTTCTCAATTAGGATAATAAATAATCTTAATTAAATGTTTAGAAATAAATGTCGGTGTTGACATAAGGGACAGTTGTCAATAAAACTGTCAATAAGTATAATAAATCAAAAACGGCATATTAGTGTCATTTTATAATATAATAATTTTACAGTAATAACATAATTTTATATTTTTTGAAATCTCATGTTTTATGTTTATGTGAAGTATGTGTAAGTATAGTATAATCATAATAAGTATAAGTAAAATCAATTCGAAAATAAACATTTAAATATAGATTTTTTTGTTGTCATTGAATTTTTTCGAAAGATTCAATTGTGCGACAAACTTTCTTGAGATTCAACCATCTGAATGGATAAACACTGAAAGTTTTTTAGCAGCTCAAGCTTTCGTCAAAAATTTGAATGTTATTAATGATTGTGCAGAGCGAATGGTCAAACTGATGACAGATTTTAAATGTAAATTTACTAAAGATGAGAATCAGCTTCAATACATTTTACAAATGGTTAATGATCATCGTAAAAAAAACCTTGAGAATGTAAGGGAACGTTCGTAAAAACTGTGTGTACATTAAATAGTGTGTACATTAAATAGTTATTTAAAAAGTTTATAAATAAAAATAGTAAAAAAAAAAATTTTCACGTATATTAATTTCAAAAAACCATAAAAACATTGAAATTTTTAAGTATGATATTTATATAAGACCATTTTACACTTAATATAATTATTAGTTATAAAAGGACACTAATATATTGTTTTTAATTTAAAATGTTTATTGATACCTGCCATTTATGTCAAAACACAGACATTTATTTCAAAATTAACAATATCTCTCCTTACAAAAATCTAAAAAAACATTTAAAGTTTAATTGAAATTTAATTAAGATGTAGGAATTGACAGTATTAAAGTAAAAAAAAAATTTGACAGTTGTCAATTAGCAGAAATGACCCAAAAGTTTTATTTGCCAAAAAAATTAATTTCTATTGACAGCTTTTTTCACAGCTGTCAAGAGTCCAAACTCGTTTTTGACATCATATTCGGATTTAGCTGTATTGAAAGACTATTTTCCGAATTAAGAAATTGAAAAAACTAAAAATTTGATTAAAAATATCATTTACAGCTTAATTGACAGTTGTCATTTAGCGAAAAACACATTAACAATTTTTTTACGACGAAACTACTTGATTTGTATATAAAAAACCTTACAATTTTGATTAATCAAAAAATGAATTTATATTGATAGCTTTTTTAAGAGCTGTCTTGAGTCCAAACTAGTTTTTGATATCATATTCGGATTTAGCTGTATTGAAACACTTAATTAAGACTATTTTCCAATTGAGAAATTGAAAAAATTCGATTAAAAATTTCATTTACAGCTTAATTCACAGTTGTCATCTAGCGAAAAACACGTTATATGACCCTAGGGCCATAAGAATAGTTGAAAACTGCCAAATAGCTGGCCTAAGAATAAACCCAAAGAGAGCTCAGCTTATGGTGAACCAAGAAGATCGACCACAGATTACTCTCTTTAGTGTGGTCCTCAGTTACCACCAGACGGTGAAATAGGTGCCACCTAAGACGACACCTTTACATAATGGGTCTTGTGGAAGACCCTCAGTGTAGGGGATGCTTGGAAGATGAGGAGACAGCAGGGAATGTTCTGATGAATTGCCCCGCTTTCCTGCATATACGCATGCTACACCTGGGACAACCGATGCTGATACCCAGGTTTGAACTGCCAGTTGATAGGTACACTTTTGTAAAGGCAATATTATTTATCTGTGAAATATATGAATTCGACAAACAAATGTTTTTGTTGGTACTTTATTATTTGTAGATATATTATTAAACTATTAAAGATAAAAGTAGCAATTTGTTTTTATTAAAAGGTTATAGTGTAAAAAAACTATTATTCATCAAACTTGCAATTATATGTGGGTGCCATAAAAGATAAGGACGATTTTGCCAAAAAATGATGAAATGAGGAATGGAATGTAAAGTACTTAATCTTTCTTTGATGTAATCTTTTTGCTACGTATGTAAGGCACAAAAAAGAATTGATGAAGCCTTTACACAATTTCGAAGTAATGTAATAAGATACCTTGTAACTAGGTAGGTAGATAGTGTACGTAAAATCCACCAAAAAGGATTAAAATACTAGAGATATAATTAAATCAATACTGCAAGTTAATGCATGAATACTGCATGAATTTGTTGTAGACTTTAGTATGGATATTAAACGCTTATAACTTATAAAGTATCATGTAAAAGCATTTGATAAATATTTACTTATTGGAAAGTACGATGATTAGCAGATATTTTTGTTTTTCTGGCCACTAAACACTTATATATTGCCCTCTCAAGAGTCTCAAAATATAATCATATAATGTTATTAAATAGTATTTAGACATAAAAATCCACAAATAACTACACGAGTACTTGGAAAAACGCTGAGAAACTTGAACATAAACTGTCAGACGTCAACCGCAATACAAATATGACTTACATATATGAAATATGACAATTGCGACTTATGCGGGGATCCCCCTACAAAAGTTACAGGGCAACCTATCTAATTTAACCGATCTTGTTTGTACCCCACTTGGTGCTTTGCGCTACTAAAAAAGCTTGGTATGACAAAGGTTACTTAGTAAAAATCATTTAATTATATTGAGTTTGGTTAGGCCACACACTATACGCCTGAGAATATTCGATTATGGGTTTGCCCCTGCCATGAATATGTTCATTAATTATAAAAAGCATTTGAGATTAAGTTTTTGTTTTCTTGAAAAACTGTGGGCAGATCGAACCACATAGTAAGTAAGATAGTAGAGTATTAGTATATTAGATAGACAGTGCTTAAATAGAAAACCCGCTATAATATTGTATTCACAAATTAGTAGTCATACATATTAAATATTATTTCCTTTAATTTTCCTTTCGTTATCCTCCTGATCTTATCCATAATATTTAATAAAAGCTGTGAAATAGTGCCACTTCTAGAGAACAAATGGTGAGTACAATATTATACTTGTAAAAGTGTTATTCGATACAGTCCATTGTTTAGACAAAATAATATAGTAGAACCAGCAATAATAGTTACCAGAGTTAAACATTATTTTTTACTTTTTAGTTCGGTTTCCCTTTAAATTGTGTCTTTTTTGTTCTTTAAACTATAATTAATTTTTTATTCGGTAATTTTTGTGCTGTGTGTGAGCGATTTAATGAATGTATAACTTTCAGTAAATTCTAAATTGTGACGAATGTGCCAATGTGACACAATTTTTTAAATATCCTGGTTCTCGATGATCCTGGCGAGAATATTAGGACAAAGTTGTCAAAATATTATTGTCATCGGTCCTTGATAAGTGTGCAAAGTTTCAGTTCAATGTGATATTTTGAAGTTGGTGAAAATCTCGTTCAAATATTCCACTACAAGATACATACGTACATACAATTTAAGCTAATAAAAGGGCGTTAAAAATGGGGCTGTTTTAATATAAATTATTATTTTTCGTCACTGAGTAAATTTACTTTTCAAATAGGCAAGTTTGAAATTGCATTACACATTTAAGAGAACCCTCTCTGAATGGACACTCTCACTCAAATTATAGTGGTCCCATATAATATGTCTGTTTCAAACACAGTGATCTTATTCCAAAAGTAAATTCACTGTATATCATTTGGCAGTCTGGAGGTTGGGTTGAATAACAATGTTGCACTGATGTAGATAATTTTGTTTTCACAAATCGCCATTTCTGACACACTTGTTAATAATTGTGTTAATATCCTTTGGGACTGCAAAGTGTGTTCCCACACTCATTGACTCTCAATTAATTGTTTGTTTGTAAGAAATATGTTAAGACTTGATGAACGCAGGCGTATGTTAACCTCTTTTGCGTTCCTAGCTCATAAAACTATGTTCCGTAAAGTGTCGTGGAATTGATTCTAAGGGGTGACTTTGATACTTCGCACAATTTAGATATTTAATTCAAATTACGCACTCTAACTTTATCCAAACGAATCACACCCATCCTAGTGTCTTCGGTGGTATTTCCCGCGTGGCGTGCTTGATGAGAGAACAAGGTAAGATTTTGTTATAATATTTTTCAATCAAGTTCAACATTAACATCAAAATTATTGTTATTTCGTTAAATTTGCTTTTATAAAGTTAATTTTTAAACTATCTGTGGTTAACGTTTGATGAAAATATTCTGTATAGTGTAAACATAACCTCAAATGATGGAAAATTGCGTACCGATGGTTTAAATATAGTTTTAACGTATTTTTTAATAATGGGTCACTTTGATAATCAAACGGGGTCACTTTGATATATATCAAAGTCACCATAGTTCTAATTTGGGATGTCTTTGATAAGTAGCTTTTTTGTTTTAGAGTTAACACAATGCCACGTAATTACAAAAGAACATTGGGGACTAGGGTATACAAAGATTACGGAAAAGAAGTGATAGAAGAAGCTAGGGATGCACCGGGGACAGATTTTATGAAAAGCCGAGTACCGGGTACCCGGCTCGTTTACTATATCGGGTAACGGGTACCCGGCGGCCGGGTACAAGAAAATTACGAGGGTACGATCGCGGGCTATTCTCCGGCGATCGGCCGTCTATGCATAAGGGCGTGAGTCACGTGAACGCATTCGGCACAGTTTTTCTACATCGTCGACGCAAATATGATTGAAAAAATACGCGCTGTCTGTGTGTTTGCCACGCCCACTGCCCATACACTGTCTGAGTTTCTGTCGTGAAACACGTGCGCCGTGTAGTTAGATCTGTTACCAAATTAGCAGGTGTTGTTTGTGCCATATGAACTCTATTTCTGTGAATAGTATTATCAAGTGAGTGAGCAACATGAGTTTGAAAAGAAGAAGTAAAGTTTGGGATTATTTCGATGTACCAGAAGGTGACCAACTTATAGCAGTATGTTGTGTATGTAAAACTCATATAAGTCGCTGCGGTGTAGGCAAAAAGGCGTCGACATCGTCATTGTTAAAGCATTTAAAGTTTAAACATACCCAAGAATATTCTAACGTTCAAGAGAATAAGAGGCAGGAAGAAAAATCCGAAAGTTTGAAACCAAAACAGCAACCAATTACGAATTTTGTTAAAATTAAAACCACAAAAAAATGGGAGATTACTGATGAACGGTCAATAGAAATTCATAAAGCAATAGGGGAGATGATTGCCTTAGACAATCAGCCGTATACTTTAGTAACTGACACAGGTTAGTAAGTGAACCACATACGACATTAGGGTTTGTGTAAATTTGTGTAGGCATATGCAAATTTTGTATTCTTTTTAGGTTTCAATAGACTGCTGGAAACTCTTCAACCTCACTATAAAATTCCAAGCCGAAAATATTTTTCCGAAACTGTTATACCAGATCTGTATAATGGATTGCGAGTTAAAGTTCTGGAAAATATTTCTAAAGCGGAATTTGTTTCGGTTACTACAGATATGTGGACTTCGGACGTTAATAATAAACGTTTTATAAGTTTAACGGCCCATTGGGTTACTAAAACTTTTGAACAAAAACATGCGATTTTAAGAATTAAAGAATTTTCAGGCAGCCACACCGGAGAAAACATTTGTAATGTTTTATTTGAGATTTTAAATGAGTGGAATATTAGAACGGAAAAATTGCATTTACTACTTCGTGACGGTGGAGCAAATATAAAGAAGGCTGCAAAAGACATGAAAATTGATCATGAATCTTGTTTTATTCATACCCAACAATTGATTGTGCTTGATGCAATTCGGTCACCAAGAAGCGTATCTGATTTAATAGCAGTTGCTCGAAACATAGTAACACATTTTAACCACTCTTCTATTTCACGTGAAAAACTTGAAACTATTCAGCTAGAATTACATATGCCCCCTAAAAAATTAATACAAGACGTCCAGACACGTTGGAATTCAACTTATTATTTACTAGAAAGGTTGTTTGAACAAAAAAGACCTATTAGTTTATTTATAGCTGATAATAATGTAATCGGGTCTTTATCTCAAAATCAGTGGCAGTTGTCTGAAAATATTTTACTATTGCTTAAACCTTTTGAGGAAATTACAAAACGCTTCAGTTCAACTGACTCCATCATATCTGAAGTTATTCCAACACTGATGTCTCTCCAAAAATATCTTTTGCAAATCACTACTCATGGCTTAGGAACAATGAAAGATACACTTATATCTAATATAGAACAAAGATACTCTGGAATTGAATGTAATCCACATTATGTATATGCAACTTTTTTAGACCCACGGTTTAAATTGATTTTTATTTCTGACGATAATAGGAAAAACTTACAGAAGAAATTTTGTCCCAAATTACTGTTGAGAATTTGAGAATAACTGAGGGAAATAAAGATTTAAATCAACAAATCGATAGTTCCTCGGATAGTTCTGATTCTGACGATTTGCCTTTAGCGTCAATGATTAGTTCACCGAAAAGAGCAAGAACCACTACAGATACATCTGTGTTTGATATAATGTCAGAAATAGCGTCAACTTCTACATCACATTCAGTTGATTCATCAAATAAGAAAGATATAAAATTAGAAATTGACTCCTATTTAAAACAAAACATCATAGACAGAAACTCGTCACCACTTGAATGGTGGAAAATCCATCAAAACACCTTTCCCAATTTAGCTGCGATTGCTAAACGATATTTATCTGCACCAGCCACAACTGTCTTCAGTGAAAGATTATTTTCGGAGGCCGGGCATGTTTTTGAAACGCAGAGAAGCCGGCTATTAGCCGAAAACGGTGAAAAATTAGTTTTTCTGCACCACAATTTAAATTTACATAATTAATAAATAGTGTATGTATAATTAAAAAACAATGTAATATAGTTTACTTAAGTGTATTACATACATAACGTTATATGTACCTGTAATTAAAATCAGTTGAATAAAGTTTACTTAAATGTATTAAATTTCTAGTTATTTATTGGCACTACCCGGCGCCGGGTATTTTAATACTCGGTCTTAACGGGTACCCGGCGAAACAGGCCGGGTAGGCCGGGTACCGGGTACATACCGGGTACCCGGTGCATCCCTAGAAGAAGCTCTTAATAAAATTCTAGAGGATGGATGGAGCATAAAGAAAAGTAGCGAACATTATAAAATACCTTATATCTATAATAAATATAAAGGTTTTCATGTGCGTAAGCCTGGTGGTCACACAATATTTAGTTTCGAAGAAGAAAGGGTAATCATCCAATCAGCTGTAACATGTGGTGATTGGGAATTTCCATTGAGTGTAGAAGATCTGCAAGTTGTTACAAATCACTTCTTAGATCGTCAAGGTAGAAAAGAAATCAAATTTAATGATAATAAGCCAGGGCGTGACTGGGTATACTTATTACTTAATGGACATAAAGATTCTGCAACACAGCGTTTATCTGCGAATATAAAGCGTTCTAGAGCTGCCGTAACAAAAATACTACGCCAATCTCAACATCAGCATTTATGACATTCCCTCGTCAAATATATTTAACTATGACGAAACGAATATGGCCGATGATCCTGTTCGAAAACGGCTGATATATAAACGAGGCAAAGAATACTGTGAAAATGTAATGAATCATAGTAAGTCCACAATTATGATAGGTGGACCGAAAATGGGCCAAAAAAATTCCCTTGCCGCGAGGAACGTTGCTGTGAATCTGGATCTAGGTATAATTGATCAAAAAGTGGCTGGATCGATGCATTCACCTTTACAGATTGGTTCAAATCTACTATCTTGCTCCATGATACCGGGCTTCCCGGTAAAAAAGTTCTCATTGGTGATAACCTTTCGTCGCATTTTACAGAAGAAGTTCTAGACATGTGTAGACACAACCATATATCATTTATATGTTTGCCGCCAAACTCAACACATATAACGCAGCCACTCGACGTGTCATTTTTTAGACCACTGAAGGCTGCCTGGAAGACTATGTTATTGCAGTGGATAATGGCTAACTCTAAAGCTACGTCTATAAATAAAGAAGAATTCCCTACGCTTCTAAACGAAACTATTAAGCGGATGAATGACATTGAAAGGAACGGCATGAAGGATGGTATAAAAAGAAACCTTGTTAGTGGTTTTGAAGCTACAGGAATATATCCGTTCACCCCAGAGAGGGTGTTAAATAAAATACCAGACGCCGAACATAATAATGCCGACGAATTTGAGACCCGTTTTAATGATACTTTAGTTCAATATCTCAAAAAAAAACGATATAATAATGTTCCTATTAGAGGCGAAAGCAAGAAGAAGAAATTAAAAGTTACACCGGGGAAAAGCGTTGTTGGCTTTGGTCGCAATAACAGCGATTCTGAATTGAGTCTTCCTGAGTCTATTTCAGCAGAAGGTGAAGACATTGTTTTGGAACATGATGACTCAGAAGAGGAAGAATATATCAATAAAGACTTTAACCTACTGCTACCTGGGGAATGAAACCCAGGGTGATCCTGTGGATTTACACTGCTATCATAAGACCAATGTTGGCCTATGGAGCTGTTGTCTGGTGGCCCAAGAGTCAACAAATAACAGCAAAACTCAAGCTATGCCAGGTACAAAGAGTTGCCTGTCTGAGTATAACCGGAACTATGCGAACAACACCAACGAGAGCAATGGAGATAATGCTGTGTCTTCCACCACTAGACCTACATCTAGAAGAAGTGGCTCTGACTACCATGACTCGCCTTAAATCTGTTGGCATACTACCAAATGCAAGCTGTGGCCAAACCAGAAGCCGCCTGTGAACTGAGGCTGTCAGAAAGATACCCCTTTTACAGTCATGATGGTATTCCGCCTCGGCTTGTCTTTGATAAACCTTACACCATACATACTATTGGTGAAGACGAGGCTGGCGTTGAAGGTGTAAACTATGTCTTCACGGATGGATCAAAGAAAAAGGATGGAGCAGGCTGTGGTATATATTCCAGGAATCTGCGACTCCGATGCAGCTGGACTATGGATAAAAATGCCAGTGTAGTACAAACAGAACTCGCTGGTATAACCATAGCCGCACAAGAGATTGCTCGCAGAGAAATAACGGGCAAGACAATAAGAATCTGCACAGATAGTAGACAATCACTACTGGCCCTGAAAAATTATAAAATAACTAAAGGATCAACATGGGAATGTCACCAAGCACTTGTGAGAGCATGTCAGATGAATAACATCTGCCTGTGCTGGGTCAAAGGACACTCACAATGCAACGGCAATATAGAAGCTGACAAACTGGCCAAGAAGGCAGCCAACCTGAGTATCCTTGGGCCTGGTCCTTCAAGTACGCTACCAGTTGCAGCGAAACTTCAATTAATAAAGGAAAACACCCACATAAAATTTAAGACGTTATGGGATGAAACAAGTAGCTGTCAGCTGGCCAGAAATCTCTTGAGATATCCCAGCGAAGAGACGGCGAGGAACTATCTGGCAATGTCCAGGGGTAAACTGCGATTTGTTACAGGAATCCTAACCGGACACTGCCGGGTAAGGAAACACCTCTATAACATGAGACAAAGTGACACACTCATCTGCAGAGGATGTGAACAAGAAGATGAAACGATCGAGCATGTACTTTGCGAATGTCCCGCCATGTCATCGACCAGAGAATCCATATTGGGGGAACGTTGGCCTTCTATGGCCAATTTGAGGGAAATGCCCCTGGGCAACATCATCACCTTTTGTACAACATTGGGCTGGTCGATGACCTAGGGAGACATTTCCCTCACGGAGGAAGCACAAGGGGCCCAATGGGGCCTAAGTGCAGCGGATCTCGATCCGCACTCCGGACATATTCCAGATTCCAGAACCTATTGCTACCAAATACATTTGTCCTAGTTAAAATTAAATCGGGAAAACACAACTCGATAGCAGAGATACAAGTCAAAATAAGTGATGGCTTATACAATATGAAAGGATTTAAATCCATCGATACTACTAAACAAACATTTAAAATGGTCGAAAATGATGATTTTGAAGCTTCAGCAACTGATATTTTGGCAGTATTGCCACTCCCAGAAAGCCAAGGTAGTAAAGACCGAATGAGATATTTTTTTAAACATTCTGTTGATGTGTTCGAGCAGTAAAGTCTACCAACTATACCCTGGTTCCGAAATAGTGTGGAGTGTTTCATACATAATATCACACCACCATCACAATTGAACGGTCTGCCTATTTGCAATGGATCACAGAATTTCCTAGTGTGCAAATTTGTGTACACTCTATAGAGTCTACCGCTCTCATTGGTGAGTTTTAGGCGGTTCTAAATTAAGTTAAATTTCATTGGTCAGAGGTAAGGACGCGGGATTTCCTTGGATATACTGACGCACGCGCTGTTTCATGCATGTATGTTTTGGAGCAACAGTGGCGTTTCATTGTGTCTTATCTATGGTTGATTCGCAATATAAATTAATTATAATATTGTGTTATACGCGAGTGTTTAGTGTTTTTATGCGATGGAAGCGACGAATGCGAGTAGTAGTGGTTCTAAAACCAATAATTCTAATCATAAGCGACCGAATTTGACAGGAGAACTGAAAATGATCAAAAAGGTATACGAATGAATATTCTTAAGATAATAACAAAAAAAACCATCACAGGTACACTTAAAAACAATGTTAATAACTTGGATATTTTATTTAATTTTTTTTTATTCTGCCCCCCTCTAAAATGATACGCCTATGGAATTTCGTTCCCTTCGCCCCTCGTCTCCCTGAGCCGTCCATATGCTGGTGATGAATCACTCCACACTATTTCGGAACCAGTAGGTATTATTTCTGTTTAGTTTTAGTTCAAACATATTCTATAATTTTGATGTTATTTTATTTTTCAAAAGTTAAAAGAATAGTTCCATAATAAAGTTTTTGTACCTTTTTTAATTTAATATGCTTTCTGTTGCAAAATATATATATTTTTATAAATGGGTAGATATACTTCTGGGGTGAATTTGATAATACTATACTCTATCCAACGAGAGAATGGACTTGCTTTGCGCATCGGCGACTAAAGAGGACGGGCTCTGTAACGAGCTACGCAGGACTGTCATTCGATGAAATAAATTCGTAAGTAGGTGAAATAAATTTTATTTTGAAAACATGAAAACATTTTATTTATTTAACATAAATTTATTATAAATGTATGAGCGTTATGAAAGTGGCAGATCTCCATCACCATTTACTACTTGCAAAATTTTGTCTACTGTTGGTAATTCTTTATTTCGATAGAACTCGTGTACTTTTCTCCTTATAGCAATTTTAGTGAAATCGTCGATCTTTTCTTTAAAAGACTGACGGCTTTTTTTTAAATTTGGTTCCGTTACCTGGCCGGTTCTATTATATTCTGCTAAAAATTTTTTCATTGTAGTTTTTCCAATGCCCGTTTGTTTGGTTAGTGTTAAAACTGTCTCTTCGTACGACATTTGCGGATTGTCTTCCTTTAATTTCTTATATAAATTTATTATAATTATTTTTTGACTTTGATGCACGACCTAAAATTAAAAACAAAAATAAATCATTGACCACGGTTACTGGTGGTGAATAGTATGCGTATTAAATTAAACATATTTATTATTATATTTCTTTACCTGGCCTCTTTTATTCTTCTTAATTGGCGATAATGGTGGATTTATCTCGTCTCTGGCTGCTGCCATTCTTATAATAGATTTAAAACTTATTTCACAACCGTAAACAACACAACTAAAATAACCGTACTTGCGAGACTACAAATACAAACTGTGAATAGGTAGGCAGTAGTAGGTACTTTATATAATTAGGTACCAGGTAGGTATCGGACCCAGGCGCCGGCCCTGGCTACCTGCTGAGCCAATTAAGACGTTGAGGGCGTTGAACTAATGTTCTAAGGGGCGGAGATCTGACCAAAACAGACGAATTTTCGCTCGAGTGCAAGTCCATTCTCTCGTTGGATACAGTATAGTATTTTAGGATATGTATCAAATGTAGTGCCATAACGGCCACACGTGCTCTCAATATCTTATTTGTTATTCAATATCATATTTATTATTTGTTATTATTCTAAAGTAAAACTAGTTCACGCGTTGTAAACATATCCAGTAAAATTGCCAACTAAGACATTCTTTAGATCAAGGCCGACTTAAAGCAACTATTGCGGATATATACATACTGACCTAGTCAACATTATATAAGGCGGTAACTAGGTGTCACCCGCATACATTCATTCTAAGACATTCTGTACATTATACATTCTGTGCTGTGTAACTATCAAATACGATGTCGATACCAAATAAACGTTGTTAATTGTTCCTGGCGAGTTTCATTCAAATGCCATTAGGGCATTACATGGCGACCCCGACTATCCAGCATCACACAAACTCGACCTTTTATAGTCAAACATTGATATGCAAATCCTACCGAACAAATTCCAAATGGGGCGATATTGATATTTATACAACAAAGGCAAGACTATCCATTGCTTTAACTTAAGGGTATCAAAGTGATCCCATTTTAAGTATGACTTTGTTAGCACGTTTGAAATTTTTCTAAAGTACTATGTGAAAGAAATATGTACTTTAGATACCAAAGTTGTACGCAGGCGGCAGGGGGTACTGATTTATATGTAAACTTTTTTTTACGGACCGAAAGCTATTATAAATGGCTAAAATCCATAAATTGTGAAAAAAATTATCAATTTCACCCCACTTTACGGTTCTAACTTTATACTGTGGTTCCAAAATAGTGTGGAGTGATGCATACATAATATCACACCACCATCAGAATTGAACGATCTGTCTATTTGCAATGGATCACAGAATTTCTTAGGTTGCAAAATTGTGTACACTCTATAGGGTCTATCGCTCTCATTGGTGAGTTTTAGGCGGTTCTAAATTAAACGGTTGTGCTAACGGAGTACTACGCACTACGTTCCTAAACTCAGCACTGCATTATCATTTGCACATAATCACATTGGTATTGCTTTTTCCCCGCCCGCTGTCATAACGCTGCTTTTTGCTTAATTTCGCATTATAGGTCCCTAAGACCGTATTTTCGTACGCAGGCATATTAATGATTATGCTTGCACATGCCGTTTAACCACACTTGACTGCAATCCGACTGAAGCACCTGTAGCTGATCTGTATATAAACTGTACATAAACCTGTGGAACCTAGAATGAGGAATAAACTTGCTGTAACCGTTCATCTGTGTATTCTTTAAGATAGGGTAATCAAAGGCCTATCTGTGGAACACGTGACCCCTGGAGTTCCGCACCGTCTCCACTCAGCTATCCCAGGCCCTTACGGAACCGCCTGTAGGGAAAAGTGGCCTGTCTGCACTATAAACAGACAGTGGCGCTCGAGATAAAAGTAGACACCGAACCGACAAGAGAAAGAGAGCGTCACACTAGCATAAGCTTAGAATTACGAGGATGCGTCAATGGACAAAATCCTCTCATGATACATTCATTGTCACATAACTTGCTGAACATCTTAGGATAGATTGCAAAATAAATAGGTTCAAAAAAGAAAAAAGGTTCTCAAGGTTCTTCTTGCTCGCGTTCGTAGTTTCGCAATTACGTAATATCATTCATTCCCACAAAATATGCAAATCAATGCATTGTGATCATTCTTGAGGAACGTTTTTTCTTGGAGATATATCACATTCTTACAGGTCCACTTACCTGATCAGCTTGCAAATGAGGCATATCCTCGATATGTTGTAAAGGCGTAGGTGGTGCTGGGTATCCGGGCGTTTGTGGAAACAGCATTGCTTGCGGCGTTGATGGTGGCATCAATCCTAGAGACAAAATTATTTTGTTATATGCATTGTTTTAACTATTGTCCGTTCTTAATATCGGTACATTTCTTACCTTGCGGGGTGGGCGGAGGCATCAACCCATGCGGTGTACCAGGCGGCAAATGCAACTCGTCCTGAGACATGTGTCCCATCAACGGCGTCATTGGTTGCGCCAGAGGCGTCTGCGGAGGCAGAGGCGTCGGAGGCGCAGGGTACGGCGTATGAGGCGGAAGCGACGACAAGGGACTAGGGGGCATCAAGGCAGCTATGGAATCTTCCGGGTGCAACATGGGCTGCGGCGTCTCCAGCTCCGGTTGGTGCAAAGGCGTCTGACTCTAAAGAAGTAATCAGTTATTATTATATACAAGGCAAGTAACTTTCTGTCACACTTACAGGGTCTTCCACATTTTTTCGTTTTCTCCCTCTTCTGGCCGGCGTTGGTGCTTCCATGCTGGGCTGTTCGTCGTGCTCGCCTCTCATCTGCTCTAAAGCCAAAGCGTCCGCATCGCCTAGCATTGCAAAATCTTCCATTCCTATCACTCGGAGCGTCAGATGCCGCTGATAATTCTGAGAACAATACAAATATTATGTCACAGGCACTATTGAGTTGAATAATGCTTGTAATTAATCGATGCTATGAAATTCCTAAAAATCGAATGAGATACGAACCTTGAAAAGAATTCTGGCTGGGATAAGCCTGGCCGGCAACGCAAACAACTTCTCCACCCCTCCAGTTTCCTTCCAGTGCATTAGTCGTTTTGTAGGCGGTGCCAAGTCCAGCGTTGTGACGATATCACTGGTGTCGCTCAGCTGGTTCTTCATCTCCTCTCCGGATATGTTCTTTACCTCGTCCACTATTAGCTTCCTTTTCCGCTTGGTCTTGGTAAGACCTAGGTAGAATTCATCTGTTTTTTATGTTAAATTTATCGATGACAATTTCAAAGGGTGCTGTGTCTGGTGGGGCAAATTTCCAACAAAAATAACAAACAGAACAATTTTGCATCAAACAACTCCGTTGTGGTCATTTTGTTTAATTTATTAGTTATTTTTTTTCCAAAAAGTTAATCAGTATGGCAAAAGATTCGTGTTACTTTTAAAATTTACACCACCAGAATACTAAAATCTAAACGTTCACATGAAAGGCGAGAAAAGGATTTAAATTTGACTCTTTTTTTAATGTAGATATTTTGCTGATATTCAAAATGTGAATTTATTTATTTCTTAAAATAAATTGAAAACTGTACAATTAGTCCAGCCTATGAAAGATTGTAGAAGGAAATGGAAGCAACACAATTTTTGACAAGCTCGTATATTTCACTCAAAATTCACTAAATTTGCTTCACGTTTTTTCGCCCTTTCAGGCTACGGAAAATTTAGAGCAGGATGCAGTGGGGCACGTAAGAGGAATTTTTTTTATTTGGAGCTTTGGAGAATTTTCGTAAATTATGTGTCCTAGCGATAAGGCCTTTATATACATAATTAAAACTAGCGAAATGTGCAACAAGATTTATTCCATTAATTTTTTCATTATATCATGTAATTTCCCAGATATGCGCTCTCAAAATTCGCAAACTAGGGGGAAAAAATGTTGACCAACTTTTTTGCCTATTTTGTAATTGGCTTTCCATAAAAAATCAATTTTTTAATATGTACAGCCTTTAAAAACCGATTATGATTTTGACACGAAATTTTAATGTCGCTGTTTTAGTGTCGCTTCTTAGGTTGGTCACAGTGTTTACCATTCTTTTTTCAATATTCTCTTTTTTGAATCACCTCTCTAGCCCCTTCAGCAACGAAGATGCGACATTTTAGATGAAACCGTGTTATTAAGTTTGATATTTAACAAGGAGGCTATGGTAACGGTTAACACTGAAACGTCAAAAGATTCAGTTGAAATTCTCGTGAAAAAAAAATTCAATTAACGCTCTAAAAGAAAATACCAGTGCAAATTAGTCCAATTCAAGTAGCTAGAGTTGTGATTTTGGTAGAAGATGGAAGGAGTCAAAGATATGCAGCTCGTATTGTTGGTCTACCAGAAACAACTGTCCGAAGAGCGATCCAGCGGTACCGAGAAACGGGCCAATACAGCAGACGTCCAGGTTCGGGTAGTTTTAGGATTATGCAAAATATTGACGATCGATTTATTGGTCTGCAAATATCGAGGAATCCCTATCAAACAGCTGTGATCACAAACCGAAATTTAAGAAACGCACGAGGAACACTTGTGTCACTTCGAACAATTTGTCGGAGATTCAGGAGTCTCGGTTTTATCGCAAGAAGACCTGCTATTGGAATGCGATTACTTCGATGATATCGAGTAGCTCGTTTGGATTTTGCTCGAATTCATCTTGTTTGGAATGAGTTGCAATGGTCTCAAGTTTTCTTCACTGACGAATCAAGATTCATGTTGAGATCAGTAGACGGGCGTCGAAGGGTTTGGAGAATGCGTGGGGAAAGATATGAGGATAGTATGTTCAGTGAAAGGGAGAGTTTTGGCGGTGGTTCACTAATGGTATGGGGTGGAATTACCAGCAATGCCCGTACAGAATTATTTGTGTTTACACCACGGCAATCTCTAAATGCAGTTAGATACATAGAGATCTTGAATGAACATATTGTCCCATTTGCACCTTACATTGGCGAAGAATGCCTCTTAATGCAAGATAATGCACGACCGCATACAGCAGTGATGATTTTTTAAATGATGTCGGAATTAATCGTATGCCGTGGCCCGCTAAAAGCCCTGATATGAATCCCATTGAGCATTTATGGGATGAATTGGGACGTGTTAGTAGACGCAACCCAGAGAATCTGAATGAATTGAGGATTGCTCTTACAGAAGAATGGGACAATATCCCTCAGATCACTATCACAAATTTGATTGAAAGCATGCCTAGTCGTATGGAAGCTGTTATAGCAGCCAGAGGAAGAAATACTCGTTATTAGTTAGTTTGTTGTTCAGTTATTTTTTAAGTTTATTGTTTCAATCATTAATAATTACAGTCGTTTTACTAAAATGTCGAATAATTCTTTGTTTGTTATTTCTTTTTGATGTTGTTTGTACTTGTAATTAACAATTATTTCAGCGTCCGTAATCGAAAACGCTAAACATTTCTTAAACGATGAACTTTTTAGATATTTTCAGCTCCACGGCCTCCTTGTTGAATATCAAACTTAATAACACCCTTTCATCTAAAATGTCGCATCTTCGTTGCTGAAGGGGCTAGAGAGGCGATTCAAAAAAGAGAATATTGAAAAAAGAATGGTAAACACCGTGACCAACCTAAGAATTCAATACAAATAAAATTTCACTCCACAGCGACATTTTAAATTTCGTGTCAAAATCATAATCGGTTTTTAAAGGCTGTACATATTAAAAAATACATTTTTTATGGAAAGCCAATTACAAGAATCATCCGCAAGAATCGCCCTTTCAAACAAAAAAAAAATTATCAAAATTGATAGGCTGGTTTAAAAGTTATTGAACATCAAATTTGGGACAAAATCTAGGTGCGCCACTTTTTATGTCCGTCAGTGTATAATACTTTTGGTTTTTTTTATCTTCAATCGTTAAAAAGTTTTTTTAACTGGTTTAAAAGCAATTTTAACATAATGTACTTTCCGAGACTATATATAAAAGTAACGGAGAATATGAAAGTTAAGTTTTTCTGCAAAATCTCGGAAATTACATGCACATAAAGTTAAAATTGCTCTAACTTTTGAACAGTTGAAGATAACATATCAAAATTTAACATATTCTTGAAGGAAATTTCTTATCTACAACATTCTGTCTTATAGCTTTTTCGTAGGACGAAGGGCCAACGAGTTAACTCGTCAAATAAGAAAAAGTCAGGCAATTTTTTATGAAATATTTGCAAATTTTGGGCGCAGATACCTCGGAAACTATAAGAGATAGTAAAAAAATTAATAGACTATTTTGTTGCACTTATCAGTTTAAATTTTGTATAGAATCGCTAGGACGCATACTTTCTGAGACATAAGCAAAAAACCGAAAGAAAGTATCTTCTATGTGGCCCCCTGCACTAAATTGTTGGTAGAACGAGGGACTGATTATAGTCTAGCCTATATTTTAGGTAGGCTAATTTTTAGATATACTCTCTCTCTCACTTTCCCGGTCAGCATACGGGCGATCTGGCTGGCGGCTGAGGTTGCGTTCATTAGTGAGCATCGTACCTATACAGGTAAAAATAATAATTTTTCAAATCATTTAAAGAATTTTTTTTTTTTAATTAACTTAGCTTTTAGAAACAAATTTATTATTGCCAGACATTCTTATCATCGTTTACCATGTGCCAGACGTTAATTTTATTTGTTGCCATTATTTGTTATATTGACACTTTATATTCTCCTTCTTTAAAACGTTTATCAACTGCTTTGATAGGGTAGTGGTCATGCTATTATTGGAGGCAAGCTAGAGGTCCCGGGTTAGAGGCCGACTGGGGGCACTACTTTTTTTTATTTTAATTTGTTCATACTATGTTACTACTTGTTTTCATACTATATTACTGCACAAATTAATTGATAGGTTTCCGGTCCTTTTGCAGACATTTATTTGGCAACCATTTCTCTGCCAACGAGAATAATATCGCATCACTTTTCAGATTTAAATCGGTCTGGCTGGTGATTTAACGATGGAGTTATTGTTTGGCAAATCAATTTTAGATTTGTTGATACTTAAATAACATCATGTCAAAATTTCAGCCATACTAAAATAATTTGAAAAACAAATTTTTTTAATCAAAATTAACGTCTGGCACATGGTAAACAATGATAAAAATGTCTGGCAATAATAAATTTGTGTTTCTAAAAGTTAACTAAAGGTAATAAAAAAAATCTTAAAAGGATTTGAAAAAATATTATTTTAACCTGTACGGGTACGATGCGCACTAATGAACGCAACCTCAGTCGCCAACCAGATAGCCGGTATGCTGACCAGGAGAGTGAGTATATCTAGAAACTAGCCTACCTAAAATTCTCGTTTTCGCGATGTTGCTAGCTCTCGTACTATTAGCTAGCTAATCAAATATGACAAAAAAACGCCAGGCAATTTTTTGTTTCAAAATTAGAGAATTTCGAGGGCGGATATCTCGGACACTATGCGAGATAGCAAAAAAATGAATGGAGCCAATCTCGGGGCACATTTTGTGAGCTTTAATTTCGTATAAAGCGGCCTTATCGTTAGGATGCATAGTTTTCAAGATACAAGTAAAAAAATGAAAAAGCAGGCGAAAAGGGGTACCTTCTACGTACGCCCTTACACTGCACCTCCTAGGAGTTTTAGTATGTTCACCTCCTAACTAGTCCAAACAAAATTCCCACGTCAAAAATTGTGTGTCCATCTCTCTTTTGAGAATTCATTGACCGGGTTAAATATAATGCAAATGTGCTCCGAAGTACCGAACATTTTGAAATTTTGTTATATATTATTACATTATATTAACATTATAATGCCGGATTGCATCAACTTCCGTTTAAGGAACAAATACTAAAGGGTACCCTTAAAGTTAAGTCGTACTTAATTTATGGTTTGGTTGCACTACCACTTGTTAAGGTTTCCTAATGGCCAGTTCCATAATCGACGTAAAGCTTCCTTTAATATTAAAAGACTCCTTTAAGTTCTAAAGCATAAAGCGATAATCGAATTTTAAAGACACTTTTACTAAAAAGCTTCCTTTTTGGTAAAGTCTCGATTTTGGCCCTTTTGAGGGAAAAAGGCGACTTTATTGGAAACTTAACCTACAATTATTTTTTATTATTAACCTACAATTTATTTTTTACCACCAGCATAAACTGTCACTACTTATGCGTTCATTTATAAAACTGTTTATGGTCTAGAGAACAGTGGTCGTTTGGGCTTGGTGTGTTTTAAATACAATCTATGGTTTACTAGATTCTAGTTCAAGTTCATCCTCAGAAGTGAGGAAGAAGACATAACTCTTCTCTGTTGAGAAGAGAAAAATATATAAACCACGACTGCAATGTTTAAAAAAAAGACAGAATTTTTCCACCGTTTTTGATTTCGCCCCCCAGCCTTGACCTTAAATAAAAATAAAACTTTAATCATACTCTCACATAATTGACAAGAATCCCTTCTCCCTATATGATACTTTATTTGTCACTTTATTTTTGTTAACTTTTCTCTGCAAATATATGACATTCAGTAATTTAATCTCATCCTCTTTTGAGAAAGTGGCTATTTTTGCGTCTTTTTTTCCTCGTCACGTTGACTCATTATTTGTTGTTATATATGCCAACACTTTAATAACATGATAAAAATACACAATAACACAATTAACCACAATATTTACAAATCAACAAAATTTATTTAAATTTCCATCACAAAACAACCAACTTCGAAAATGTTAGGTTATGATTTAATAAAATTGTCATAACTGTCACTCATGTTGCCTCTCAACTAACTTCCCTCGTAACTTTCAGGCCTACAATCACAATAAATATTCTGAAATTGAAGCTTTTACTAAGGGGAGATACATTCCACTTTATGGAACCGATTCGACTTTACAGAGAATTAAAAGTCTACCACAAAAGATTGTTCACTCAAGCACTGTGATGTAAAGTAATTGTAGCACATATTCATTATGTAAACAAATAAAGGTGGCTTTGATATTTCATGTTTCATTAAGTGAGCCATGCAAACAAAACAACTAATCTGGTGGTTTAATTCAAAATGGATCCCGAAGATACAAAAGTTAACAGATCTGTCTCAAATTTTGTTATTTAGTATAAAAATTTATAGTTTTATTGGGAAACTTTGGGAGTTCTCATTAATTTCTGTGTGTTTTGAGTGTCTGTGACAATCTTTTCAGATATTTATCAGCATTTTGAGTTTTTTTTAAAGGTATGTATCCTACTTAATCACCATCATTTAATTTTAAATAAATTAAGATTATTCTAATTGTTTAAAATTACACGATCATATAAATATAAATTTAGTTTTAAATCAATTAAACAGATTAGGTCAAGTAAAATACCGGAAACTATGGCTTATTCTTTTGCATTACAATTATTCTGCTAGAAAAATGGGCTGCATTTCGAAACACCTATTTAACTGAAGCCATAAAATAGTTTCATAAAGTAGATATTGTGCTTATATCAAAATTGAAAATAGGACAACCTAATATTGCCGATAGAAAATAAGATGCCAGCGCGGTGAGTTATCAAAAGAATCTAACAATTTATATGCAATTTTTTCTATTTTTGAGAAGACATCGCTTTGTTGATATGGCTTTGACTTGTTGACTTTGAAGACATGGCTATTGTAAATAATATAAACTTTTTAAATGTGTTGACAGTATCCATAGATATTTTACGACATATCTGAGGTTGTGTATAAACATATCATGTGATTATTGTGAAAATGCCTTATAAAAAACTTCAATGTTTTTTAGGTTATCGTCTCCTTCGTAATAAATCTTCAAAAAAACGAGATTTTAGAGAAAATATGTGCCCAAGGAAAAAGTAGGTGCAGTCGTATTCAATCATTAAAGCACAAAATATTACAAGTTTTGTAAATATTTTAGGTATATAGTAAAATATGTTTCCCTAATCTCACGGATAAATGGACCAAAAAACGTATAAAAATAATAAACCCCTACCTTTCAATGCACTGGCGTCAACAGGGGCTAATGCAAAGCTCTCTTCCTCATTCTGTAGGAGCGTTGTTTGGTCGGCTAATGATGGCGGCGGCTCTTCAGGCTGCGGCTCAGGTACTGGTTCAGGATGTATGGAGTGTACAGAAGGAGTGGGAGTAGGTGCAGGCGGTAACTGCTGTATGGCAGACGGCGGACGAGAATCATCCGAACTAAAAAAATAATCGGAATTAATTCATTGCTGCAAATTATAAATTAACTTACCTTGGTCCACCAACAGACGGGGGCCCACCAAAGTTGTCCATATCTTCGTCTTCACTATCAGGGGGAGGCGGTATTTCTTGCCGGCCAGGATCGAGTATCGAGGCATCAACAGGGGGCACTTCACCCATCGGTGCGTCATCGAAAAGACCACCTTGAAATAATCCACCCGCTGCAACACAAATATCGATATAAATAAGGAATATAATGTGGGAAACTTCTTACATATGATATTATTGTCCAAATTCGCCCCAAATCCATCGTCCTGCACCGACGTATCAATTTCCATAGGCGTGTCATGTTGCTGTGTCCCTGAAGTTGAGGCAACGGGCTCCCTCTCCTTTTCTATCTCCACAGGTTCCAACACTGGTTCACTAAACAGCAAATTACTTTGCTCCATTGACGGCTCCAAGCCAGAGGCATGCCTCATTAAGTCAGGGGCATCGGTGTCAAAACCCATATCGCCAAACCCGTCGTCATTCGTAGCTAAAGAAATGTTTCCGTAATCCTCCCTCATAGTAATCTCTTCGGCTCTGGACTGGTTAAGACTGAACTGCGCTTCGATATCAACGTCACTAAAAAATATTAAAGCTAGTAAAAACAATTGACAATTATTTCACATCTTACTTCAATTCAGGCATTGTAGTATCGAAGTCGTGAAATACCTCCGGCAAAGTAATGGCATTCACTGCAGCTTCCCTATGCTCCTCTGGAAGATCCACCATTCCCGGCCTAAAGGCCATCTTAATCTTAACGAAAGCTTCATTGCAATCGGCCAACAGGTACTTTGCCTTCCGGGAGTATATCCTGACAACTCCGAGCAGTAAATGCCCTGAAGTTCTCAATGCCATTTTTACTTTAGGCTGCAGAATTCCGTCCACAGACTTCTCTATGTTTGTCTCGAAGACATGGGCTTTTGTAAGCTTCTTGTCCCAATGGGCTGCCAGCCAGATCCGGGCCAGCGGCCCCTTCTTGGCCAACACAAAATGAGCGTAAAACATGTTAAATTATTGGTCGCTACAGCTCTGAAAACACCTGAAAATCACATCATAAATAACGTAACAAATGACAGCTTGCCAGGCCAAACAATCGCGTTGGCGCCGAAAATATACATTTCGGAAAATAAGCGGATGCGTGTTTACCTCATAAAAACAAAACAGTTTTAGGTAATCGTGGTTACACATAAATCAAATCGGAACTGCGCTTTGATAATTCTTTCCATTCCCGAAGGAATTATCCCCAGTTTAAACATAAACACGCTATAACACAGCTACTCCATCAAGATGGCGGTCAACTTTGGCGTGACCAGTGACAACATTCGAGGGGCCTGCGCAGAGTACCGTTATTAGAGCGCGATATTCGAAAATACGTGTAAATATGAAACTTTCTTTTTCATATTTGACACGTAAGTGACACTTTTTAAAACCCTTTGACGTTAGGAAACGTTTTACTTTTCACAATATCATGCAACTGGTTTTGTATAGTTTTGTGCAAGTTCATTTCATTGTAGGTTATTAGACCTGACAAGCTGTCACACCTTTACAACCTACTGGATTGTTTTTAAACGTATAAAATTCAGTTTTTTCCCATAAAATATAGAATTAAATTAGAAAAAATCTTGTATGAAACACTATTTTCTGTAACTCACATCCTTTTGCAGAACTCGTGTTTTCTGCGCTCGTTCCATAGAAATCCGTAGAAAAAATAGTACTTTTCCCAACTGGGTTACATAAATAGCTATCGTAAATCGAAATATAAATTTGAGTCATTACATCAGAATTAAAGAAAAATGCGTGTTAAAAATACTTCAGATGAAAAAGAAATGTACCTACTCATTTTTCATGCACTAAATTGTTTCTCATTCATGAATTAACAGTTATGACGTTTTTCCATTCTGGTCAATTTAAGCATTTTAACATGTCAGTTTGAGCAAGTATTTTGAGTAAAATCTGAAGAGCCACACGAAATATTCACTTTTATAATCTGTTGCGTTTTTACAAGCTGTTTTGTTCTGAGGTTTTGTATCACAGCAACAGAAATATTGTTTTTCCAAGAAACAGTTGGTAGTTAAGTCTATGGTTATTACCAACTGTTTTTTTATTGCATCACCAAATGACCATTGCATTTTTACATATACAAATATAATGCACAAATTCTGCTTATATAAAGGAGCATAAAAAACAACATTTATGAAGAACATAATTTATTAAAAAAAAAAGATTTAGTGATAGAAACGCTGTTAACAAGTTAATATGTGATCAAGCTATAATTAGTAAATTGTAATATTAAATTTAATCGTACAATTCTCCACTATCCATGGCTTGCTGATAATTTTTACCTCCTTTTTGTTCTGGATCGAGTTTGATCATATCATCAATTCGTAAAATAGTTATGGCCGCCTCAGTAGCGAATTTAAGCGACTTAATTTTTGACATTGCGGGTTCCAGAACTCCAGCTTTCTTGTTATCTCTAACGGTGCCTTCGATGAGGTCAAGCCCAACATACTTAAGATGTGCGTGATCCTTCTTGGTCTGGCTGGAGTTTTGATAGGCGCGCAATTTAGCTACTAGATCAGTAGCGTCCTGCGCGGCATTGACTGAGAGTGTTTTTGGTATGACGAGAAGGCTCTTGGCGAACTCTGCGATGGCAAGCTGCTCTCTGGAGCTCAACGTCGTGGCAAAGTTCTCCAAGTAGATCGAGAGAGCCGCTTCAACGGAACCACCACCTACCACAACGCTTTTTGATTCTAAGACACGTTTGACTACGCAAAGCGCGTCATGAACAGAACGCTCCATTTCGTCACAGTAAAAGTCGTTGGGACCGCGCAATATTATGGACGCAGCAGTGCGTGCCTTGGGGCTATAGAAGGAAGCAACAAAAATTAGTGTCACATCAGAAATCACTTTATATATTTACCCCTTGATGATTATAAGTTCGTCATCTGATATTCTGTCTTGCGTTACTTCAGCCGCCTCACCTACCATACTTGAATCAAACGTCTCTTCACCTAAGAAACAAAAATTAGTTGTATCCTGCACACAAACGATAAAAATTATACGCTACCATCCATATTTGTAAGGGATGTGAGGAATGCAGCGCCTGTAGCCTTAGCGATACGTTTCAAGTCTGCTTTCTTGACTCGTCTAACACCCATCGCACCGTTTTCCACAAAATATTTTAAGCACAAGTCATCAATACCACCAGTTACCAAAACAACGTTAACACCAGTCGCTAAAATCTTTTGAATACGCTCTTTGGTTATGTCAAGCTCACGCATGCGGATCCCTTCTAGCTTATCTGGATCATTAATGAGAACCTAAATAATGAAGAGAATGATATATGCGCTAGAGTAAAGACCGCATACTTACTTGAACGCCCATCTTCATTTTTGCCTTCTGCAACGAAAAGTCCAAGCACGCAATTTTAGCGTTGACAATCTTTTTAGGCATCGCCTGACTAGCAACAGTACAGTTCAAAGCATAACCTTGAATAAGTACACTTTCTCTAGCACTCTTACCATGCGCCTTTAGAATATTAACTGCTTTTATTGGGTATAACGCATGACCTTTAGAATCTGTCACTTTTACTGCGTTAGCTGCGTCTACAGCGATCGCGGAGAATAAGTCAGCATCACTAATGTTATAATTAAGAAAAACAGGGGAGAAGCTGTGAACAAATTAGTTTTTTTAAAGAAAAAGGATACGCTCCAATGATCTTGGAACTCATTGATGTCTTGGCGACATTAATTATGCATTCCTTGCCCAACTCCTCCACAGGGATTGTCAAATGATCTTGAATATACCTACAAGCCTCCTTACAGGCTAGCCTGTATCCGCTGATGATTGACGTAGGATGGATTTTTTGTTTCACCAGTTCATCGGCGTTCTAAGAACACAGAAATCACTAAAAAGATCAATATTTAAAAAAAATCTACCTTCAAAAGTTCAGCGGCAATTATAACAACAGATGTGGTGCCATCTCCCACTTCCTCATCCTGCAGCTGTGCCAACTCAACCAGAACTTTAGCAGCTGGGTGCTCCACTTCTAGCAAACGTAGAATAGTCGCCCCATCATTAGTTACCGTAACATCCCCAATGTCGTCAACCAACATTTTGTCTAACCCAACAGGACCAAGAGAACTCTTCACTATATTAGCTATAGTCGCTGCTGCCATTACTAAAATAAAAGTAGTTTCTTCGATTTAAAATGCTTTTCTTCAACACCCTACCGCGTGACGGTGTTATCTTAGGTTAAGCGGCCGGAAAAATAAACGCACAGGCAAGGAAACTTGCTGTACTTACCATTTTGTGTACGGACTGGGGCCCCAGAGGTCCTAGTGCCCGCTACGGATAAAGGGCTTGCTAAAATCGACATATTTTAGCACATAAGTTTTCGGATCTCTCCAAAATGACGCAGAACTACAAGAACTGTGACTGAACACTGAACAGAGAACAATCCGGTAAACAGAGACAACCAAATGAAATAATTTACCTGTTTTTCGGTCTCTTTTTAGCAGTAGTAGCGGCAAAAAGCGCAAATACTGAAGTTCCTAATCCTAACGTATGTTGGCAATATTGTGGCTGGGATTTGATCTGTGATTTTTAAAAATCTTAATTTAAATTAATAATCTACACGTGCAATTAGTTCAATAAATTGTACTCTGGTGAGTATCTATTAGACAGAAAATACGTAACAGTTTATTTTCATATAAATATAGCAAATAACAATCAGACATTAACCTACATGCAACTATTTTATATTGTATTATTACTACCTGCTCAATTTCTCAGTTAATATAAAATCAGTCACAAGTTCATTAAATTCCTCAGCATATCTCAAGTGAATGTTGTGCTTGCCATCTATAAATCGGTGCAGTCTGAAACAGAACTATTGTAAGTATTATTATAATATATACTGCAGAACGTAATATACTTTGCATTTTTTATGTGCGACAACAAATATCCGGGATGTTCTGATGCCACCATAGGATCTTTATTACCATGTAAAATAAGCGTAGGGCATTTTATATTGCCCAAACAGCCTTTGCATATGTCACCACCAGTTCTCTGTATTGTTGAAAGTGTATCGCACCACTCGTTCCACATGTCCTGCAGGCCTTTCTCCGAGTAAAGTTCGATAAGCGGGGCCTTCATTTTATCTGACCACTTACTAATATCCCTAATGTCTACACAAAAAAAAATACAATATGCATTTGTGCAATAAAGAACAAAAATCTTACTTTCATAGGATTTTACTTCGTCAGGCAATACGTAAGAATTTGCACCCCATACGATTAATTTATCAACATTATCAGGGTGTTTAGCACTCAGTATCATACTAGAAATACCACCATCACTCCATCCCAATAAAGAAAACTGCTCTATACCCAATTTCTGCAAAACGAAATCCATAAAATAAACAAGGCAAAATTAAAATTAATTAATACCGTCATAAAATCATATGCAGTGTCCGCATCATTTTCATAAAATTTTAAATTAAAATTTCTATGAGGAGGGCGACTGAATCCATACCCAGGAGGATCCCATGCAATCACAGTCAATTTATTTCTATCCAAACCTTCAATTTGAGGCTTAAAATCGCTCCAAATGGTACCCAGAGCCCCTGGAAAACATAAAACATTTTTCTCTCCTTCCCCTACTTTGATATAGTTTATCGTCTGCCCATTGACATCAATTTTGTGCCCCTTAAAGAAAATTAATCGCAGATGATTCAATGATTGTGCAACAAGATAAAGTTCCATATAAAAATATGTAAATACGAAAATTTAATATTTAGTCATCATATAACTTATTTAACTAACAAATAATGTCCCTCCTACCTGCACTGTGGATGTAGATATTGACTTCAATAAAAAAAAATCAAGAGAAGAATAACAGCTATGTATTAACCTAGGATTAAGAATTTTTTTGTCAAGTATCCTCATTTTTTAAAATCAAATAACACAAAACTGATAACCTAATCAGTCTCGGGTAAAGGGTAAAAGTCAAAAACATAGATAGTATGTGTTGTTAATTCTATGGTACTGTCACAGAAGAGAGATAAGCTCTCTCTTCTGTGGTACTGTATATCTATAACATAGTTAAAAATCGAATGTTAGAGAATGTAGAACTTGGCACAGATCAGTCTCTATCACTATCATCGCCGTACGTAGCCGGTGGCCGTACCTTTTTATTACTGTGGGTCGTACGTTGTGCGCTGAAGCCATCTTGTTTCGTATGTTGGTGCCAAATTCCCCAGATTATCGGTAAAACAGAGGCGCGTAAACTGCAGTTAAAGCAGCACGTCAGTTTTCTATGGACTTTAATATGTCGTTGATTGACGGAAAATCCGTTAAGTTGGTAACAATGCTGTATTTATACACCCTGCGTTCATTATTTGACACCACTGCAACAAGTGGGGCCATAATGGCCGACGATGATAGGTAGGTACTAACCAAGAACCGTAAACTAAAGAAGGATAGTTTATTCCCATAAGACCCTGTGTTAGCCTTGTAAACGATTCGAGGCGTGTGTGTGTGACGTCACCCACTGACCAAAAACCGTTCATTATCTGTCAAGCTGTGCAAATAGTTCGTGTTTTAATTAATTTTCCTGGCTTTTAATTAATCGTTGTGATTTTGTGTGTTACGTATGTTAATTTTGTGATTTCTGTGTGACTGTATGTACTTTTTTTATTGGGCTATAGATACTACTATAGACAATTTTTATTGATATTTCGTAAGGAGATCAAAATACATTGCAAGTGATTGTAAGTTTTCTCGTAAATAATTACGGATATAGATATTACTATTCTTTAATATTTCTAAAGGCCGTAGCTATACATACAACATGCCTGGAAGAAGGTGTTCAGTATATGGCTGTAATAATAGCAGAGTGGTGACAAAAGTCACTAATAAAGATACTGTCTACCATTCATTTCCGAAAGGAAAAGACTTTGTTGTGAAATTTAATCCAACTATAAGGGCCATTCTCACTGAGATTGAATTATATCCACAATGCTATAGGTTTAAAAAGATCCATTAACCAAAATGTTGTAACCAAAACTTTTTTACTTGTAAAATATTCATACGTATTTATAGTAGGTTTTAAGAACCACTATATGATTTCCAAATTTTTCAAAAATGATTACAGAGATATATTAAAACCGATATAAAAACAAAATTATTTTATTTCAAACATCTTACTCACATAGTGGCAAATTATATAACGATAAAATGTATCTTTTTTTACTTATTAATAACACAAATTATTGAAAACACCCATTATTTCTAAGTGAAAAGAACTTTTTTCCGAGTAATCTCAAACGCGGGAATTTTTATAGTTTTGTATATAGACATTTATTTTATATGGACTGCAACAATTTTTAATAATACAGTATAATATTCCTACACACTCGATACGCAGTACCCAAAACCAAGTTTGCTTGTAACATTATACGTAAAAACTGTAAATATTGAACCCCCTGGCACCTTCTCCATTATAAATATTTAAATTCTGGTCAGATAACTACGTCATCAACTAACTACGCTTAGCCACGCCCACAGCCGATAAAACAGCGTCTCTGAACTATCCTTTCCTGTCTATACTCCTTGGGTACTAACAATAATAATCATAAATAAATATATTATTAGTATTGACCTCTAATGTTAAGATTGCAGCCCTATTATATACTACAATACGTCAGGTAACTCCCTAGGTATAACACGGACAAAATATATAGTTATACTGTGGTAGATACGGATAGAAAACCCTCCTTTGCAGTTACTTCCCGGGTAAAGTGAGAACTATGACAGCCACAGAACTATGTATGTTTCTCTACCATTTCTGTACCTTCCTGCATTTTCTCCAAAACCACAGAACACCCAAAGAGACCACAACTGTTATTTGTAATTGAAAGTATATTTTTAAAGTGTATAAATACAACATAAAAAAATTTGGGCGTGTGCTTATGACCACACGATAGAAGTGAAAACTTCTAATTTTCAAATTTTAAAATATATACTGTAACCGTCCTGCCCTGTATAATGATTTTGTTATTTATATGGCGCTCCAATCGGACGGCATTGTACTTGATGATCTTCACTGTTCACTGTATGTATGATATAGTATTGTCGGTTACTATCATATAACTGTTGTATTTTGTACCGCTCACCTTGTATATTGCTGTTATCTTCAAATGGCAGTCTTGTTCCAATTTGATTTTAATATGTTCAGTACTTATACCGACTTGATGGAGTCCTCGCAGGACGAATGCGTGGGTCCTACATCTTTTGGGGGTGAATGTATGATATACTAGATTACCTTGCTTAAAAGTTTCCATGGATGTATGCCAGTCTTCTAACGTTTCAGTATATAAAATGGTCGTATTGATTGCTTGTTTCCAGTGGAATATGCATTTCAGGTTGACACCCACAAAAATAAAAGTGTAGAGCCTAATGAGGTTTTCATTTCAAAAACTGTGTGTGCTTATGATCACACGATAGAAGTGAATTCTAATTTTCGCATTTTAAAATATATACCCATATAATTACATTCTCAGGTATTTGGTTATCGTTGGTTCTGCCTGCCGTATTCAGGCTTTAATTTAGAACTTGTTGAAGTGAGGTTGTTGGTTACTATATATTCTATAAGAGCCTCAACGAGTGTGTTGTATTGCGGGTTGTGGTAATACGGGCGGGCGGTTACAGTTTGAGAGAGATATATTCATAAATCATTGATACGGACTAGTACAAGTACAGAGACTAGATAAATAGCGAGAGCTATGGTGTTCTCTTTCGCACTGCAGCTCTAGAAAAACACCGGCTTAATCCTGCTTAATGTGTCATTAATCGATCAGTGGTCTATGTCTAATTAATTTTCTAACTAAATAATAATTAGGTTTAATTTGTGTACGATAGTAGACCAAAGCGATTGTTCACCAGATTTTAATTTAAATATTTTAAATTTTCCAAACTAGAAACTAGGCCGATACTCCATTGGTTAGGGATTTTATTTCTGTGATATAGTGGAATGGCCGCTTCTGACAAATGACGTTTGTGACGTTTGAAATAATGAGGTTAAAAGGCTCCGCACAGTTTATTATTCCCAGTCGTGTATAACATGGCGAGATCCTCATCTCGTCCCGTAAAAAAACTGATATGTTTTTTAATAACATTCTGTGTTAACCTCGTGTCACCCAGCTACCCTTTGCCGAGCGACGGAATCGAATACGCGCCGGAATTTAATACAATAGAACAGAAATCAACCGTTGACAGTTTAATTTACGATGAGGACTACAAAAAGGTTATTTTTGAAGTGCGCGGTAGGAATATTTACAGTGGCATGGAAGTTAAGGCTACGAAAAACAAATCTGAAAGAAATACTGAGTGTGAGGACTTGATGGTTAACTATAATATAACTCAAGTTTCCACGAACGACTTTCAAACGGCACGGTATGAATTCGTAGTGCCGAACAGTGTGCAGGGTAACATTTACCTGTGTTTACCTCGTAAAATTAAAGAAAACAGTGGAGGAATCCCTTCTACTTTGTTAAATAGTGAGTTTGTTAAGTGGTATCACCAAGGGCCCAATATAACCCTCAACGTTACGCGTTCCAGTGCAAGAATTAAAGAGTAAGTTCAGACAAAATTTATACTTTTCCTGTATTTTAATCAATATTAGTAAACAGCGGATGACAATAATAGGGCTATAATAATAGGGCTTTGTTTTAGTTCGGTGTCGTGTCATTTGCACTGCACGCTAAAGGGTTGGAAACCTAACTCAAAAAATACCTAAAAATATGTCACTTATGTCAGAATTGATATAGTTATTTATATATTATATAGTACATCTAGTGGGTTTGGTAGACTAGGTGAGACACATTTATTATTTAAGCTGGATTATTTCGACTCCAGAGAGCTACACACGTCGTTTTAGAAGTGTGTTTATTTTTAGAAAATACCGAATATTCATGGAAATTTATTGGCAGAAATATAATCTTTAAAAAGTATAAATAAGATTTTGGGTTGAAGTTAAAAATATATTTGCCCAAGCAGGTTATTCCCATACAATTTCTACAGTATTTCACGTGGTGTTTATTTTAGTTACAATAATTGTACTTATCAAGAGCCTTATCATGGTTTATCCATATCTACTGATCTATAATATACCTAATAACTGCTAATAATATGTAGGTATATCAATCTATGGTATATATCTAATGTCCATTCATTTACTGTTACTGTAATCCTTTCACGTTTCACCCAAATTTACCTCTTTCCTTTACTCATAAGCACTGGGAGCGTTTTATTTGAGGTTAGGTTTTGTGTTTTGTCGGCAAATACAAACGCGTAACCTATTATTGTGGAACATATCCGGATGATTATTACCAAGTAAACTGTGAATGATCCAGAAAACAAAAAGAGTACATACCTACGTATTAAAGTTGTTAATATTATAATAATATTATGTAATATACTCGTATAAGATCATAAACAGGGGGGTTGTATTGTTAATTTCATAAATTTTCTGTTGGATTGAGATTTTTACCGTATAATTTGTTTTATACTTCGCATATTATACTGACGTACAAAACATATAATGATATAATACAGTATTACACTGTATTCACATAATATGCCGAGGACTAACCTAACCTTAAATAAATGACAGCTCTGCTTTGTGCTTTGCCACCTTCAGTGCAGTACTTCTACTATTAGTTAGTATGTTACTTTCCTCATAGAATTTCGTGTTAGTGTTAAATTTGTCGCGTATTATTTGCAGCCCATTTATAGAGGCATTAGAGGCAAGAAAACTGAATGAGAAGTAATTATTATTAGACCATGGGAATGATAACCTATTACAAAATTTAGATGCTACTATGGGTAGCTGTACGCAATCAATATTTCACGATACAGGCACAACGGTATCTGACGGCATGTTAGCGCGCAGCTGTGACGTCAAGTACGAGACATTTCCAGTTACTCCGTAACACGGTACCTACACAGTGTATCGGCACAGCTTATCTATTTATTAGCTGTGGTATCGTGCCTTCTGTATCGTTCTCTCTCTCTCTGGCAATCTCCGCAAAACCGACATTTATACCTGTTTCTGTTAACGATTAAAACTAAACACCCGTCAATATTAAAATATTATTTACAAAACACTCACTATTAATGTTACTAAAACTACATGTAGCAATCGGTACAGCCACAGAAAAACTAAGTTTTCTTCATCGTAAACCGTAATCGTGTACAAATTTAAAAAAAATAAGCCTCTCATACATCGCTACCTATATAAAAACATGCACGCGCTGTTTGTATCGAGCTCTTTTGTCAACAGGGTCGGCGGTTTCGATTGTGCTTTCTGTGACAATTTATTACAAAAATATGCTTTTTGCAGGCATTATTATAATGCGTCGATATATTTATTTTGAATGATTTAGAATACTTATATCTAGATATTTATTTTTTATTTTATAGTTTCTAAAATTATTGGGTAGGCACTGCCTATCCTGCCTACACTCAAAAGCCGCCACTGGTGTTTAAATTAACGTAACCTAACTTCTATGGAACCGGTTGATAAGTTACTGGGTCATACGATATAGGAGAATGGTTGTTGGCAAGCTGTCTAAATACATGAAATATTAATTAATACATTGATCTAGGAAAGTTTCTAATTATTGGCGGTATCTACTTTTAATTATTATAAATTAAGCTTCTGGAACAGAAATAACATATTATATTTATTACCTAGCACGAGTACCATTAGTAGAAAAAGATCTCAGAAAAGATTATTATTGCTTAATATCTACTAGAAATATTGGTATTTTTCTTGTTTTTAATAATTAATAGTATACCTAGACAGTTTGGGATAATTCAGACAGAATAACAGATGACATTTTTATTAAATATAAATAACATTGATAACGAATTGTACAGTACAAAATTGTATTGTGTAATTTAGACTTTAAATCATAGCCGCCGTAAACGTCAAATATATGTCAATGATAATAAATTTAAAAACGTCATTATACTCACATACTACACTCAGACCAAGGATTGTATAGAGGAATAGGATAGTTCGATTCCTATCTTTACGTACTGGCACGTTTCCCCACCCTAATCTGACGTCATCGCGGACCCAACTGTCAACTGTGTGTGCTCTGTGCCATGTGTTAGAGTGCCGTTGCCGTTTAAATTGTGTATAATTAAACAAGTTTCTCTTTTATATAAACAATATAGTGATATTTTAGACATTGGACTATTGCATATACGTTGTGGTTCGTTCCTATCATAGTATAAATTCCGGTAAGTATGTATAAATGTGCAAATAAAGTACCTACCTAAACATCAGGCGTTTAAGTTCAAATGATCCGAAATTTTAATAATCTGGGGCACAGTTTGGTATGTTATGTTTCAATGAGACTATGATTATGGAATAAATATTATTAGGATACACGTATTTGTAGCAAAATTATTGATACTCTGTATTTTTCGAAATTTATAGCAGCCTCGTCCAATGACATTGCAATGGCCTGTGTGATTCTGAATTCTTATGTCTTCTCGTCTACTGTCTACTAGTTAGTTGTTATACAAACTTAAACCGAGTAATTATGAAAATTGAGATTCTAATTGAATAGATGCCCATGGATATGAATTTATTATTGTTGTTGTTGAAGAATAATGATTGCTATTATTTATCATACGGTTATATGTGTATTATTAGATAATTTGTATAAATTGTATAATATAATATATTGTAAATATGTAAATACTTATATAAAATCATATGTCAAAAATTCATATACACTGACGGACTCACGGACATAAAAAGTAGCGCACCTAGATTTTGTCCCAAATTTGATGTTCAATAACTTTTAAACCAGCCTACTTTAATACTATTTTAACCTATTACAGTAGAAACACATTTTATACTGTTAAAATAATAAATGTTAAAATGGTAATTAGAATTTAACTTTGGATAAGTTGTATGTTCGTTTAAATTATTTTGTCTATTAACTGGAAAAAATATATAAAAGAATAATAATTTCAAAAGATAAGTTTCTGCGAACTGGAAAGTAGGCATACAGAAAAGGTATAAGTATCTAATAAGAAAGTGTCACTAAAATTAATTCGGCATTTCAAGTCTATTTAAGTTGTAGTAAATTGAAATTGTTCACAAGCTTCTAGGTCTTGCACTGGAAAGCTAGTCTCCAACATTGAAGCACATGTAGTAAGATATCTTACTAGTAGGCGCTAAAGTTTAAAGGATATATTTTAGTTATTTTTCATTATGATTTTTATAGATTAAACCCTAAACTAAATATTTATTTAACCTATTTGGTCTTTCATTGAAGTATTAGGCAAGTATTAATTTGGAAATAAAATTAACACCCGAAAGACCATTTCCTTATAAATCCCATATAAATTAGTATTTTATGGTCCGCGGTGACGTCATAGCCCCCCACTACGTTCGGCGAAGATATTCGCTCGTCCGGCAATCCCTAGGGGTCAACCACTGTCGGCAATACGTGTACAAATTTTAGGCAGTCAATCTACAGTCTAGGTAATATGCCGGCAATATCAGAAATCATTAGACAGTCTTGATACAATCCGGCAGAAGTTAAATTCTAGGAAGTAAGTAAACCACTAGTACATTAATATTACAGCTATTTAAGGTACTTAATAGATCTCTGCGTTTTCACTAAATTTGTAATAGTCTGTATTGTAGATAAAATATTGTACCTTGAGCGTAAAAAAATAATGAATTTAAAAAATATATTATCAAAATGAAATCAACTATTGTTTACATTATTTTAAAATACCTATATCAAAAGTTTATATTTCTGTCTCAGTTTCTGTACTCCAAGATAAAAAGATGTAAAGATGTAAAGATAAAAAAGAGGAAACTAACGCCAAAAGAGGTTTGCCATCATCAAAAACTGAGAGCCGCAAACCCCGAAAGCCGCAAAAAAACAAAACCGCAAACTCAAACATCAATGGTGTCTTTTCTGCTGATGTCACCTCCAAATGAAAATTCTGATGTTTTAAATAACAACGAAGAATACGTTGTCATATCAGAGGATACATCTTCAGATGGATCAATTGAGGAGTGATCAAACAAAACGTAATATATCCACTTTAAAAAATATATGGAAAAACGAAAAAAACTTTTAGTGGAAACGCCTTAGAGAGATAAAAAAAGTCATTTGAATATAATGCACAGAATGAATAAAACATAACAACACAATATATTTTGTAGCTCTTGTATGATATGAGGTGTAATTTTCACGAAAAAAAAATGGATTTATTACGTTTTGAATGACTCAACTGGATTTATTACGATTTGATTGATTGGTAGTTGATGTTTTAATAAGTTTTATTGGAATAAAAAGAACTGTTGCTAAAAAACTAATGCTGAACCTATTTGGAAAATAATTGCAATAAACAAAAAACAAAAAAATGAAATGTGAGCACCATGGTCAGGTTCTAAACAGTCACATAGCTCATGTTCTTCTGGCTCTTCTCGTTCAAGGATTTGCACATCAGCACTTAAAAGGCTTCTATACCAAGAAAACTGTTGGTCATCCATCCATTGTGGACTGTTCATCCACGAGATGTTTTAGAGATTTTTTCTTCTTCTCTGGAATGGCGATATTAAGTTCCACTTTTTCCTGTCTTAAGTTTCGATCGGTTTTTCCTGGTTTAATTAAATTTTTTGGAGCTTGTTAGCGATTCAAATCTAAAATTCTGGAAACCAACCACTTTCATTGTTGTTATCTTCTTGTTATTCTCTTTTCTCAGATAAATTCGTTTCAAATAGGAAATTCTTTCTATTTTAACCAAAATTAGAATAAATTAGAATTTTTGTACTCCAATTTGTACTTGACAAAATGGATGATCCGTAATGACTTTTCAACTCTGCTGAACACTCGATCTGCCGGAAGAAAGGTATGTCCTTGAACAGGGTAGATTATTCTTATTTCTCTCACATGTGCAGGGGCTTTAAATTTTAGCCAAAAGTAGAGTGCATGTATTATATGTAAATTTTTATTCTGCCCACCACATCCGTCACAGAACAACCTCAGCATTTTTATGCCATCTAAGTTAATGGAATCAAGGTAATTTAAAAGAGCAGACCCTATTTGAACAGAACCTCTCCCTGCTAAGTCTTCAGTCCATGTAAAAGATGTGGGATTTTTAGATTGCATATACAAGCAACAGAATACATTTGATAGAATACAACTAATTTGGTGTGCATAAAAAGCATCAGAGTTCTAGGCAGTGGTTGCACCTGCTGCAAATCAAAGAAAAATGTCAGAGGTGAATCTGGCTCTTCTTTAGTTAATTCGTAAAAAGTTTTTGCTCTTCTAGTATGGAGTCGATATTGCATTATCATAGTATTTTTCTTTTGCTTATCGCTTCCCATTCTTATTTGGTGCGTTAGTCTCAAGCACGTTCCACAGCAATCTGAAGCAGGCGAGGAAAAACCTTCTGCTAACTTCTACTAAAGTTGGATGTCTCCTTCTACCGAACTTATGTTGAACTTAACTTGATAAACATTCAATTTTAACAAAGAATTTTACTTTACCGGCAACTGGATTTATTACAATTTGATTGAAAACAAAATAAATTTTACAACACTTTCGATTTATTACGTTTTGATTGAATCGCTAACATTTAAGGCTCAATTTCAATGGGAATTATTACATTTTGAATAAATCTGAGGTCGCCAATGGATTTATTTCATACCTAAAACAGGTGCACTGTACCTAACTGCAAATGACCAAAAAGTGGATATATTGCGTTTTGTTTGATCACTCCTCAATTAATCTCGTCAACGAAAATGAACAAAATGTTATCGAACCGGAGGTTGAACCATATGTTCCATCACCCGAACTTCCACTATTAGATGGTAACGAGGATGATAATTTGTTTTTTGTTAAAAGCAGGTGTACTCAAGAGGCGAGTACGTCTGCTGCTAAACAAAAGCCTCGCCGGGAAGCTTCACAGCTTCAACAAACAAGACTTGTCAATTCCCCAAGTCGACAAGAACGAAAACTGTTGCCTTAAACGTCAACCAGACAAAATTAACGGATTTTTATATCGTTTGTAAAGATGTTGAACAATTAATAAATGGAGAATAGGAAATTAAAAAGGATCTTTCGAAACAATTTTAAAAAAATGTGTACATCCGACGAAGATTCATCGGCAATAGGCGAAAACGTTGGATTACTTAATATATTAAAAGAAACAGCTACTCATAACAGTCGTGTTAAGTTACATGGTAACAGATTTGATGAACCTCTTAAGTTATTTAGTTTATATATATTCATAATTGGTGGTCGATTATTATATGAGACTTTGCATCGAAATCTAACAGGTTCATTGCCCTCTCTTAGCACCATAAACAGAACTTTAGATGAATGTCCTAAAATCAAAGAAGGTCAACTTACATTCGCAGAAGTGAAAAAAATTTTATCAAACCGAAATCTACCATTTAGAGTATTCATCAGTGAAGATCAAACAGCCATTTTAAAACGAGTTCAGTATGATCCAAAATCCAATAAAATGGTTGGATTTTTGTTACCACATAACAAAAACCAGTACCAGTAACAAAAGACAAGGCAAAGTTCCATTAAATAGGGGAGGCAGTCCTATAATAATGTAGGTAGTCTTTATGCAGTCTCGTGAGTCTCTATGCAGTCTAGACAGTATTCTAAGAAAATAAGGAAATCTTGTGCAGTGTCGACAGTATGTCGGCAGTCTTGGCAGTACCTCGACAATCTTAGAAATCTTAAGCAGTAACAGCAATTTAGGCAATACTTGGACAACATTTTATCCACTGGTTGACCCCTCGGGCAATCCTATTCCTCTATACAATTCTTGGATCTTTCTTGGTCTTACGATGCTCTATCCTCGGGAAAAGACAAAATGTCATTATCATAAACATGTACTTAGCCCCGAACGAAAAATGTGATTTTTTAACATTATTTAATTGCGCCCCAAATCTTCCGAGATGGTGGTCTATCAAAAATAATGGTGTTGGAATAATGTACAAAAATTAATCATCACACAGTACCCTTATTGTATGTAATAAGATATTGTAAACAGAATACTACTGACTAAGCAGAATGACGCATGGAATATAAAACCTAAGCGATATATGTAAAATAAAAAGCTAGTTAGTTGAATGTAACCTCTTGTACGAACCAGCCTTCAATATCCCAAAGCTGCGTATTTGAGTTGAGTGTTTACTTTATATTTTACCAAATCTTCAGCCCAAACTCCAATAAATGGGTGGTAAACGTTTTTGATAGGTGGTCAAACGATCCGAATTTGTTCAACCCCTAAAAACAGCCCCTTGTATTTGAACGGCATGTGAAGTTAGCCTCGATTGATATTTTTTAAAAAGAATCCTTTTTCCGCACTAATTTTTACTAATTTTCTAAGGGTGGCCTAACGAAACTAAGGGGCGGTCTTTCCTAGTCTTACGATGCTCTATCCTCGGGAAAAGACAAAATGTCATTATCATAAAAAGTACTTTGCTAAACGAAAAATGTGATTTTGTAACATGTGTAAAATGTGATTTGTAAATAGATGGAATAAGAACACAAAAATATAGAAACATTATTTTTTTTTATTACGACGTACTCATATAAGATATTATAATACTTTTAATTCACCCCATCTGCTTTGCAGTATAACTTTTTGGTATGGATATTTTGTTATAGTCATAGTATGGACGGGAAGTTCTGCTATTCCTGAAAGATCGAATTGATCCAAGATATCTCTCAAAATACCTTGAGGGTGATAATCCGTATATAATTCTATAGGAGAACGTTGGTTCATTAATTCTTCAAGAGTTTTAACCAATGCATCCTTTGCGTATACACGTTTCTTTGTCCGCTCGGGATTGTTTTGACGATTTAAATCAACCATCATAGCAATACAAAGCATATTTGTAGGAGCGGATTCTTCTTCTTCTTCAACTTTTAGTATCATATTAGTAGCTGGCGATGTGCTATCAAACCAAAAGCTTAATATCTTCTTAATGACAGATTCAATATTTCGCTTGTTATCCATTTGCACTAATATGCACGCTATATCAGTGTTATTATTGTTTTGTTAGCTTCAATGTAGACTACTACACTAGGATTGCCACTGCTCTTGTTTGACTGTGGCTGAAATATTCATAAACCTCAAAAGTTTGGATAGCGGGTGGGGGATTATGGTAGGGAAGGTGATCTAGAACTCTCCATACCTTGATTTGTTGAAAACAGAAAGTGGGGGAGTGACGAGTAAGTGGGGTAACCAATGGGATGCTGGATGGGCGGGGTTCCGTGGCGGGGTGACCAATAGAAAGTGGGATTGGTGGGGGCAAGAAGTGGGTGAAATTGGTGGGGTAAGGAGTGGGAGAAAAAGTGGTGGGGGGTCAATTTGGTGGGGGGTCTGATCCAGAACTCTCATTTCTACCCTACTTGTAATTGCATCCCAAATTTTGAGGACTAACAAAACTAACCTAAAATTTAGGGGGGGGGGAAATGCTTTTGGGATTGGTATAACAATCCGGAATGTCAACAACTGCGTTAAACTCCCCCCCTTTAATTTTAGATACACCTAAACTCGTCCATGATGAACATTTTCAGAAAATCGTTTTTCCTCAATAACTGTTCTTCTGAGTGTGGTCAAACGAAAAGAATTGGTCGTCTTACACGGTCTAACGAAGGTCAACCGATTGTAAGAAGTAAGTTTATTTCGTCTGGCTAATTTATGGGTCCGCTGTCATAACGGCGACACCATACCCATTAAGATAAAGGCGATAGAAAACATATACACAGGCCAGGCAAAGAAAGATGCACATTTTTGTAAACAAACGCCTGAAGCCAATATGCCCTACAAGGGTCGATTCATTTTAGTGTGTGGCTTTGTTTGTGTATGCAACTAAAAATTGAATAGTGCCAAATCGTGCCCTGTGAATTTGTTTATTTCTGGATATTTACAACTGGTGAGTTGATTCACTGAGCATTCCACTTTCTCTCAGATATCATAATTGTTATTTCATTGTCTGACTTTATTCATCTGACTTTAGATTTAATTATTTAAGTAGCTCATTGATTTATACAGGTAGTTAAAATATAGCCGAGCTGCGTAGGTAATCCTTGGTTCCTATTTATCACTATTACGGAGTGTTTGAGCCGTTTAGTGTGTACCTAAGGTTTGCGGAGTGCTTGAGCCGCTGTTATAACCTTTTACCTATATACCTATATACCTGACGGAGTGCTCGAGCCGTTCAGGTGAATGTGGAGTGTTTGAGCCACAAGTTTGTCCTATTCTCTTATCACTTCCTTGGTGGACCACTGTATAAATATTTGCACAGCTCAGCATAGTCTTGATATTGTGCTTGTGGGTGACAGACACAAGTGCATTCTAACGATAAATTATATTTTTGATGATAATATAACTTTTTGGGAATATTAATGAATATATATGTACAGAGAAGATAATTTCTGATATATGATACCTTTTGACGAATTGGTTGCTCAGACTGTTGTTTTGTTCCAGGTATCTAACTTATCGTGACACCTTGATCAGGAGCACCTACGCGGACATTGTCATTAATATGGGTTGTTTTTCTTTGTTTCTATTTGTTTCCAAATATTTCATTATAATTTGTTTAATTTTATTAACGTTATGATTTATTGCCCCGGCTATTACCTGACTAAGTATCACACGATTAGGCTACGTATAATTCGATTTCGCAATATTTTTGGGATGCGTGAAGTTAGCCCCAAAAATTTATGTTGTCAATAACTCGAAAACAAAAGGTGGTCGAACGAATTAGCCATTTCCCCTCCGTGCCCCTCATTTTTCGGAGCCAACCTCGCGGACCTGTTTAGGTACCTGTGTTATTAATCGATCAGCTTTCAAAATGAAATCAATGCGATGTTTTTTGCGGATTTGCTGTCACCGGAAGCAAGCTTTATTAAATCATGTAGTAAGTACCTAGTTAAACTTTCTCAGAGCATTATTCAATATTGTAAATTATAGCCAGGAATGTGATGTGGTAAACAAATGAGTATGGCAGGGTTTCGGACGTGCTTGACGTAATGTGATATCGTGATGGCATTATGTGGGCTTGTTTATCTCGATGAGAACTGAATGCTTCCTTTTATATATTTATTTTTGACTGTTCTGGTGTAGTATGTGTGGTTATGTATGTATAGTTGAACGACCGGCAACCCTGACCTACACAATGTTTTTCATTGGCGTAGACATTTTTTTTTCTTAGGGGGGTGAAGGTGATCTAGGATGGTAAGTACCTACATAAAAATAAAGTCAATGAACAATAGGTACCTACTTATAAGGGGTTAAGTAAAGGGGTTAAACTACTTACAGGGGGTTAAAGTAGTAGGTTTTTATATGTAGATTTTCAACACCACGGCTGATATTGAATGCAAGTTTCCACCCCACTCATGAAGTATTGCTTTCAGCGCGTTACCATTTTTTAGTGGGTGGTTCGCCAGTAGCCATATTTCCCACGACCGCGTACATATTAGTGTCTAGGAGTATAGGGCAGACCGTGTGTTGTGGTGAATACCTGTACCAGGCTAGGAAGACGTATGACTGGCACGGATATCTAAATATTTTTATTGTATCAGTGGATTAACCATCTACCAACTACCCAAGTACTCTACTTTACCTTGTTTAAACTTATTTTCATGTTCATAGGTTTTATTTAACATCTTAACATCACATTTTTTATTCAATAAATTTAATTAGTCTTATTTAAAAAATGGATAATCCTGTTCACGATATAATCTATTCTTTATTGGAAAGTCCATTTTCTAGATTTTAAGACACAGACCCAAAGGAAATTATAAACAAAGGCCGTGCCACACCATATCTCAATGTTTTAAATTATTATATTTTTCCCTGGCAGATACGTCATAATTTAAAGAACACCATAAGTTAGTACCAGTATACAAGTACACAAGCATCCTATATTCTCTTTGCATCCGATTCTACAGAAGCATTTTTTTTACCACATCTTTTAAAATAGAGAATTCGACTACAAATAATGCAATGATGAAGTCTGGATTTGTCGCAATTTGTTTTTTGATTGAGCATTTTACTCCTGGTATTTTTGGTAATGTTTCAATGGGCGACCTTTTCCAGACGGCATTTTTAAACCAGTTGTCCAGCCTTCAATCGCAGCTTGCCGTGCATTTTTCACTTTTCCACCCTGCCAGACTCTTCATAGTATGCCCTTCGTTGACCCACGTTTCGTCAGTGTAAAAAATTTACCGCCCCTCGTTTCGAAACTTTTTTATTTTTCGAAGATAATCCATCCGCCAAGCAACTATTTCATATCTTTCTATGAGAATACCTACTCTTTCTGTCTACTTTTCCATACGTAAAATTCATGTCTCTCAAAATTTTTGTCAGGCTACTCCTGCACATGTTAGGTATAATATCATTTTCACTTATACCTTGCAGCACCTTATCTAAAGTGGGCAATTCGTTATTTCTAAACAAACCGTGGACCGTTCTACGTATCGCATTTTTTGCATCATCGTCCACTACAATCTTATTTCGACCGCTTTTTGGTTTCGGTGGCTGTACACTTCCATGTACCTTTTCTTCTCTTAAAAGTGTGTATATGCTTGCCTTTGATGCTTCTGTATAATCCGAACACATATCCACCAAGTCATCCTTGTCGCGATGAGGGTGATCTCTCTGTATGCAGTAAAATACTCGTGAAATTATTCTTTTCTCACCTACCGATCGGTACTGCCTACGTTTTGGAATATTTTCCATCCCTCGCCGATATTATATTGTATCACAAATCACATTAAAACAGCACTATATATATACACGCGAATATCTTAACCAACGCACTACTCTATCGCGAATGACCGTTACAATTTACGCGCGTATAACCCATGGATCCTATGTACGAGAGGGGACATTTACTACTCCGTTCACTAAACACAGACGGCGCGTCATTTCTTCGATGTATACCTACATAGGTAGGTATATAAATAATATATTAGCAATTCCCGCGAACACGCCACTGTAAGATATGCGAACCTGATCCTATTCGATCCGAGAATCCGATCCCGATCCGAGAGATACGATTCCAATAAGTTAAAAAGAGATATACTGCTTGAATAATCGTTATTGGAGAGGTCGTGGATCGGCGTTGCCGCTTTTCACTATAAAAATAGATGTTTACGTGATTGTCATATTTAAAGTAGACGTACGTAAGTAGTAGTAGAATTACATGTGGCAACTGCGCGGTATCTTATATGGGGTCAGTTAACTATAAATACATATTGAATGAACTGTATGTTGCAAAAATATTAAAATGTGGTTTCAAAAAGTATCAGGAATGTATGTTTGTATCACTGCGACCATAATCAAAATTATAAAGAGGAAATACTACAATAAAACTAAAATTTTCAAAAACATTTATTAAAAAAAAAATCGAATTGATAATACACCTCAGATTGCGAACTCGGGAAGTTACTGCTCAAGGGGTGGGATGACAACTACTCGGCGTTTTCGGGAAATAGCGCCGTTGGTGCAATAAGCATTTTCCGAATCTGCCGACTCAAAAAACATTGCTCTTTCAAAAAAACATATTGGATAATTATTTGAAGTCTATCCTCGTCGTAATCCGCGATGAAACCGAATTTCAAATCAAATTCGCCGTAGAACGAAAACTATTGGTCGCAAATAAAAAATGGGTAGGATCAAAATGATCCACAATTTTGTTCGATAGCACCTACAGCAATGGTTCTAGAGCGGCAAACCCGAGGGCAACCCCCTGAGGTCGCAAACTCAGGTGAACTATCAGGAGAGGCCTATATGTCTACCATCCCACCTAATTTATTTCACTTCTCTAATCACCCAATGGAAATATAATCTAATGCTTACCAAAAGACCGGGAAATCGGAAGACGTGTGTAAAATAGAGTTTGTCTTTAGGTGCGTGAAGTTGGCATTTACTTAATATTGGTCTGCTAAGTTATTTCAAAGTTAGCAGAGCAGCTAATTTATCGGAACCTGTAGCAGCTTAAAATTCCGTACTACGGCACTTAATTAGCCTTTAATTCTCCACCTATTTTCGATTATGTGCTCACTTTGCTCTGCTAATTTTATGGACATCCTAGCAATACATTCACTCAGAGGAACGAAGACACAACCTTCACTTAACATGACAAGCACCCCTTCTCTCTCCAACTTTATCCTAAAAAGACATTGCGCTCAGTTCCAAAAAGATATATACCTCCACGAACCTCCAAATATACACATCCAATACCTAAACTATATATACAACCCCCCCCCTCTAACCCATAGCCTCAATAATAACTACTAAGCTCACTCCCTACCTTTATCCCCAAGCACCCCAACAAAATATAAGCCACAGATGGCACAATACAACTAAAACTGCTCTTTCTGGAAGAAGAAAAACCAAAAAGAGTATAATATTCACATACACAAAATGTTTGCTCTCCGACGATTTAAATTTTTACTTTTTAACATTGGAAATGTTTATGTTTAGACAAGAGTATATGGGAACCAAGTTAGAAGTTTTCGTTCAAGGCCAAAAGAGAGCGGTGTCGCGATCGAGTGACGCAATACATGTAGATATCGCAGCGCTCGGCCTTCTAGCGGCGTGAAGAGTACTGGGGAGTGGGGAGTATTCAGTGCAGCTATATTGGAAGAGAATAATCGGGATATTTTCATAATCATAATTTTCATAAATTTAATAATTCGAGTGTAAACGAATGTCCAACGATAATTAAAATAAAAGAACAAGTGTAGGCTACAAACGTATATTATTCTAAACTAACTAACAAAACCTCTACATATTATTCCTTTCATAGGGCCGTCAAAGCAGCCCAATAAATACTTTACAGTTATCGAAACTGTCTCGCCCTGAAGGCAATTAAATATGTCTACCGCAATCTCGATAACATAAACAATAAACATATCGCTCAGCCGGTACGGTCCTATCCTAAAAGAGTCGACACCGGGCGTTAGTGTTTACACGAGATATATTATCGAATTTATTTAGGATGAACTTATAAAAATTCGAATTGTTTAATCGAATTTGTAGTATATACAACATGAGTAGGTTCCCATTGTGAATTATGATAGCAAAAATGAAATCATAAATCACTAAATAAGAGATTATGATTTAGCTAATGAGCGGCTGCGTTTTAAGAATATACATTCAGCAGCATACACATTTAAAAGAGTAAACTGATGAATTTGAATAATGAATTTATTATTTGAATTGTTTCTTATTTATATTTTTTTAAATAAAAAATAATTCCTGACAGCATTCACTGCATAATCCCCGATCGTGTAAGCTGCCTGGGTCACTTGGCCGCTAGTGTTTATTAATTATTAATCTTATGAATATTAGTTTTACCTGTAATATCAGAACTGTTCAAGTATAAGTAGTAATTCCGTTAATTTTACTTGCCCAAAAAATAGTAATGACGTCGACAAAAGTCATATTTTTTATACGGGGTGGTCACAAATTACAAAATCTCAAAAAAAATTTAGATTTCGGGAAAACGCTATTATTTATAAAAGTTTTTACTTGTCCAAAAAATAGTAACGACGACGACAAAAATCATATTTTTTATACGGGGTGATCACAAATTACAAAATCTCAAAAAATTTTTACTTTTCGGGAAAAGCTATTATTTATAAAAGTTTTTGCTTGCTTAAAGTAATGTCGACAAAAATTATGTTTATTATACGGGGTGGTAAAAAATTACAAAATCTTAAAATTTGGTAAGAGTAAAGTTTGTACTTTTTGATCACCACGTATAAAAAACTAATGATGATTTTGCCACAATTATTTCTATACTGGGTGATCAAAAATCAGTTTACTCTTCGACAAAAATCTTTTTTTTATACGGTGTGGTCGCACAGTACAAAATCTCAAAAAATGTTTAGTTTTAAGGAAAACGCTATTATTTTTCAAAGTTTTTGCTTGCCTAAAGTAATGTCGACAAAAATTATGTTTATTATACGGAGTGGTCAAAAATTACAAAAAGAAAATATTATTCATAAAAGTTTTACTTGCCCAAAAAATAGTAATGAGGTCGACAAAAATCATATTTTTTATACGGGGTGGTCGCAAGTACAAAATCTGTCAAAATAAAAAAAAATGTTTGGTTTTCAGGAAAACGATTTTTAAAAGATTTTGCTTGCCTAAAGTAATGTCGACAAAAATTATGTTTATTATACGGGGTGGCAAAAATTACAAAAATAAAATATTATTTATTAAAGTTTTTACTTGCCCAAAAAATAGTAATGACGTCGACAAAAATCATATTTTTTATACGGGGTGGTCACAAATTACAAAATCCCAAAAAAATTTTAGTTTTCGGGAAAACGCTATTATTTATAAATGTTTTTGCTTGCTTAAAGTAATATCGACAAAAATTATGTTTATTATACGGGGTGGAAAAAAAATTTCAAAATCTTAAAATTCGGTAAGAGTAAAGTTTGTACTTTTTGATCACCACGTGTAAAAAACTAATGATGATTTTGCCACAATTGTTTCTATACGGGGTGATCAAAAATCAGTTTCCTCTTCGACAAAAATCTTTTTTTTATACGGTGTGGTCGCACAGTACAAAATCTCAAAAAATGTTTAGTTTTAAGGAAAACGCTATTATTTTTCAAAGTTTTTGCTTGCCTAAAGTAATGTCGACAAAAATTATGTTTATTATACGGAGTGGTCAAAAATTACAAAAAGAAAATATTATTCATAAAAGTTTTACTTGCCCAAAAAATAGTAATGAGGTCGACAAAAATCATATGTTTTATACGGGGTGGTCACAAATTACAAAATCTCAAAAAATGTTTAGTTTTCGGGAAAACGCTGTTATTTATAAAAGTTTTTGCTTGCTTAAAGTAATGTCGACAAAAATTATGTTTATTATACGGGGTGGTCAAAAATTACAAAATCTTAAAATTCGGTAAGAGTAAAGTTTGTACTTTTTGATCACCACGTATAAAAAACTAATGATGATTTTGCCGCAATTGTTTCTATACGGGGTGATCAAAAATCAGTTTCCTCTTCGACAAAAATCTTTTTTTTATACGGGGTGGTCGCACAGTACAAAATCTCAAAAAATGTTTAGTTTTAAGGAAAACGCTATTATTTTTCAAAGTTTTTGCTTGCCTAAAGTAATGTCGACAAAAATTATGTTTATTATACGGAGTGGTCAAAAATTACAAAAAGAAAATATTATTCATAAAAGTTTTACTTGCCCAAAAAATAGTAATGAGGTCGACAAAAATCATAAGTTTTATACGGGGTGGTCACAAATTACAAAATCTCAAAAAATGTTTAGTTTTCGGGAAAACGCTGTTATTTATAAAAGTTTTTGCTTGCTTAAAGTAATGTCGACAAAAATTATGTTTATTATACGGGGTGGTCAAAAATTACAAAATCTTAAAATTCGGTAAGAGTAAAGTTTGTATTTTTTGATCACCACGTATAAAAAACTAATGATGATTTTGCCGCAATTGTTTTTATACAGGGTGATCAAAAATCACAGTTTACTCTTCGACAAAAATCATATTTTTTATACGGGGTCGTCGCACATCACAAAATCTCCAAAAATGTTTAGTTTTCAAGAACACGCTATTATTTTTAAAAGTTTTTGCTTGCCTATAGTAATGTCGACAAAAATTATGTATATTATACGGGGTGGTCAAAAAATACAAAATCTTAAAATTCGGTAAGAGTAAAGTTTGTATTTTTTGATCACCACGTATAAAAAACGAATGATGATTTTGCCGCAATTGTTTTTATACGGGGTGATCAAAAATCACAGTTTACTCTTCGACAAGAATCATATTTTTTATACGGGGTGGTCGCACATTACAAAATCTCAAAAAATGTTTAGTTTTCAGGAAAACGCTATTATTTTTAAAAGTTTTTGCTTGCCTAAAGTAATGTCGACAAAAATTATGTTTATTATACGGGGTGGTCAAAAAATACAAAATCTTAAAATTCGGTAAGAGTAAAGTTTGTATTTTTTGATCACCACGTATAAAAAACTAATGATGATTTTGCCGCAATTGTTTTTATACAGGGTGATCAAAAATCACAGTTTACTCTTCGACAAAAATCATATTTTTTATACGGGGTCGTCGCACATCACAAAATCTCCAAAAATGTTTAGTTTTCAAGAACACGCTATTATTTTTAAAAGTTTTTGCTTGCCTAAAGTATGTCGACAAAAATTATGTATATTATACGGGGTGGTCAAAAAATACAAAATCTTAAAATTCGGTAAGAGTAAAGTTTGTATTTTTTGATCACCACGTATAAAAAACTAATGATGATTTTGCCGCAATTGTTTTTATACGGGGTGATCAAAAATCACAGTTTACTCTTCGACAAGAATCATATTTTTTATACGGGGTGGTCGCACATTACAAAATCTCAAAAAATGTTTAGTTTTCAGGAAAACGCTATTATTTTTAAAAGTTTTTGCTTGCCTAAAGTAATGTCGACAAAAATTATGTTTATTATACGGAGTGGTCAAAAATTACAAAATCAATTCAAGTGTAAAGTTTGTACTTTTTGATCAACACGTATAAAAAACTAATGATGATTTAGCCACAATTGTTTTTATACGGGGTGTACAAAAATCACAGTTTCCTCTTTTCAAATTTTAAGATTTTGTAATTCTTAACCATCCTGTGTATACAACACAATTTTTGACAAAGTCATCACTATTTTTAGGCAAACAAAATCTTTTTTAAAGAATAGCATTCATTCGAAAACAAAAAAAAATGAGACTGTAATTTTTGACCACCCCATGCAAGATAATCTGTTTTAAACGACAAGACCTTCAGGGTCAAACGACAAAAAAATCGTAACACAACTGAGTTTTATTTTTATTCAATTCACTTGAGAAAATTTTACCAGTTGTGTCTGGTATTTTCAATACGCCTGCGATACTTGTGTAATATGTAAGATCTGTGATTGTTTTTTTAAGTGTAACTGCAAATCCAATATAAGTTGGTTAATAAAAAAATTATGTTTATTATTTCTTACTACATACTTAACTCGTAAATTGAGATGTGTATTATATTAGTAATACTTAAGTTTTTCAAAAATAAAATGCTAAAAAATTATGTTTATATTTATATAAGGTTATAAATAAATATGTGTGTATAATAAACAGTTAATAGACCTATCCTGTTAGAGCAAGCGAGTAAGATAAATGCAACGCAACTTCTATTGAATGAGACAATAACTCGGTGCGTACGTTCTGCGCATTCTCGTGGCAAATTGTGACAGTATCCATACTCAACATTATATTAAATTATTAACTAACGTGTTATTCTAAATTTATAAAATGCTAGGGACCCAAACATTACTAATAAACACTTAATAAACATAACCATTCTAAAGCCAATCTGGAAATTGGTCAAGCCAGTGACTGTTACTGGTGTTCGATATCGCGACATGATAACACAGTTCTTTCTGCCGAAATTGGATGATATTGATGTGGCCAATATGTGGTTTCAACAAGACGGTGCCACATGCCATACAGCCCGTGAAACAATTCAATTACTGCATGAGATATTTCCAGGCCGTGTACTCTCTCGTTTCGGTGATCAGAATTGGCCCCCTAGATCGTGTGATTTAACACCATTAGATTTATTTTTACGGGGCTATTTGAAATCACAGGTCTATGTCAACAGGCCCACAACCACCCGTGCATTAAAGGAGGAGATTCAACGCTGCATCAACGAAATTCAGCCACATTTATCCAGAATGGTCAAGGGAAATTTCGACAAACCAGTGCCTAACTATGTGCATGCAAAGCCGAAAGTGTTTTGTGCGACACTGCAGTTAAATATGTTTTATAATTTAGTCCATTCAAAAAATTAAGCACTTCTTGGTTTCCACTTTACCTGACTTCTTCTTCATCGGCTGTACTCGTTTCCTGGTTGTTAATTTTTTCTTTTCACTAACAAACTGTTGCGTCTCTTCATTATGGCGTTCTTTAATTTGTGATGATTGTTCTGAAAGTTTTTCTACTACATCCTCTAAAACAGAATCAGTGCTTCCATTATTCCAGATCTTACGATTTATTCAAATAACATTCCCAGCAGAATGAAACGTTAAACATAACATCACTATTTAGCTTTAAAGAACTATTCCATTTTTTAAATAAAGTACGAGTAAACTTATATAAATAATAAATCATCCCATAACACACTCAAATATATTAACAGCTATGTTACAGATCTATAATGATTTCTTTTCTCGTTCCAAATAAACAAAATTTGTGAGAGAACATATCGAACGATTTGCGATCTAAACTATATCTTCCAAATTCATTTAATTTAAATTCCTATGTACCGGGTAAGTCTCTTAAGATTGACAAGGGGGGTGTTTTAAATGGAACACCCCGTATATTTTCAGACCAAAATAATGTCCTTAATTTTCTGAACCAAAAAATGTGTAATTGTTATATAATCACTCCACCTGTTCGTGAGATATTACTAAAAACTTATCACATTACGGGTGTCAATTATAAAATAAGAACATCAAGATACCTCTGGAAACAATGCATATTTGCATTGTTTATTTATTGACAGATGTCATCCAGTTTTTTGTGAGATAGTAGTTCACTCTCTTAGATATTAGCGTAAAAAATACGTAGTGTTCGTAAAGAAGCAAGTTATTTGGAAAATGGTATATTCATTGGAAGAGCGAAAAGAGTTACTTGAAATTTATATTCAGTGCAACAAGAATAAGTCTCTTGCTCGGAGGGAGTATGTTAGGTTATTTCGAGAAAGGCTACCTCCTTCCAAAAATAGTTTTAAAAACATTTATGCAAAGTTTAGGAATACCGAATCTCTGAGAGACAAGAAAAGGGAAAGGCGAAGAACAAAAACAGGAGAAGACACAGATCTCAACGCGTTATTATATTTTGCTGAAAATCCATTCAAATCATCCTATGCCACAGCAATAGAATTGGATATGTCACAAAGAAGTGTGATAAAAATATTACATCGCCATAATTTTAAACCAGGGTAAATGCACCAATGAATGACTATTTAAGGAGTTCGTAACTTTCAATTCAAAGTTATTATTATTATATTGAGTATTTATAGTTATTTAAGTGTTTTTAAAATTAATACATTAATGCACATTCGATTGCATATTACTAAAACCTGTTCCTCATAACTATTTTGGTGTAATTTTTTTTTAAATTGAGTTTAGCATATTATCCCAGTGAATGACCACTAAGTTCCAATTAGTGACCACGGAGGACCCAGTAAATGACCAAATAAAGCGAATCATAAAATAAATGTATTTTAGTAATACTGTGTGTTACATATATCTAGGTACAATATGTTTTTATTTCGGGAACCATATATGTATTACCATTTTTCGATGACAAGATAGGAGTTTCAATTTTGTCAAGTATGTATTCATTTTTATACCAAATCTGGTCCACATGTTTAGGCCATTTCCAGACATCAGTTTCAGTTTTAGTCATCACTCTCACTTCACACTCATTTAAAGAAATTTTCACTACAACTCCTGGATAGTACTGTTTTTCATATTCTACTATAACGAAATCTGCAACACATATTCCTTTGTTGTGTTCTACTAAAACTGGAGTTTCTTTTTCAACTTCCCACTGGCAACTGTCTGATGAGTCTGATGAGGTAAGATCATAATTATATTTTCCCTGTTTTTGCATATTGTGCATCTTGTCCCTTACTTCGCTTAATGTATACGCATCTGAATCATCCTCTGAAGTGTCATTATAATTATACTCTTTCCGTAATTTCCGATTTTCTCTACACATATTTTGTTTTCTATTGTTACTTTTATTTGTTCTTTTGTTTTCATTACATTTCTTTACTTGTCGTCTATTATTTTTATTAGTTACCTCTTTCCCTGACTGTATTTTCTTTAAATCTCTTTCAGCCTTCTTTTGTTCCTTTATTCTTTCCTTTTCCTCCTTTTGTTTGTTTTTAAGTTGGTGATATTCTTTCCATATTTTAGATACTATTGCTAATGGCACTTTTTCTTTTGTCCTTTTAGCCCCCTTTTCAATTATTGGATAATGTAAATGTTTATCCCATACTTCATTTAAACTTAATGGTTTCATTGCAATTTCGCAATTCACTTCTTTTAATATGTTGTTCATATCTTGCAAAGACGATGTCGGCTGTTTAGACTCTTCAACATCTTGTACTGTATCTAACTTCATATTTTTCTTACTCATAGGCAGTTTATTATCATCCATCGTGTTAGATATACCATGAAACTTAATACTTTCTGTGTGATTGTTTTCCATCGTAAAAAGAATATCACCCTCTCGGAAATTAGAAATATTTTCTTTATCTTTATTATCATTTATATTAACGATTTCGTGGTTTTCTAATATACCTGTGAAATTATCATTTCCAAGGTCTGTCAGTCCTTCTGCAATTTCTTTCTGGGTAAGATCACCAATAATTTCAATGGTCACATTAGTGGTATTTATAGGGTCAACACGAGGAATAAAAATATTCTGTATAATATTTATTTTAGTCGTATCCCTATCCGATGTTTCTTTTGATGGAGTTTTAGTTACGATTTGTTTATATTTATGCCAAATCTTATATAATTCATCAACATTTTCATTATCTGTCTCTTTACTCCTGTAGTCATTATACTTTGCAAGTGTTTCTGTAGATATTTCTCTCTCTAAGATTTAAAAAAAAAATTTGCTTCAGTTAATAAATGGGAATAAGCCGCAAGCATTAAAAGCATTTTTTACACTTTTCCTCTTTCACAGCATCAAAGGCTTCTTTGAATAGGGGAGCAAAATTTCTTTTGTTTAATGTTTTGCTTGTTCTTTGCTTAAAACGTTGAACAGATTTTCGCCAACTTACTTTTAGTGGTCGAAAAATACCAACATCACAAGGCTGTAAAATATGTGTTGCATTAGGCAACAGACAATAAATAAAGATTTTTTTCTCAGTACACAGTTCGGCTAATTCAGGACTGATGTGACTTTTATGGCCATCTAAGAAAAATAAGATAGGAAGCTTTATCCCATGACGCTCTAGCCATGGACAGAAACAATCAGCAACATATTCATAAAACGTTGACCCTACCATCCATCCGGAGTCACTTCTTCCAACGAAATAGTCATCAGGCAATGAGTTTGATATATCTTGAGGGCTTTTCCACTAGCTGAAAAGTTTGCCAAAACTGTAATGCATTCTTTTTCTTTCCCTACAGCAACATCATAAAAGTTTCTATACTGTTTTGGTCCCAAGACTTTTCCCGTTTTTGGGCATAATTGTACTCCCGTCTCATCGGCATTGTAGATACGATCAGCATCTTATAAAATATCCAAACAGCTTTCTTCTTGTAGGAATAGTCTAACTCCTTCAAACCATTCCCTTATTTCACCTTCAGTTACACTTGCTCGAGCCTTCGAAATTATCTCAGCATTTCTTTTGCTAATTGCAGATTTACGCTTTAAAAACAGTTCCAACCATTTTTTACCAGGTCGATTATCTGTGAATGGGTTGGGCCTCTTATCTTCAACAATTACTTTTTGCACAACATCTTTAACTTCGTTTTCATGCATAGGAAATCCAAAACGTGCTTTGTCTAGTATCCACTTCTCCAATTTATTCTCTTCCTCCACAGAAAGCACTGGCAAAGGTCCCATTCTTCTTTCATCAACAGAACCTTGTCCATGGAGTCGATTTACAAGTGTTCCTTTTGGGATATTATATTCCTGACATGCTTTATTTATTGAAAGCTGCCTTGGCCCTTGTACAGCCTCTATTGCCAGTTTCAAATCAGTTAAACTGTATTTGAAACGTTCATATTTTCTCTTTCTTATCTGACCAGCGTCTGCCATCTGGAAAATATTTTTTTTCTAAGAGCAATCTGAAATATTTTCGGTCATTTACTGAATTCGCCAAAATATATTTAATCCAGTGAATGACCACCTTTTCCTAAACCGGTCATATATTGGTCCTAAATTAGAGTATAATGGCGTAATTAAAATATAGTAGATAAGGGAAGAATTCAATAAACCCACTACACCATATCAGTTAAAAACTCATGCAGTAGTAAATCCAGTAAATGACCGCTTGTGGTCATTCACTAGACAACTGATGATATGCAGATCCAGTATATGACCAGTTAGATATTATAACCCCTAATTATTAAATTACTTATTTTATTAAGAAAATGCACCCCTTCAATAATATACTATGCAAAAAGGTATAGATAACAAAAGATGAATTATATTACTTTGAGAAAATTGTATCGAAAATAACACTACCCTATGACTTACCTTAGTATTTTGATAAAATCACTAGCACATTCACAGACTCGCGTATTTTGCCGCCATATGTACATGACAACCATGCGTCATAATGCCCTCTAATGGTGAATTCAGGTACTAAAAAGTACTCTATTGCCGAAATGGAAAGATTTCTGTACACAGTGCTGCAAATTTACTTATTATATTAAGAAAATTGAACTAATGGTCATTCAATGGGGGCTGGTCAATCACTGGTGCATTTACCCCATATAGTATTTTGCCCGTTCAATATTTAGACGACAACAACCTTCGAGAGAGGTTAACCTTCTGCAGAGACATACTTGACAGAATAGAGGAAGATTATGAGTTTCTAAGTCATGTCTTTTGGACTGACGAAAGCAGTTTTTCTACTGCGGGAATTTTTAACAGAAAAAATGCACATTACTGGGCAGCGGAAAATCCACATACTGTAAAAAAAATAAAAAACAAGGATACCAAACTGTAAACGTGTGGTGTGGCATCCACAAGGATGCTATTGTAGTTCCTGTATTTATAAATGGGCCCTTAAATGCACAACGTTACGTGGATATTCTTCAACATCCAGTTGAAAATTATTTAGATAATATTAATTTAGCGGACAACAGATCTGTTATTTGGCAGCAGGATGGAGAACCACCACACTCTGCAAGGAACGTCACCGAATACCTAAACAGAAAATATCCTATTTGGATAGGAAGGCACGGTGTTATACATTGGCCCGCTAAAAGTCCGGACTTAACACCTACGGATTTTTTTCTCTGGGGTACGATAAAGCAAGATATATACGAAACTGGGGTTTTTAATAATATGAATGAGTTAAAAGAATGCATACGTGTAAAAATTGAGGAATTAAACCAAAATGGTGATATATTTCAAAGGGTGAGAAGCAATTTTATAAAGCGATGCCAAATGTGTATTCAGAATGGTGGTGGTTACGTGGAAAATATTTAATTACGTTACGTGTAAATAAATAAAATTGTGTTACTGTATTAATATTGACTTTTATTTGTTTTTATTAGGCTTATGTTGTTTATTGTTATTACTCGTTACTGTTATTGTCACCTATATATTATTTATTTATTATCTCAATAAATGGCATTGTTTCCAGAGGTATCTTGATATGTTTTTTGTTTTATAATTGACACCCGTAATGTGATAAGTTTTTAGTAATATCTCACGAACAGGTGTAGTGATTATATAACAATTAGATATTTTTTATTCAGAAAATTAAGGACATTATTTTGGTTAGTGATCGACCGATATGAGAATTTTGGCCGATACCGATAATCGGCCGATACCGATATTTTAAAGGCCGATACCGATATTTTAAAGGCCGATACCGATATTTTAAAGGCCGATACCGATATTTTAAAGGCCGATACCGATATTTTAAAGGCCGATACCGATATTTTAAAGGCCGATACCGATATTTTAAAGGCCGATACCGATATTTTAAAGGCCGATACCGATATTTTAAAGGCCGATACCGATATTTTAAAGGCCGATACCGATATTTTAAAGGCCGATACCGATATTTTAAAGGCCGATACCGATATTTTAAAGGCCGATACCGATATTTTAAAGGCCGATACCGATATTTTAAAGGCCGATACCGATATTTTAAAGGCCGATACCGATATTTTAAAGGCCGATACCGATATTTTAAAGGCCGATACCGATATTTTAAAGGCCGATACCGATATTTTAAAGGCCGATACCGATATTTTAAAGGCCGATACCGATATTTTAAAGGCCATTTAAAGGCCATCCTTTTAAAAGGATATATATATATATATATATATATATATATATATATATATATATATATATATATATATATATATATATATATATATATATATATATATATATATATATATATATATATATATATATATATATATATATATATATATATATATATATATATATATATATATATATATATATATATATATATATATATATATATATATATATATATATATATATATATATATATATATATATATATATATATATATATATATATATATATATATATATATATATATATATATATATATATATATATATATATATATATATATATATATATATATATATATATATATATATATATATATATATATATATATATATATATATATATATATATATATATATATATATATATATATATATATATATATATATATATATATATATATATATATATATATATATATATATATATATATATATATATATATATATATATATATATATATATATATAGATATATATATATATATATATATATATATATATATATATATATATATATATATATATATATATATATATATATATATTTATATATATATATATATATATATATATATATATATATATATATATATATATATATATATATATATATATATATATATATATATATATATATATATATATATATATATATATATATATATATATATATATCCAAACGCGGTGGAATTCGACGTATTACATGTTGTGTCGCTTGTTTGAACAAAAAAAGCTGTTAATATATATGCTATTGAACAGCCTGATCTGACAGATCTCTCACCTTTCATCAATGGGAGCTTCTTCAAAATATTTTGAATTTATTACAACCATTCGAAAAAATAACAAAAATGGCTAGTCGAATTGATAGCTGCATATCAGAAACAATTCCGTTTGTTTCTACACTTTTAGTAAAAGGTAGTATCTAATATCGTATCGTGTTCTGTGAGCATTTGCTGCTAAAATTGTTGTACCCGACCAAAGAAATACGACTTTTAATTTATTTTTATGCAGAAACAATTATTATTTTTAATAAAACTTTTCAAGAGATCCATTGTCTTTTTTTTATATCGGCCATATCGGTTGTCCCTATCGGCCGATACCGATAATCGGCGTTGCTGCCGATATTGCCGATATGCCGATATAAATATCGGTATCGGTCGATCACTAATTTTGGTATAAAAATATCCATTTAAAAAAATCATGTTTTATTTTCCACCCTGTATATCTTACGAGATTAATATCCGTGCTCAGATTATAAAAATTCATCAAAAACCGCGTCCACTCCTTTTTTGAATGAGTTAAATCGGCAAAGGATAAGTGAGATAAGGGGGGTGTCAATCTTAAGAGACTTACCCTGTACATGAAGTTAGCAGGTCAACTTTTGCAAATCGATCTCGCAATGGCATAAACATTTGCCGTTCTTTAGCCGTTAATTAATCGTGAAAGAAAAAAATTTGCCGCTCTTTAATTTTTTTTTATATCGGGTGCCCTGTTAACTTCATATGAAGTTAGCAGGTCACATATATAAAAAATTAATTTAAAAAAAAATTAAGTTAGCTTAAAATTTGCCGTTTTTTTGCCGCTGGCGAATGGTTGTAAGGGAAACGTTGTAATCTTCGTTTTATAAACGGAAAATGTATTTATTCGAATATCGATTTCCGAATATAAATCAAATTCCTTAATATTAATAAACCGAGTCGAATGGCAAAATTGCATGCAAAAAACGAGTTAAAAAAATTTCAACCGAAAAACTCGGTTGCCCCGCTGAGATAAAGTGATTTTGATGTTTTTTGTCTATTACTATTAATAAACAAATAACAACAAAATCGCACTCTTCACGATTAAATCAAAAAAGCCGAACGGCAAGATCTCAGCCAAAAGACGAGTCAAAAAACGAATTTTAATTGACTGATAGTAATAAACAAAAAACATCGAACTCACTGAATCTCAGCAGGGCGAAACTCGGTTTTTCGGCTCGTTTTTAGGCTCAGATTTTGCCGTTCACCTTGTTTGATTTAATCGTGAAGAGTGCGATTTTCTCGTTAATTGTTTACTGATAGTAATAAACAAAATACCTCGAAATCAAGGAATCTCAGCAGGGGAACCGAGTTTGCTGCTTAAAAATTTTTTTCCGCCTCGTTTTTCGGCTCAGATGTTGCCGTTCACCTTGTTTGATTTAATCGTGAAGAGTGCGATTTTCTCGTTAATTGTTTACTGATAGTAATAAACAAAATACCTCGAAATCAGGGAATCTCTGCAGGGCAACCGTGTTTGCTGCTTAAAAAAATTTTTTTCGCCTTGTTTTTCGGCTCAGATTTTGCCGTTCACCTTGTTTGATTTAATCGTGAAGAGTGCGATTTTCTCGTTAATTGTTTACTGATAGTAATAAACAAAATACCTCGAAATCAGGGAATCTCAGCAGGGCAACCGAGTTTGCTGCTTAAAAAATTTTTTTTCGCCTCGTTTTTCGGCTCAGATTTTGCCGTTCACCTTGTTTGATTTAATCGTGAAGAGTGCCATTTTGTCGTTAATTTATTACTGATAGTAATAAACAAAAAAAACTCGAATTCACGGAATCTCAGCAGCCGATTTTTCGGCTTGGAAAATTTTTATTCGACTCGTTTTTCGGCTCAGACTTTGCCGTTCCCCTTGTTTCATTTAATCGTGAAGAGTGCGATTTTCTCGTTAATTGTTTACTGATAGTAATAAACAAAATACCTCGAAATCAGGGAATCTCTGCAGGGCAACCGTGTTTGCTGCTTAAAAAATTTTTTTTCGCCTTGTTTTTCGGCTCAGATTTTGCCGTTCACCTTGTTTGATTTAATCGTGAAGAGTGCGATTTTCTCGTTAATTGTTTACTGATAGTAATAAACAAAATACCTCGAAATCAGGAAATCTCAGCAGGGCAACCGAGTTTGCTGCTTAAAAAATTTTTTTTCGCCTCGTTTTTAGGCTCAGATGTTGCCGTTCACCTTGTTTGATTTAATCGTGAAGAGTGCGATTTTCTCGTTAATTGTTTACTGATAGTAATAAACAAAATACCTCGAAATCAGGGAATCTCAGCAGGGCAACCGAGTTTGCTGCTTAAAAAATTTTTTTTCGCCTCGTTTTTCGGCTCAGATTTTGCCGTTCATCTTGTTTGATTTAATCGTGAAGAGTGCGATTTTCTCGTTAATTGTTTACTGATAGTAATAAACAAAATACCTCGAAATCAAGGAATCTCAGCAGGGGAACCGAGTTTGCTGCTTAAACATTTTTTTTCCGCCTCGTTTTTCGGCTCAGATGTTGCCGTTCACCTTGTTTGATTTAATCGTGAAGAGTGCGATTTTCTCGTTAATTGTTTACTGATAGTAATAAACAAAATACCTCGAAATCAGGGAATCTCAGCAGGGCAACCGAGTTTGCTGCTTAAAATTTTTTTTTCCGCCTCGTTTTTCGGCTCAGATGTTGCCGTTCACCTTGTTTGATTTAATCGTGAAGAGTGCGATTTTCTCGTTAATTGTTTACTGATAGTAATAAACAAAATATCTCGAAATCAGGGAATCTCAGCAGGGCAACCGAGTTTGCTGCTTAAAAAATTTTTGTTCGCCTCGTTTTTCGGCTCAGATTTTGCCGTTCACCTTGTTTGATTTAATCGTGAAGAGTGCCATTTTGTCGTTAATTTATTACTGATAGTAATAAACAAAATACCTCGAAATCAGGAAATCTCAGCAGGGCAACCGAGTTTGCTGCTTAAAAAATTTTTTTTCGCCTCGTTTTTAGGCTCAGATGTTGCCGTTCACCTTGTTTGATTTAATCGTGAAGAGTGCGATTTTCTCGTTAATTGTTTACTGATAGTAATAAACAAAATACCTCGAAATCAAGGAATCTCAGCAGGGGAACCGAGTTTGCTGCTTAAAAATTTTTTTTCCGCCTCGTTTTTCGGCTCAGATGTTGCCGTTCACCTTGTTTGATTTAATCGTGAAGAGTGCGATTTTCTCGTTAATTGTTTACTGATAGTAATAAACAAAATACCTCGAAATCAGGGAATCTCAGCAGGGCAACCGAGTTTGCTGCTTAAAAAATTTTTTTTCGCCTCGTTTTTCGGCTCAGATTTTGCCGTTCACCTTGTTTGATTTAATCGTGAAGAGTGCCATTTTGTCGTTAATTTATTACTGATAGTAATAAACAAAAAAAAACTCGAAATCACGGAATCTCAGCAGCCGATTTTTCGGCTTGGAAAATTTTTATTCGACTCGTTTTTCGGCTCAGACTTTGCCGTTCCCCTTGTTTCATTTAATCGTGAAGAGTGCGATTTTCTCGTTAATTATTTACTGATAGTAATAAACAAAATACCTCGAAATCAGGGAATCTCTGCAGGGCAACCGTGTTTGCTGCTTAAAAAATTTTTTTTCGCCTTGTTTTTCGGCTCAGATTTTGCCGTTCACCTTGTTTGATTTAATCGTGAAGAGTGCGATTTTCTCGTTAATTGTTTACTGATAGTAATAAACAAAATACCTCGAAATCAGGAAATCTCAGCAGGGCAACCGAGTTTACTGCTTAAAAAATTTTTTTTCGCCTCGTTTTTAGGCTCAGATGTTGCCGTTCACCTTGTTTGATTTAATCGTGAAGAGTGCGATTTTCTCGTTAATTGTTTACTGATAGTAATAAACAAAATACCTCGAAATCAGGGAATCTCAGCAGGGCAACCGAGTTTGCTGCTTAAAAAATTTTTTTTCGCCTCGTTTTTCGGCTCAGATTTTGCCGTTCACCTTGTTTGATTTAATCGTGAAGAGTGCGATTTTCTCGTTAATTGTTTACTGATAGTAATAAACAAAATACCTCGAAATCAAGGAATCTCAGCAGGGGAACCGAGTTTGCTGCTTAAAATTTTTTTTTCCGCCTCGTTTGTCGGCTCAGATGTTGCCGTTCACCTTGTTTGATTTAATCGTGAAGAGTGCGATTTTCTCGTTAATTGTTTACTGATAGTAATAAACAAAATACCTCGAAATCAGGGAATCTCAGCAGGGCAACCGAGTTTACTGCTTAAAAAATTTTTTTTCGCCTCGTTTTTCGGCTTAGCTTTTGCGGTTCACCTTGTTTGATTTAATCCTGAAGAGTGCCATTTTGTCGTTAATTTATTACTGATAGTAATAAACAAAAAAAAACTCGAAATCACGGAATCTCAGCAGCCGATTTTTTGGCTTGGAAAATTTTTATTCGACTCGTTTTTCGGCTCAGATTTTGCCGTTCCCCTTGTTTGATTTAATCGTGAAGAGTGCGATTTTCTCGTTAATTGTTTACTGATAATAAACAAAAAACCTCGAACTCACGGAATCTCAGCAGGGCTACCGAGTTTCGGCTTGGAAATTTTTTTTTTCGACTCGATTTCTGAGATTTAGCCGTTCGACTTGTTGATTTAATGGTGAAGAGAGCGATTTTGCCTCTAATTGTTTATCGATAGTAATAAACAAACTTCAAAATCACTGAATCTCAGCGGGGCAACCGAGTTTTTCGCTTGGAATTCGTTATTTGACTCGTTTTTTGGCGGAGATTTTGCCGTTCGGCTTGTTTGATTTAATCGTGAACAGTGCGATTTTGCCGTTATTTGTCTATTAATAGTAATAGACAAAAACATCAAAATCACTTTATCTCAGCGGGGCAACCGAGTTTTTCTTTTGAAATTTTTTTAACTCGTTTTCTGCATGCAATTTTGCCATTCGACTCGGTTTATTAATATTAGGGAATTTGATTTATATTCGGAAATCGATATTCGAATAAATATATTTTCCGTTTATAAAACGAAGCCTACAACATTTTCCTTATAACCATTCGTCAGCGGCAAAAAAATGGCAAATTTTAAGCTAACTTAATTTTTTTTTAAATAATTTTTTATATATGCGACCTGCTAACTTCATATGAAGTTAGCAGGGCACCTGATACAAAAAAAATTAAAGAACGGCAAATTTATTTCTTTCACGATTTATTAACGGCAAAAAACGGCACATTTTAAGCTAACTTAATTTTTTTTAAATTAATTTTTGATATATGTGACCTGCTAACTTCATATGAAGATAGCAGGGCACCCGTAGTAAAAAAAATTAAAGAGCGGCAAATTTTTTTCTTTCACGATTAATTAGCGGCTAAAAAGCGGCTAAAAAACGGCAAATGTTTACGCCATAGCGAGATCGATTTGCAAAAGTTGACCTGCTAACTTCATGTACAGGGTAAGTCTCTTAAGAT
>CAXKVY010001430.1:0-20834 GCA_964058915.1 Tetropium fuscum
AATCATTTAGAGGTAATGCAACATAGGATTCTATCAATCAAGGTAATTTTCCCCAGCTTGCAAGCCTACTTTCCAAATATGATAATGAATTCAAAGAATTTTTGGATGAATCTACTGTTTTTAGTACTCTGTCGAAAAACAGTAAAATTAGTATTATTTAATTAGTAGTAGTAGTATTATTTAATTGAAAGTATTAATGTAGTTGTTCCGAAGTGATTTTTTTCTGAACTCTGAACTTCCCTTTGGTTCTTGCTGAACTGTTTATTTTTGGAACGTTCTGATATATCTACGAGCTGTTCTTTTTTTTCAAACACACTACTACTCATATCAAACTTGAAAGTTTAAAAAATTTTCGCCTGCGGCTCCGTTAATGCTTCGCGGGCCAAATTTAATATTGATATTCGAACCGAAATCCGAAAAATCGAACGAAAAACTAAATCCACATACCTACTCTACCCGGTATTGTATCTTGTATCTGCATAATACAACTGTGATCTAAACTCGAAACTGAAAACAGAAACCAGGAATCAAATTAATTAATTATTCAAATTTTACAGAATAAAAATTAAACAACATCATTGAGCAACGTACGCCATACATGATACCGTTTCTGCAACTTGAACAGTTATATACTTTTTTGGCAAAACTGTGAATACTTGATAGCATTCCGAAAGATACATGCAATTCGCAGATAATTCTGATGGCACGTTCACATAATTCTGGCATAATTGTTTCCTTTTACATTTTTCAAGCGTTTCTGCTACGGATGATACCAAGGGTTTACTTTTTTTAAAGCAAAAGCACAAAACGCTTTCGAATCATCTTCATCTTCAAAACACCTGACGCGATACCCCCGGGGATAACACACACCGGCAAAGAAAGTCAAGAGCGCCAGAAGCAAAGCCCTGCCGGTGGGGCCCATCAGCCTGGACCGGGGGAGGCTACCCTAACTTCACGTGACACTGATCGCATTTGTGGGGACGGTCACGTGAAATGCGGAGCCTACCCCTTACGAGGCGGACTCGGCCTACATAGATATTATGGTGTGATGCTGGATAGTCGGGGTTGCCATGTAATGCCCTAATGGCATTCGAATGAAACTCGCCAGGTAACAATCAACAAGATTTATTGGACACTTCTTCTCACAACATATCGGAAGTACAGTTAACAGATATTGGATAACGCATGGTCGATGCTTTTCTAAAGCATCAGTGATCGGTAATGTAATGATAACAGAACGTCGCAGGATTGTTCTGTGGGTGACCCAGTTACCGTATTTTATAACGTTATCTAGGTCAGTGTTTATATATATCATAAAGGCATTTTATTGCATAGTGTTTAATATACATGCAATCGTTTGCTTTTAAAGCAAAATATTTTAAATATTGAGAGCACGTGTGGCCGTTATGGCACTACAAGGGTAAAGAGCAATGGTACCGCTCGACCCCCTTCTATCGAGGTCACAACTTTAGCCAAGAATATTGGCGCGCCTATGCATAGCTGAATACCATTCCACCCGCATACCGACGTCTGACGACTGAACCTGGTCTTTTTTATAATTTTTTTTTATAAATAACGACCAATGTCGGAAAAGTCAACATTTCCAGGTCAACAATGTACAAGTCAACATTTCCAGTGACGTTGCTTTCGAACACGATTTCAATCAACATTTGCCGTTAAATCTTTCAGGAACATACAACAATTGTAATTTTACATTTATTTTCCACTCTAAATCAACATTTGCATTACTAATTTGACGTTTTTCTTTTTTTCGTCGTCCAGGGCATGAAAGTTTTTCATACTTAGCAACCGATAACCTAGCATGTTTTACTTTCGCTTTCGCTATGCCTATCTAAAACGGAAAAGTATACTTTCGTAAGGGTAGAATGAAAATGTTATTTAGACCTGACAAGCTATGAAACTGACGAGCTGTTACCTACACCGTTATAACCACTGGATTGTTTTTAAACGTATAAAATTCGGTAGAGTTTTCTTCTCATAAAATATAAAATTGGTGAAAATTTAAAAAAACTTGTATGAAACACGTTGGAAACCACTATTTTGTGTAACTCGCATCCTTTTGCGGAACTCGCTAGCTCTCATTCCACAGAAATCTGCTGATTATACAAAATAGTACTTTTCACAACTGGTTACATAAATAGCTATTATTGATATAAATATTACTATACCTTCCTATCACTCCTCCGCTTTCATTGAAAGCTACATTAGAATTATAATAAATAATTCCCGAGCTGGGACAAAATCCAGTTGCATTGTTTCCTGTACAATTTTCCTTCTCTATTATATTAACCACTATTGTAGTATTGTAGTTTATAGCAGCACATGAGAAAGTTTTTAGATATTCCTGATACTGTGCGTCACTAGAGTTGCAGATTATTTCAGTGTACGGTACTGGTACCACGGTGCCCTCTGCTATGCCACCCCCTAAAGTAGCTTCTGGGAACAGTACGAGATCCAATTCCTACAAAATATTTTTTGTTTACATAGTGGCCAATACTTATTATACCCATACAAGTTACGATATTTGGATTGATTTATCCCCGTGTAAGGTAAAATATGCATGTAATCTGACATAAATATTCACATAGAAGGGGCATCAAGGTTCGAAACTTGGCTCTCTTTTTTATAGGGAAATATATTCCACAATCAGACATGTTCTTCTGAAGTATATTGGCCAAATGAGATGCTCAATTGAAACTGAGTTGAAGGGGCATATGGCCTATCTTAGATATTGAGGAACAAAAGAATTGCCTAACACGCTTTTGACCATAACCATAAAATAGACATTTAGTAATTAAACCAGACAAAATGTGTTTTTATCAGGACAGTTTTGGGGGTAATATAGAATTATTCCATTTTATATGGAATCTCAAGTTTGCGAACAAAATTTGGTGACGCAACATTGAAAAAAAAGGTTAAAAATCTCATTTTTTTGACAGTTTTTGGTTTATGACTAGGAAACTATTAACTTTTCGTAAATAACCTCCCTATTTAAAATTATGTTACATAAACTTTCCTACATATTTTACTATTAAGGTTTCTTCTCCAACAAACCGTTCAGGCCCAAGCGCTTGTTGAAAATCCCCCTCACCATTCACTTGGTATTATGTTTGGACCGCTGCAGTGTGGGACCAAATTAAATTTGTATTCCAAAAATCTTTCATGTGGTCTACGTCTACGAAACTGTAGAGTAGACCCCAGTTAAATTCCTGTAGATTCCATTTTCAATACCAGTTAGAGATCGGGACTTCTGGATGGCCAAGGCAAACCTTGATAATTGTTGTCCAAGAACCAGCCCCGCACTAATCTGCAGTTGTGAATTGGGCAATTCTCCTGTTGCAAGGTAAAATTGCATGGCAAGCCAGCAGATGTGACTTGCTCAGGTGAAAGCTTCTTGCAAATGTCTTGCACTGGAATGTATTTGATGTCCCGCGCAGTGCCATAACCCACAGATGCGAGGATTTAATTTTGGCAAAATTTTCAAAGAAGCACTACATGAGTCTCTAGTCCCTAGTCATTACAACGTCAGCTGTACTGTCAACGGAATGAAGAATTATACGAATATCAGCTTCCTCGTGTGATGCTCTTAGGGAATCGACATTGCAAGTTGGTCGGTAGACTAAGCATGCAGACTAAGCATGTGACTACTCTGCGAAGCCTCCTGAGAGTACCACTTCAAAATAACCATAGTGGAGCTCTAGGATTTTATGGGACAAAAACCTGCACCTGATTCCTTTCAGAGACCAAAACTAACTTAGTTTGGGTCTCTGAAAGGAATAAAAAGCTACTCTTGTTCTTTGGCAACGGTACATAGAAATTAGTGATGTCCCTGCGCTAGACATCAAAACCCTTGCGTTTTTCTTCCTTATTCTAGCTTTTATAGATGGAGACATATATCTGTCAAACACAACGTGAACCTCATGGTACTTATGTCTATAAAACTATTACTAATTACTATCCAGAAAATACAACAAAATATTTAATAGAATGCGGTTTTAATTTAGTTTCGTTCGAATTTTGAGTAGAAAACTTACTCAATGTTTTTTTAAGTGTATTTTTGAATTCCCCATATAATTCGCGAAGTTTTGCTTTAATGGCTTTTTGAAATATTATTCGAAATGATAATTTCACTATGCGTCAGTTCAAAAACATGGGCTTAAATTTTTATTAAACAAAAATCGCAAAAGTTACCAATTATTTTTCGATGTAAAAAATCACCATGGCTCTCCTAATTAACAGATTGCAATTTATCAAAATGCATTTTAAAGTTTGAGTGCTCTTATAAATGTGAACAAATTTCTTCAAGTATCTAGATCTAGAGGCTCTAGTTTGTACCCTGTTTAATTTGCAAAAATTTCATTTTTTACCAAAACTGAATTGTAACAATATTGTGCAAAAGCTATAGGACCGATATTGATTAATTTTGGTGTGATGGTTTACCACACTTAAAACTTATATTTGGCCAAATATGACGTTCCTACATATAAAATAAATATTTGAAAAAAAAATCGGTAAAAGCCTCGTTTTTTATTCCCTTTATTTTAGTGATGTATAATATATGCATAATCTATACATTACATATAATTTATAAAAGTTACCTTACACCGGTAATTTTACATGTAACTTACATTTTTGATTGGAAACTTATGTAATTTTTGCTTGGAAGGTTTTCTGTGATGAAAACTGCCAGCTTTTGAACGGACTTAGATGCTGGCCAGTTGGTGAGAACGTTCTCAAGAACGTAGAGGCTTTCGTCGTCAAATTGTATAAGGGAAAAAACATTTTAACACTATTTTTTTAATGCAAGTTTATCCTAGATGATGTAAATGCAGCCAGGGGCTGTAAATGGCCGTTGACGGCGATTAAGTTACTCCACGATTCATGACACTAGACGCATTTGTAAGACGTGTCCAGAAGTTGTCATTTGTCACTATAAATGACTAAAGGCGCGCTCTGCATTTTTATTTTTGTGGGTATTGAATGAGACTGGGCCATCACGCGTCACGCTCGGCTACGAAACGCTCCTTCGGGTAAAGTGGGCTCGAGTGAAAACTCCTTTAGGCTGCGGAAATAAAAACGCAAAACAAGTTCCAAAGCCTGAACACGACAGCCAAAACCAACGATAACCAAATACCTGAGACCCCCACCAGCCAAACTAGCAAAGATATGGAGCCCGAGGAAGGAGAAATCGAGCCAAAAGAAGTCAAACCGCTCCCAATCATTGTTCATGGGGCCTTCGAGAACCACAAGCGGATGACCGAATACTTAAAAATCAACCTGAAATGCAAATTCCACTGGAAACAAGCAATCAATACGACTTTTATATACTGAAACTTTAGAAGACTGGCACATATCCATGGAAACTTTTAAGCAAGGCAATCTAACATATCATACATTCACCCCCAAAAGAAGTAAGACCCACGCATTCGTCCTGCGAGGACTCAAGTACTCAATATATTAAAACCGAATTGGAACAAGGCTACCAGTTGAAGATAACAGGAATATACAAGATGAGCAGTACAGAATACAACAGTTATATAGTAGTAACCGACAATACTGAAACATCTACAAAAACATCTACGTTGTTTTAGAGGTAATTTTTGGAATCCTCATTCTCAAAAACATGTATAGAGACGCGTCACTTTAGTTTTTACGTAAAAAATGGGGACGAACAATCTGGAATATCTCACTTCTAGGCGGGATTTTGGTTGGCCACCAGCAGATTCGGATTCAGCGGGGTCGAAATAGGGGGAGAAGATCTATTGGCAAAAAGTAATATGAAATGCTTCTAAAATTTCACCTTTTTGAAAACTTGACTTGACTTGACTAATAGCAGCAGACTCCTGGACTGGCTGCGCTTATACAAGCCCACATGTTAACAGAAAAGCGACCGCTACTATTAACTGGCATTGTATATCGTTCTTCGTACCGCGAATTTCTTGGTCTTGGCTTCTGTAGTGACTGTAGTGGCGCCCCGTAGTGGCAGTTACGCGGTACTAGTGAGTTGGTAAACAAACAATCCCGTGTTGATTTTTTCGATAAACTGCTTAGAAAAATTAGAAAAATGTTGGGAAACATACTGTAAATTATGAGTAAATATAGAGTAGGAAACTTGGACGGACGTGCTTGTTGTGTACTGGGATGCAAAAGTCGTGAGAATAAGAGACCGGAATTGACATTTTACTGTTTTCCAAATCGTGCATATGAGGCGGAAAGCAAAAAGATGGATTACCTATATCTGTTCGCCGAGAGACAATTTTTCAAAGAGACCAATTGCCCAATTTCATGAACTTGGTGTCCATATTTTTCCTCAAATAATAATCTTGCAGCACCTTCCATAGTCGATTCCATACTGCATAGCACGTGGTGTTCAAATACGTGGGATTCAAATTAGTAATTCGGTTTTAATTCGGTGCGCTTTTTCGCTGCAAGTGATCCTCTTTCTTCGTTCTTGGTACCTACCACGTAGAAATATTTAACTGTTCAATGGAATTGAATGTGATTCTTTTGGAGAAGACATTTTTGTAAATTCGCAAATAAGGTCCTCGGTAAACGAACATTCATAAGCACTGTACGATTTAAAGTTTGAGTCCTTGTTTCAGCCATTTTTTCCTCTTGTTCTCGTTCTTCCCTTTCATTAAATGATTGATTTCTTTCTTAATAATTTCGATTTGTAGAAAGTCTTATTCAATTAGCGGAGAGAGATAGTGTTTATATTCGGCATCCTTTATGATATTTTTCGGCCCCTCAAGTGCGCCGATTCCAAATCATTGGTTGATCTGTCTTTGAACAAGTGTTATCCACATTTACAAAAATGCAAATCGCTGCAGCATTTTGCAAAAACCTTTCGTGCCTTATAATTGCAAGTTGTATCCAAAATTGTATGGTCAGGCTGGAACTGCATAAAATAATGAATATTTGTACAAAAAATTCGTTACATAAATCAATTCGAAATATGTTTTTTTTCCAATTTAATTTGTTTTTTTAACAGATAATAATTACTATAATATATATATATATATATATATATATATATATATATATATATATATATATATATATATATATATATATATATATATATATATATATATATATATATATATATATATATATATATATATATATATATATATATATATATATATATATATAAATTATTGTTAAATTGCAACGTTTACGAATATATTAGAAATCCTTTACGTACGTTTATCGTAATATTAGTGCCAGTGTTATTATACTTTAGGAATACCTGAACTTGGGTATTCGGAGTGAATACATTTTAATTTTTTCTGATGGAATGATCTCCTGGTGTGTCTCTCAGAACTGTTCCAATTAATTTCTTACTTTGCCCATGAATAATTTATTTTACGCCACTAACGTAGAAACTTTCGAGCCATTTGTTCCCTTTACTCAAGCTTTTTCGACGAAAAATGTTTGTGTTGGCGGGTAGAAAACCATAAGTTACTTCAATTACCATTGTTGTTCGTATAACTTATTTTTATTTACAAAAATTAAAATATTACTCTTGTGCACTGCATGTCAAACGGGAGAAATTTTAAATTACCAACTGACTACCTACCCCGCAGAACCGCGAGATGGCGCAGTGGACGTCGCGCCATGCCCCTACAGAAACGAATACACACGAAGTAACCCATCGTGGCATGACGAACATTTTTTCCTCGGAGAAAATGACATTAGACCAGAAATCTTCATGTGTGTCAAAATTATTGTTGGCAAAGAGCGGATTTGTTTCTTTATTGCGGTCGTATAACCAAGGCTTTTAGCAGATGCATAATTACTTTTATCACTCTGTTTAATTCGGCGTCTAGCTGTTCACAAGGAAGCAGGAAACTGCGTACTATGACAAGATGTTGCAGCCCTATCAAAGGGGTTCCTTCTTAACCAATTTACCATTCCTTCCTCCCACATGATGTTATACTAAATCATCACCTGGCAACCATTTTCCAACTCCTCACCTTGCAACCAAAAGGTTGGCAATAGCACTTAAAGACCACCCAGCATTAAAATAATTTACGATGCGTGTCTTTTCCGCATCTATAAGCTTCACCACGATTTAAAATTATGAAATGGATACAAATTTAACACAGTCACTTCTGACGTATCAAATTAATAAATGCAAAGGCATTTATCTACGCATTACTTCAAATATTTAAATCCACAATTACATGAAGTAAATAAAATCGTTTTCTTGCAACTGCTCGCCACTGTATCTATTTCTATTGTGATTCAACTCTTGGAGGCACCTACCTTATGCACAATAATTTATGAATAATAACTTACCTTTGAAATGTTGCTTAGCATGTTAATGTATGCAATAGAATTCATATTTACATTGTCCCTTGCAGATATGGAATTATTATGTATTGGTAGATATTCCACTACAGCAACAGCGTAAGTATATATTTTCTCTTCGTCCTAGAAATATAATAAAGCATCAATCATAAAAATTACCTACAAATTAACGTTTGATGTAGGTGATACGGCATTTAAATATTTTAAGGCTAATGTATCTTAGGCAATCGCAATATAGCCATAAATAAAATATATACTACCGTCGGCTCCTAAAGTAATACATAGGGATGAACCGGTGTGAACGTGGCAGCCAAATCCTAGCAGCTAAAACACCGAAGATAGCCGAAGGGGCATTGGCGTGCGGGCACCCGTGCGCTTTAAGTGATATAGACGGGTAACAGTCGTATAACGAATATCGGTACTAATAACCCATTTGAGTATTTCTTGGGACTTGATTTATTATTTGATTTATTATATTGATTTATTATTTGAAAACTTATTTGAAAATTATATTTGCTCAGTTTTCACTCTCTTCGACGCCATCTAATAAAATTTTGGTATAAATATATCTAGTTTACATATTTTTTTCTATTGGTAAAGTTGATACCCACCACCAAGTTTATTTCAGCCATAAATATTAAACAGTATCTACTTCTATTATTAGTTACGGAACAATTATTAATATTAATTATTCATGGAGTGTTCCTTAATATACAATAATAACACACAAGTTTCAAGAAATACTCAATTGGGTAATGTCTCTATCACTTATATTACTCGCGCACGAGTGCCCGCACGACTATGCCCCTTCGGCTATCTTCGGTGTTTTAGCTGCTAGGATTTGGCTGCCAGGTTCACACCGGTTAGAGATGAAAACGTAAAGGTACCTATACGTCTTGGACGCTAGCGTAAAAACTCGTATTTACGCTAGCGCTATTACAATTTCACTAATATTAATATTATACTGTTGATGTGGTATTGCCACAGAGTATTACTACGAATTAAAAAACCGTTAAACGCTGAGTTATTATGCCACAGCACATGTCCATGGCACAATCTCCATTTTAAACCTTTTGCATTACTTTACGCGTCAACTAACTGTATCTACTTCAATTACAATCCCATCATAATATTATTCTAAATATAAATGACTAATCACTAAGTACTTACCGTTATATTGGTATCACCTTTGACGCCTATTAGAAACAGCGACAGAAATAATATTATCTTCATATTGTAATAAGTTGATCAAAGTATGCCTGTAATACGTGAATACTGATCAATAATGCTAATTAATGCAGATGAAAATTAAAGGGCATAAATTAACACTGAACTACAGATTAGTTATGCACAAAATATTGAAATATATGTTGACTAAATATAATATACATATATTATCTACAAGTATAAACCTAATCAGTGTTTAAACAGAGAGTGCCATAATAACAATAATTATACTTAGTTCCTAGACAGCAAGTATGCATACGTTGTAAACTAAGAACGTAAGTAAACTTTTTGAACTATAACCACGTCCCTGAAGTTAGTTTCAGATTCAGATTTACTTTTAGCCCAGTAGCATTTATTTACAGTCGACCGAACAAATACTGTTTGGCAATATAAAAATTTTTAATATTTTAGCAATAACAAGACATTTTGAGATTTAAATTTTGTACAAACTTATTGCGTCATGTCATCCATTGCCTTAGTTCCATTGAATCTTCCAAGTTAGTCGTAGACGAATATAGTGGCGTCTGTAATTATTTTCGTCGCTGGATATTACGTGTTATAAAACGAAAACCGGAAATAAAAAAAAGTTCATATTTTGAGGCAAAAAACGTCCTATCACCCTTAGTTCAATGGTATAATCGACATTTGTCACATAGAAATACAGTGGCGTCCGCAAGTATATATATATATATATATATATATATATATATATATATATATATATATATATATATATATATATATATATATATATATATATATATATATATATATATATATATATATATATATATATATATATATATATATATATATATATATATATATATATATATATATATATATATATATATATATATATATATATATATATATATATATATATATATATATATATATATATATATATATATATATATATATATATATATATATATATATATATATATATATATATATATATATATATATATATATATATATATATATATATATATATATATATATATATATATATATATATATATATATATATATATATATATATATATATATATATATATATATATATATATATATATATATATATATTCGGAAACGAATTATTGAGATGTTGTACAAGTTCTTTCGCCTTTCTTGAGGCTCTTCAGAATGATTCACGAATTATGTAATTGGTTATTACTCCAGTCGTCATGCGTCAGGGGGTTCCCTCGCGCAATAGGTCCGGAAAATCTGGTTCCTTTATATGTTATTTGAGATGGTTAGAAGGTAATAATTCCAAGTTTCCGTCATCCTCACCCCCGAGCTCGCTTGGGGCACGAACCATCAAAAATCGAAATAGTTTCAAGTCCTTTGTTTTACTTTTTAGCACAAACCTTCGTGTAAAAGTTGTAGAAGATAAAATTCCCTACAACATTGATCTCGTATCTTTTTTTGTATAACCAATAGTGACGGAGCTATGGAAGTACATGTGTCTGTGTGATCTCTACCCTCTTTGGGTACTTTGATCTGGTTGTTTTTCTTTGTCCGATTTTCTTTGCTCTAATATGGCTTTCTGTTATTTGGTTTTATGTTAGTTTAGGTTTTGCAGTCCCGGCTGGTTTTTTTTAGACGATAAAATTCCCTACAACATTGATCTCGTCTCTTTTTTTGTATAACCAATAGTGACGGAGCTATGGAGCGCTGAAGAAAGGGTAAAATCCTGACTGGCAAAATTTTCAGATTCTCACCACTTTTGAGCGCAACAACCCATGGAAGATAATAAAGTTGTAGAGAATTTGATTGCCTTTCAAACGCAAATTTCCAAAAAAATCTTATTAACAATATCAAGGACTGGGTGATCATTTACGAGAAAATGCCGTTTTTCAAGTTGACCCCGAAAATGCTGTTAGGTGCGATATTTTCAATTATAGTGACTGAAATATATTCTTTAACACAATAGTATTTTCCAATTATTATATATATATATATATATATATATATATATATATATATATATATATATATATATATATATATATATATATATATATATATATATATATATATATATATATATATATATATAATAAATATATATACGCTCCCATGCAACCTGTGACGGACATGCATGAAATTGTTTTCAGCAAGGTTGATGGAACAGCATCCCTCGTTGTCTGCACCGGGTGTAGGCCTCTACTACTCCTGCACCACCCCCAATTCAATGGGTTCTTGGGCTTTCCCAACCATACCATGACTTGGTTCTGGTAAGTTCTGAGCGAGTGGTAGTATGCCGAATTGGACGTGGGTGGGAGCTTGACCAGGTTGAGCCTTGTGGAGCTGTTCAAGAGCTTGGAGTGACGCAGGGCAGTGATGGATTGGTCTTGCTTCCCACCATACAGAGCCACCAGAATCCGTTCTCCTGCCTCTGAAATATCTGTGACACTGGCATCTGGATCAATGAATTCCTTAGCGATCTCTACTAAAATGGGGTTCCTGTGGAAGAGCTTGCCACATTTATTCTTGCCAAACTCGAAGATGTTGGATATAGTGTCATATACACTTATCGCGTGGAAGACGAGAACGTCTCCTGGTGAGTGGAATTTGTAAGATGTTGAGGACTAATATACATCTGGCGAATTTTCTCTCCCAGGCTGGTCTCAGTGATGTACCAATGAGAAGAACGAGCAAGTCAATATCCTCGCCCACGATTGAAATGGCCTCAGATTCCGATGCTAACGATTTTGCAGTATGTGAGCACGTCTGCATCTTCCTAAGCTTGTTTGTTGGGGATGTGCCAAGCTTCAAGTGCAGTCTGGATAAGTGCAACAAACCATTTTTTGTCATTTTCGTTGGATAGAAACTTCTCCCGAGGTGTTGTTTTGATCATCGTCCAACAAATATGACGTCAGCTGAGGTGTTCACCTTACATCTTCTTGCTCGTTCAGCTCTCTTCGTACTCAAACGAGCGTCCTCGGGGTAACCATCAAAAATCGCCATCACTTCGCGGCCGGAATGTTGGTGGATGTACTTGATGTAATGTGTACATATCTGGTCAAATGACACATGATTCCCCAGCACCTGAAAATCACTCAATCAGTATGAAACGATATACCTTCTCCACAAGTGCCGATTAGCGAAGCAAGTAAAAATTTGGCGTGCCTAGAACAATAATTCAAGATAGGATACATGGACGAGTGAACTATATGGTCAAGAAAACTGGTCCTGAACCGTTGCTTACTAATGAAGGAAAACAGAAAATTGTAGATTGGATCAAAAATATGTCAAAGTGTATGCAGCTATTGTGCGTGTATGGTGTGGAGTTTTAGAATATATTTGAGAGTCACTATAATCGAAAATATTGAACCTAACAGCATTTTCAACTTGAATAACGGCATTTTCTCGTATTCTCATAAATGACCCGCCACTTCTCATCATTGGTCATAAGAATTTTTGGGAAATATGCATTTGAAAAGTAATCAAATTCTCTACAACTTGATTATGAGACCTTTGACGCTACAGCCAAGTTTTCCGTGGCTTTTTGCATTCCGAAGTGGCGAGAATGTGAATATTTTGCCAAAATCACGATTTTACCTATTCTTCAGCGCTCCATAACTCCGTCGCTACTGGCTGTACAAAAAAGGTGCGAGATTAATATTGTAGGGAATTTTATTTTCTACAACTTTTATACAAAGCGTTTTGCGCTAAAAAGCAAAACAAAGGCGTTATAGCCCAAAAACTGGAAAACGTCGATTTCTGATGGTTATTTCCCCTCCCCAAGTGAGCTCAGGGGTGGGGATGACGGAAACTTGGAATTGTCATCTTCTAACCATCTCGAACAACATCTAAGAAAACCAGACTTGCCGGACCTATTGATCGAGGGACCTTCTATAAAGGCGCCGTTACACGGCGTGGGGAGTGCCACGCCTGGAGTGTGGCGTGCGGAGTGACACTTCGCAATTTGGCGATCGCGATTACACGACCTGCAGACTGACAAGTTCCTCGCCACGCGAGCGCGTGGCTTCTTATTCATTCCAACATGTCCGTTGAAGTATATACCGTTGGAGTGTATATCTACTGATTGGAGGAATTTCGCCATTTGCTCGTAAGCAAACCAGTCTGGCTTAAAAACGTCATCTGCTCTTGATCCTGTCTTCATGGTTGCTTTTACTTTCGTGTTTAATTTTCGGAACGTGCCCATTAGTGATTCTTTCTTCTTCTTTAATTCGGTGATTGTGCAAGTAATACTAAAATTTTATTGGATTCGCATCCAGAAATCATGTACAGCATTTCTATCTTTGTGCTTATTGTGCTTCGGGTTCCAAATTATTGGTTCTTGCTCGTATAGGCATAAAAATTCTGATATTGCTTCGTTTGACCACGGCATGTTGTCACTTGCTTAGCTAAATATCTACTGAATTTGCCTAATTTTTAAAATTTACGGGCGAAGACTCCGCGCCGTGTAACTGTATACGCATGCCAGTCCACTTCGCGCGCTGCGCGGCTTTGAAGTGTGTAAAGTTTACCGCCAATCGACGGGACCCAGCACGCCACGCCACGTCATGCCACGCCACGCCACGCCAGCACAATTATACGGCGTGTGGCGCGACAGTTTTCACTCCAGGCGTGGCACTCCCCACGCCGTGTAACGTCGCCTTAAGTCTCTGGCGAATGGAGTCTTTCTTTGATTTATTATTAATACCTACTATTTTCATAGTGATATTTTTATGTGACATTAGTTTTGACAGGCATACATTCATAGAAAAATTATTACCTAGTCTATTCTACTATTCATGATTGTTCTATTTGAACATATTGATATATAAAAGCATTAGGCATACATTTATCTAGAAGATGATAAACTTTAAAATGTATGTAAATCTTGTAGAATCTATTAAAACAACAACAGGAAAACTGTATTTGAACACCGCAGTACTCGAGAAGCTATCATGTAAGTAATTCGAAAGTGAAAATTAAATAATGAAATACGAATCCACACACTCACCTGCCCTGGCACAATCAGTTATAGATATTTGTTTGCACGGCGTAAGTGTCATAAACAAACTAATTGCAGATAAAATTAATTCTGTAATTAAGTACGAGATTCGTCAATCTATAAAGAATAAAAATGGTATCATCTAATAGTAAATCTCCTACTAAGCACAAAGTTTATATCTATTTATTTTAATTAAAATGTAACTAAGGCTCTGAGTAACTCTGCTCATTGGTTATAAGTTCTAACCTGATACCTATAACATGATAGCAACAGCCGAGTGGCAAGCAGCCAATGAAACAATAATAATTTTATAAATTGCGAACGGAAGTTTTATTTTATGAAACTTATTACCTAGCCAGTGGCGGCTTTAGGGGAGGCGCAGGGGGCGCATGCCCAAAAGGACATGGTAGATTCCAGATTACTACTATTATGTACTTTGATATGAAAATATATTGGGTATATATATTTATACTATATACCTATGCTTTTTGTAGTTATTTTTTTTGTCCACTATTTTCCGCAACATATAAACCTACGAACAGTTTTATATGTTTGGCTATCCACATACTTTTTATTGCATTATCCATATCCACCATGCGCTGTGCACCGTTTTATGTTTTATATCCTGTGCTATTCCATTGCACCGCTGCGCCACCGCGGGGCGTCGCCCTCGGCTGCATTTCCACTGTTATGCATTATGCACTATCCTAAACGTTTGTTCCTTTTTATTGTTAAATATTACTTTTTATGTTATCACTTATTTAAAGGACTTAAATAAATGCTAGAGGTACCTATACTTCATTCAATATGTACTTATAGTTAACTGACCCCATATAAGATACCGCGCAGTTGCCGCAGTTGCCATGTAATTCTTCTACTACTTACGTACGTCTACTTTAACTATGACAATCACGTAAACATTTATTTTTATAGTTAAAAGCGGCAACGCCGATCCAGAACCTCTCCAATAACGAATATTCAGGCAAGGTATATCTCTTTTTAACTTATTGGAATCGTATCTCTCGGATCGGGATCGGATTCTCGGATCTAATAGGATCAGGTTCGCATATCTTACAGTGGCGTGTTCGCGGGAATTGCTAATATATTATTTATATACCTACCTATGTAGGTATACATCGAAATGACGCGCCGTCTGTGTTTAGTGAACGGAGTAGCAAATGTCCCCTCTCTTACATAGGATCCATGGGTTATACGCACGTAAATTGTAACGGTCATTCGCGATAGTGTAGTGCGTTGGTTAAGATATTCGCGTGTATATATATATATATATATATATATATATATATATATATATATATATATATATATATATATATATATATATATATATATATATATATATATTATATATAATATATATATATATATATATATATATATATATATATATATATATATATATATATATATATATATATATATATATATATATATATATATATATATATATATATATATATATATATATAGTGCTGTTTTAATGTGATTTGTGATACAATATAATATCGGCGAAGGATGGAAAATATTCCAAAACGTAGGCAGTACCGATCGGTAGGTGAGAAAAGAATAATTTTACGAATATTTTACTGCATACAGAGAGATCACCCTCATCGCGACAAGGATGAATTGGTGGATATGTGTTCGGATTATACAGAAGCATCAAAGGCAAGCATATACACACTTTTAAGAGAAGAAAAGGTACATGGAAGTGTACAGCCACCGAAACCAAAAAGCGGTCGAAATAAGATTGTAGTGGACGATGACGCAAAAAATGCGATACGTAGAACGGTCCACGGTTTCTTTAGAAATAACGAATTGCCCACTTTAGATAAGGTGCTGCAAGGTATAAGTGAAAATGATATTATACCTAAAATGTGCAGGAGTAGTCTGGCAAAAATTTTGAAAGACATGAATTTTAAGTATGGAATAGTAGACAGAAAAAGTATTCTCATAGAAAGATATGAAATAGTTGCTTGGCGGATGGATTATCTTCGAAAAATAAAAAAGTTTCGAAACGAGGGGCGGAAAATTTTTTACACTGACGAAACGTGGGTCAACGAAGGACATACTATGAAGAGAGTCTGGCAGGATGGATACAGGTGATTTATTTTATTTCTCTTAGTTTTTATTTTTTGTTTAGAATTTTTTGCTTTATTTTGGAATATGGGTATATTTATTTTGTTGTTTTTATTTTTTGTTGAGAATGTTTTGAAATATATATTTATTTTATTGTTTAATTTTTTGTTAAAAATTTTAGCTCTATTTTGGAATAGGTATATATTTATTTCATTTTTCCGTTTTAAAGTTTATTTTTTACGGCTACTTAGCTGTTTTGTACATATCATTTTTGTTTCTTGTGGGAAATATGGCTACTGGCGCACCACCCACTGAAAATGGTAACGCGCTGAAAGCAATACTTCATGAGTGGTGTGGAAACTTGCATTCAATATCAGCTGTAGTGTTGAAAATCTACATATAAAAACCTACTACTTTAACCCCCTGTAAGTAGTTTAACCCCTTGTAAGTAGGTACCTATTGTTCATTGACTTTATTTTTATGTAGGTACTTACCATCCTAGATGACTTTCTACTTTCACCCCCCCAAGAAAAAAAATATGTCTACGCCAATGAAAAACATTGTGTAGGTCAGGGTTGCCGGTCGTTGAACTATACATACATATTGTACGCCGTATACTTACATTCTGACGGCATTTTATTTGTAATGTTTAGAAAAATATATAAACACATTTTATTTCAATAAACTTATTCGTAATATATAATATAGGTTTTTTTTCTATTTGAAAAAGGTGTGGAGTTCCAAAACTTTTTGTGGAAGTCGGTATTTTGGTATAAATGGATTTTTCATTGAAATTCTGAGATGCCAGGAAAATGCGTGACCTTGAAAAATTTCCAAATTTTCGCCTGCGGCGCTATTGCGTTCTCACGAGGCGGATCTAACATCCTGGTACTAATGCTCAGACCCCTAATGAAATCCTGGCTATGTGACTGTATAATTAACTTCTCAAAGAAACCTCCCGCTCTTGTGTGGAAATGTGGCAACCCTACTTACGCATTTATATATATATATTATTATTATTATTTTATATATATATATATATATATATATATATATATATATATATATATATATATATATATATATATAAATGTATTATTTTATTGCTAGTTATATTATCACAGCCTATTTAGGATCAGTCAGTCTATATTAAGTTATTATAAGAGGATTATTTAAAATAGATTATTAATTGTGCTGCTGTCACCAGGTGACATGAAATTTTTTTCAATTATACATTTGAATATACTGATTAACTTTTTTCCATGATTATTTCTCTGGTACAGTTGGGAAGCCAATTAAATATTTTAGGGGCCAACATCAGAGTTGACTTAAGTATCCGTGTTATATAAGTGAATGGTATTTTTAGCAATACCTCATTTTGTGTTCTGGTTACTTTTTTATTAATGTATCTATCCATTTGTAAGATCCTGAAGTGTTTGTACATAAGTGTACAGGTAGTTATGCAGAACTGCACTCTTAGGTTTGGGATATTTAAGGCGGTAAATAGTTCTTGAGAGGGATGCTCTCTAGGTACTTTACACATTATTCTTATAAATGACTTTCGCAGGGTAACGAGTGGTTTAATGTTTGTCGTTTAATGGGACGTTCCGCCCCATATCACAATTCCATATGTGAGAACAGAATGTGCCAACGCATAGTACATCATTTTTAAGAAATGATGTGTCATAATAGCTGCTGCATGCTTAAATTTTGCAAGGATGCCTAAAAGTTTTTTCCTAGTGTTTATATGAGGTTTCCAGGTAAGATGTTCATTAAATGTCACTCCTAGATATTTGACCTCCTCAGTTTGCGCTATAACGTGACAGGCACATTCCGTTTCCACACTGCAATTGATCTGGTGATATATTATATCTTTTTCGTATTTCCGGCTTTTCTCTAATGTAAAATTAACATACTTGGTCTTTTTAGCATTTAATAACATTTTATTAGTAACAAACCATTTTTTTAGGAATATTAAATCATATTCCATATTTTGTTGATTTTGATCTTTTGACTTTAGACTTATCTGCGTATAGCAGGGCAGTATCATCTGCAAACGGGTATATTTTCCCATTTAGATTTGCCGAACATAAATCGTTAATATATATAATAAATAGGCTAGGGCCCAATGCCGACCCTTGGGGGACTCCCGAGTGCACTGGTTTCTTACTACTTACATGGTCCTTGATTCGGACTGAATGTGATCTACCAGACAGATAGCTTAAGAACACCATCTCTTCATTACCCCTCTAACTCCTGCTGCTTCCAATTTTTCTACTAATTTAGTATGTGACACTATGTCAAATGCCTTATTAATGTCAATAAACATACCGGTTACCCTTTTCCCACTATTTAAATGCTTGTTGATATCATTTGTAAATTTCAATAGAGCAATATCAGTATCTTTATCTTTAAGGAATCCGAATTGATTTTCTGAGAAAAAGATATTTTTTGGGGAAATTCTAATAATTTGGCAGACATTAGTTTTTCGAAAATCTTTGAGATTATTGAGACCAGTGCTATCTGTCTATAGTTACTTTAATTTAATTTATCGCCTCCTTTATGAATTGGTACTAAAACTACCCTCTTGAGAGCCATTGGAAATTCACCATTAGATCCCTGATTATATTAATTACCTCATTTTGATCTACCGGGAGTACTACAAATGAGTTGTTTCTATGTTTTAAATTAAATTTTTCATCATTTAAATATTTAGACTCCTGTTCTACTGTAACAGTCATAATTTCAGCACCCTGTATGCACTTACCTATATATATTAATTGCCTTTGTCACTCCGGTAAATACCCTCAAGGCCACTGTATTTGGTTTTAGCATATTTTACAGCTATTAATTTAAGGAGTGGTATTTATTCACACAGACAGACTAAGTACACAAATTATAACAATAAATAAGAGAGAGGGTTGTTTGAGAATTTACTTTATTAACAACTGCTTGAAGTAAGAAATAACATTTTATATTCAAATTCAAATCTAGTAATTTTAATTATTTCAATTTGGCTAATCAGATCAGTTTTATCAAGGAGACAAAAAGAAGTCCTTTTTTTGTGTATAATTGGAAGCCATGACAGGATAGTGAATTTTAACAGCTATTTTCTACATTATCCTGGCTCAAAGTGTAAGGAGGCCTAATAAGAGCTAAGGCCTCTCGTCTCTTACTGTTTGTCCTTACTTTCTTCACGCCAAAATTGACTCTAGTAACACTTGACAAAAGCAGCGAGCATTGTACGGTGCACTCAACCACTGGTTTCATCTATTTTTGCTATTTCGAGCAGCTTGTTATAAAGTTTGAGGTCCATGAGGCGCAGCCTTTAGTTAGACCTGAAGAGAGCTGCGGTGGGTCAGAGAAGCCTGTAAGCCACCTTTACCCTTCACAGAGTGTATCGGAGCCCCTCAAAGTTGGACATTGGTTCGCTAGCAGTATTCTCTAGAGTGATATCCGAGAGCGGTCAAAGACGGTTTGTGTACTTAGTCCCAACTGTGAGTACCACTTTCTTTATTTATGATAGCGTTGTGGAGGACACCTTTGTCTCACATTATGGTCACGACACTTCCAGGACAAAGTATATGGGTGGTAATAAAATCCTTGTAACTTTAGTCATACCTCTTACCATAAGCTTTGCGTTTGTGATTATTTCATAATTTTTTGATTTTGTAAACTTAGGGACAGCTGTTCGTAAGGGCATTATACCTGTAAAAACTACAATTTAGATGGTGTGCCTTTAGCTTCTTTATTTGGTCATTTGTTGATCGGTGGCCTGATCACTACCTACTTTCCTAGGTAGTATATTGTATTAGTATTGTAGGTTTCATTATTACAAGTAAGATCACCATTTATATTAGATTTCAACTTGTCTCTGTTGTACAATGCAAAAGAGCGCGACTTGTAGGCATTTGTAGGTTAATATTAGTGTCAAACTCATCTGTCACCACAGGTCTTCACACACTGTCTTGGTTGTTCCAAATTGTGATTTCCCTGTGTCACACAGTGCTGTGACACATTATTTATCCGTGTTACATTTACCTTTATTTGTGTTTATACATATTTATATTTACAAATACCTTTATTCATATATCTCTATACCCATTTACATATTTTTACATTTATATATTATTATACTTGAATTCGGATACAGTGTGTGTTATTTGCACCTGCCACATATCTTGCCAGCTGTGTATTC